>VZTB01016398.1:129811-389820 GCA_013397245.1 Thryothorus ludovicianus | reverse complement strand
CCCGTGTCCGGCTGTCCATCCCGTGTCCGGGTGTCCCTCCCGTGTCCGGCTGTCCATGCCCGTGTCCGGGTATCCCTCCCGTGTCCGGCTGTCCATCCCGTGTCCGGCTGTCCATCCCGTGTCCGGCACAGCTACAGCAGAGGGTGCTGTGACCCCGCTGCCGGGGACTCTCCCGTGCTTGTCCCGGCAGGAGCGCGCTGCCGAGCCCGGCCTTCCGCGGGCTGCTGGGGGCTCCTACGGCCGTGAATTCAACCCCTGCGCAAATTCCGGGCCCTGGGAGCTGTCTCTGCCCGGTTTCTGGGCTGGGAAGCTGGAGCAGCGCCGTGTGTGCGATTCCCACCGAGGGTGGTTATGTAAATACCGCTCTCACGACACTTCTCTAACAGAATTAACTCGGCTGGGAGGCACAAGCAACGCTCCTCTAATTTGTCCTCCACGGTCCTTTCCCCACCACAATGTTGGGAAAAAGAGCTCCTTTTATCAAAGCTCTGACAGGACTTTTAATCAAAATAAATCTATTTTAGAATAATGTCTCATCTATGCTTCCTGTTTCCTTCTCTCTATATCTTTCTTTCTCTCTCTCTCTTTTTTTCTTTTTTTTCCTTTTTAAAACTTTTTTCACTGAAGAAAAAGGAAAAAGGGCAGGCAGGAACTCATTTCCCAGTTCTGTTTTTTAGAAGTTTCAAAATCTCTGCAGCACTGCTTATGAAAATTTCCTATTTCAAAATCAGGGCATTATTGGGGCCTGGGAGAGAAGCTCTCCAGCCCAAGCCAGCCAGTTCTCATATAATTTTAAAGGACTGTTAGTACTCAAACTGAGGGTGGAATAGCACCTCCTTCCTAAAAGACAAAGGGGAAAAAGCTTGGGTGGCATGGAAAAGGAGCATATGGGAAGCAAATCACTATTTTCTCTTCCAGAGGACCCACCCTGCAATGTGGGTTTGGGAATGGAGGAAGGAGAGGGGATCCTTGCCCCAGATGCTGTTTAAAAATCCATGGTTTGGGAAGGGAGAAAGCCATAGCTGGGCTTTGGGGGTCCTCTCTGTGGGCACAAGGACACAAGATGGACACCTGGACACGGGTGCCATGTGGAGAGGCCAAAGTCTTCGGGGGAGCAGTGCCATGAACGTGCTCCTTGGCATTTGAAGCGTGGCACTGTCAGCTGTGGATTGTTACTCATGCTGGGTTCCCTGCCCCTCCAAATCTTCAAGGAAAGGCTTGGTATTTACTCCCTGACAATTTATTTACCAGAGGACTGTTCTTACGATATTGTGGTTTATGTTCAAATTATTGTTTATGTAGAAAAATAGCACTGAGGCTCAGTTGGGTCCTGAGCTGACCTCAGCTCAGCCCGCAGATCCTTCAGCTTCTCATTTGATGTGTCTCACAGAGTAAGACATGCAGCTGCCCCTCTCCCATCCACACAAAGCTTTCTTCCCAGTCCACATACCTAATTTGTAGCTAATACTCTCATTGTGACTACTTTAATAACAGTACAGATTTTTTTTCCAAATGAGATACACATGTGGCTCCCAAGCCAGCATTTTTCTGTTTCAAATTAAGCATATTCTTTTTTCTCAAGAATGCCACATCATACATAATTTTCTATAATCTTTTCTATCGATTTCATTCTTAGCCTTCATCAAAACAGTGCTGGAGCAATCGAGGAGCAGATTGTGACCTACCTTGCTGAGAAGAAAAGGGCATGAGGAATCTACTTACACCATGGTATTGACCTTCTGCTTTGTGAGTAATAGCCCTGGGTCAGAGGAATAATATTACAGAAGAATGCTGCTCCCAAGGGTGGGAGTTCTGGCTATTTTCTCCCTTGCTAAGGCTCCTAGGAAGTGTATCTCACCTATGGGACACAGAGCTTCTAGGTGGTACCATTTCCTTCCAGGACAGGTTGGAAATTCACAAAATGCCTCTGACATTCTTGCAAGACCACAAGCAATGAGCACAAGAAAAGGACAAGTCTGAATCTCAAACGAGAACAAAGTTATAACTCATCCAGCTGGAGCTGAGAAATGTCACTGGCTCGGCTCTAGAAAGACTTTATGTTTTGATGTTTGTGGAATATCCTCAGGTTTCTTACCAGGACACACTGCTGGGACAAGATCATGCCAGAGCAAGTTTATGGTGCTGAGGCATCTCCCGGGTTTGACTGCAGCAGAAATACCTTGTGGTTTCTCTACATCTGCCTGAAATTAGTAAGTCCTGGAACACATGAAAATTAGTAATAAAAATAAAAAGCTTTCCTTCCACCCCCCGTCACCTCCTCCCACTGACACGATTTAAAGATTTAGAATCAGTTTGTTTCGTGGCCAGAGATTGAAGTTACGATTGTAATGTTTCCACTTAGGACAAGGAAATTGAAGTAGAGCAATTAATCAATAACAATATGGGAAAGTAAAGACTGAGACAGTCACTTAGAGCTTGCATGCTTAGCTGCATAAGGGGAATTTCAGAAAACTTCTGTCTTTTACTGCTCTTTTAAGTTTTATATTACCAACTTTCAAGTCATGCTTTGTGCTGACCTACTTCACCCAACATTATAAACCCATTCATTTACAGGGAGCAGATATTTAATTATGAATAATCCCAAAGTGTTTCACTGAGTGTTGTACAAACTGTGCACTCAGGCCCATTTCATACAGTCATGAAATGCCATCATCTCTCAGGTGAAACAAAGCAACTCTTCAGCAGCACAAAGCAAAGCTGCACAGCAATTTGGGGAAGGAAGTGAGCAATAATAGATTCATTTGAAACTGCAGGGGGATTTTAACTATGCAGAATGCAATTACCAGAACTGGAGTTTATCCAGGACACTGGGGTTAAGACCCTATCTATTACAAAAGATGCCACAGAACTTCCCCTCATTTCCTATGTGTTCCTCACTGGGCTTCTAAGTACACACTGAGAGAGGCCAGTCCTGTTTGGATTGTGAAAAATGATTGGACCTCAGGGCAAGGTGCAGAGGAAAAGTGAGTATTTCTGACTGACCAGAGCTTTTTCTTTGCACATAATGCAAAGGGCTTTGTACTGGGGAGAGAAATGCAGAGCTCTTGGGTGTGTGGCTGTCCAGAGCCACCTAACACCGACCATTGGTCTGTGGTGTGAGCCAGGGGCTGCTGAAAGAGCAGGGTGGCTTTGCAGCCTGAACTTGGTCATCAGTACCTTAAGATAAAACTGCACCATTTCCTGACTAAGTTTACATAAGTTAGGCTGAATTCATTTAAATATCTAAGTACTTCTCAATTGGGTTTGCAAATCCCATATTTCCTTGGGGGCAATAAAACAAGGGCAGTATCTCTAACATCCTGGTGAGGAGCAGAGAGCAGCATCACAGCACAGAAGACTCAAACTTCATCTGTATGGTGCCTGTTAACAGCTTTCCTGAGCTGTTTTGGTTTTGGAGAGTTGCCTGACCTACTGAGCCCAGCTCCCTTCAGACCCTCTGCCACCACTGTAAACACACAACCCCTTGAAAAACAACCAGACACCTTTCTCTTAGAGCATTCACCCTCCAGAATAAAATCAGCTGCCACAAGCTGGTTTATAAAGAATAGAGGAGCAGGGAGGAGCAGAGCAGTAAAGCCCAACCCAGGGAGGGGTTGAGGGGCTGAGATGTGGCTGCTCCAAGAGTCCCAGGGCTGTCCCTGCCTCCCCTCTCACCACAGGCAAACAGGCAGCATCAGGTCTGCATGGGAGGAGGAGTGGAAATATTTGTTCAAATATGCATGTATGTATTTTTAACTCCCACAAAAATACCAGTCATGAAACTCCAGGAGCAGCATTTTTTATATTGGCATGAAAGCTGGAGTGTATCTGGAAAGCTTTCAGCTGATTTGTGAGGTACAAAAGTCAGTATTCAACACTTCTATTTCTGAACATTTAACTGATTACATTAAAAGTCAATAAGACCTGAATCTTTTTGCTTAGAGATCCAGGTATTAGATGTGCTCAGTGCTGGAAGCACCTGTCTTACCTCCCCTCCATTTACTGCTGAGAGTGTTAGGATCTTATTTAAATGTATGTAGTTCAATACCCACAACAATTGTTATTCTCACGTGGCTGTTGAAAGCAGACAAGTAAATGAAACAAGAAATCATCCCAGAAAATGCCTAACAGAATCCTCTTGCCCACTCACAGGTGCTGCTGGAAAAATTACTAATTAAGACTGAAGCCCCAATAAATAATGCTTCAGTCTTGTAACTGCAAATCTTTCTAATAGAACCTGGTTATTTCATGCCTTGCATCATAAATCAGTGCCCCTGATGAGTGGGCTCTGAATGGCTGGACAAAAATAATTAATCAAGATTAAATCAAAAGCAGCATGATGCATGCAAAGGCAGTCTTAGCCAGGATGCATTCTTAGGAACAAAATCACTCAGAAATGGCCTATAAATCTGAGGCATGGCTGAGCTGAATGTGAGGAGATGTGACTGGTATGGATTTTCAGGTTTTATGCTTCATAGATGTTGCATATGATTAAGCTTTGCTGCTGCTGCAGCAGCATCAGATTTCAGGCCATGTGTGCCTTGTAGCTTCACCAGACACAACAGGTGACCATGGTGGGCTGAAGAACCACTCTGATAGCCCTCCTAAAATCATAGAAACATAGAAATGCTGGGTTGGAAGGGACCTATCAGGGTCCTGGAGTCCAGCTCCTGGCCTGCAGCAGTGTCTGGCTGATAGCAGCAGAAACACAGGAGGGACCCAAACTACAGAAAGAAACCTGGTGAGATCAGCCACTACTGGTGGTTTTACTGAGTAGATGAAGGACATGCAAAATCTAGAAAAACAAGCCTTGCTGGGATAATTTTATGTCATTATCTGGTGCTCTCACTTGCAGTGTCTGAGCTTGGTCGTGTGTATATTCTCAAGCAGATTGGAAGTGACAGTGCTCTGATAGCCACAGTGCTGACAACTGGCCCAATCATTCAGGCCTTGTCCAGTTTTCTTCTTGTATTTATATATATATTAATGAATCAGGACTTATTCCTTAGAGAGGCAGGAGTAACACTCAGAAATACAATATCAAGAGGGAAATTAAACAGGCATCAGAGATGGTCTAAGTACCTAATGCAAAATAATGCCCTATTTCAAATTAATCCATAACAGCCTCTCCTAAACCTGTCTAATATATTTTTAACACATAACATTCCTGTGTGGAATATTTTCTTTCTTATTTCTCCAACTCTTCTCCAGGGGAGCAAAGATTTGCATAACATTAGGTCAAAAGCCAGTTGAGGATATACTACATGGAAATTTTGTAAAAGGGACTCATCCCCTGTCTGTGAAGGAGAACCAGGCTCAGAGCAGCTTTACAAAGGCACAAAAAGCCAGACAATACCCAGAGGTTCTGTTTGATACCAACAGTGCCTGGCAGGAAATGTGAAGGCACTGAATAGTTAATAGACCCATCACTATGGTACATAAAGCAGACAGCGCCAGGACCATATAAAATCTCCCCAGAAGAATGATAAGGTGGTTACTGAAAAGTGATTATGCTTTATAAGCTCATAGAAAGGCTGGTGCTAAATATCCCAACATGGTTGAGTCACTTTTAGTGTAGTGGCTGTATTCCTACTACTCAGTAACAGGGCATACCTTGTTATCCAAAATTCCCATCTCCTAGCATGGACATAAGTTTCTATTTGGGATAATTTCATGCTTTTAAATATTGAATAATATATACGTTCTTGGAACTCTGACTTTCAGCAAAAAAATAATAACTTCAAAAATGTTAATAGCCTTAATCATCCAGCAATCACGCCAAGAAGATTGATAGTAATAGACATATTTTATTTTTATAGCAGGTTGTAGAGGAAATGCTTTTTTGTTTCCGTGTCAAGTGAAGGTCACTCTGACCACCACTTGTTCTAGGGCAACATCTGTGAAACAGGTTCTACAGTCCAAGTTTAGAAAACATCATTACTGAAGAAGGGGATAAAACAGCCCTAAAAATTCAGTGCACAAAAAAAATCTGCAGTGCCCAAACAAAATCAATAGCACACTATGAAAAATAGCATAGGAAGTAAAATAGCTGATCTGCTGACTGCTTGAGAAATGCTTCATTCTGCCGTGAAGTTTCAGCCAAAAAAATTACAAGTTTAGCACCTAAACTTGCATTCATATTTTAAATGAGCTCCAACCTGACCAAAAAGGGCCCATTTCTGGGCCTCATTTTAAGGCAGTTGCTCACACTAAACACCTGTGAAAGTTTTTGGCATAGTTTTCCTACCCCTTGTGCATAAAATAATTTAGATGGGAAGTGACCCCTAAGATCACCAAGTCCAGCCATTAACCCAGCACTACCAAGCCACCATTAAACCATGTCCCCAGGTACCACATCTACATATTTTTTAAATCCCTCCAGGCATGGTGACTCTATCACTTTCCTGGGCATGTAATCTTATGGGAAAACTACTGTGACTTTTCTCTTAGCTTGTTCTGAAAATGTGTTTTTTCAACCAGGCTTCACAGCTGAAGACAACCTGCTTGAGTTAATTCCTCTCCCAAAGCCATCAGGTGCTGATAAGAAAAGGGGCCACAGGAGTTTCTCCTGAGTGCCCAATGACCACCTGTTCTCCCCAGCCTGATCAATAGAATTTAAATAGAACAAGAAAGAAAGGAGGTGGGTGTAATTCCCTCACTCTGAGGAAGCTGAGGACGAGGTGAGGATGTGCATGGCACTGCTAGCGTCGTCTTCTCAGCAGGATGGTGAGTGAAAGCTGCTGCTTGTGCAACTCTTCCTTTGTGCCCCAGTACCTGATCAGCTTGAATTATGTAGATCTTAGTCTGGGATTAAACCAGGAAACTCTGTGGCTTTCATCTTTGGGTTGTGTTCCAAAAACCATGCCTTCCCTTAGCAAGTGTGGTTTGTCTATCCTGCTGCTAACTAGCACTCTTATAATTGACTCTGCTGGATCATAGGTAATATAAAAGCAAAGTAGTGGGCATGCAAGAATAGAAATGATCCTTAAAATATGTTAGAGTGAAACAAGGATTGGAAGAGGATACCAATTGTCTCTTTATCTGCAAGAGTTTTCCCCACCCAGAATCAGAATCCTGCTTTTCTTTCAAAAATAAAGGCTCTCTTCTTTCCAAAACACTTCAGAGTTATTTCATCTCCTGTTTAACTCCTGGCTAATAATTTCATCTTTCATTTCCTCCTATTGTTCACCCTGGCATGTATCCCATCTATTATAAGCCCCAGATATCAGAAAGTAATTTTTTTAGAGAGAGGAAAGTAAGAGTCAGCTGGTTTGAAGTAAGGTTTTTATAACAGTACAAGTTCTGGAAGTATTGTGCAGAGACTGGTATGAAAGGAATAGCTCCATGAGAGGAAACTGCAGTGAGGAGACAGAGCTTTCTGAAAGAGCTGTATTACTGCCAAAGCAAGGATAATTGCTCCTGTTTAGGGCTCTAATGCAGAATGGCGTTTTGCAGACACTAAGGAGAGATATGAAGTAGCTGCTAGATGAACACTCATGGGAGCTGGCCTTTTCTGAAAACCTCCAGCTAATTACTTTACTGAGGTAGATGGCTGCAAAGCAGCCTTTTAAGAAAATTAAAATGTGTGTAAATATGGCTTTTGCCTCTGTGTCTGCACACAGGGAGACACAAACTGCAGAGTCCATCAACTGGCCTAGAGTACGTGTCTCACATCAGGGACTGGGCTCAGCCCAGTGCATCCCCAGTGCTGTGCTGCTTCCACACCTTCCTTCTTTCCCCTGAGAGAGGCTGCTTTAAGACTTTATGTTCCTCTTGACTCATGAAGGTGGGTCAGATTCCCAAAAATATCAGCGAGTCCTGTCTGAGAGTGCTGAGTGTAGTCTTGCAGCTCTGCTAATGAACCCCTCTTCATCCCTTTTCCCTCCTACACCCATGCCAGAATGTTTTACCTACCAGAATGCACAAAGGTGTGTGAGTGCTCTTTGGTTATTTAGGTAGGGCAGGTTTATGGGGCTTTCTGGAGGACACAGAAAACTGATCCTTCTGGCAAATCTGCAGAGGAAGTGGGTGAAGGAACAGAAGGTGCAAATATTGGAGTTTTGTTTGCATTGATGGTCCTCGTTCAGTTAAGAAACAAAATACATGGCACGTGGGGGAAGGAATAGTGCATCACCAAATTGTTCCAGGAGTCCCAAATCATAAGAGAGACTTTAGAGATCAGATTAGGAGCAGAACATTTGGTTGCTGTCCTGGAGTAGCAGACCTGTCTCATTCACAGTGAGTTTTCTTTCCTTGACATAAGGTGTGAGGCATACCTAATAATCTGTTATGCTCATTGCTGGTTATGCTTTGATGTGTGGAATCTGAGGGTAATATTCCTCTAAATCACAGCTTTTCACTAAACTCTTCATCTCCCCTACCTCAGGTTCCTGAGCATGAAGGAAGGACTGATGCTTTGCAGGAATCTCCTGCTGTTGTAGGTTTGAACATTATAAGAGTAATTCTGGCAGTCTCAGGGAGCCTAATGTTGTTTTTAAGGATAACCCCACTTCCACACCAAAGGCAGCCCTGGCAGGAGCTGAAGACTGAAAAATTTCAGTTTGCTTTTTCCGAAGACTTTTTCATGGAAAGGCTGTAGGAGAGCTGCTAGGTTTAGAAAGGGAATAAGGACAATAAGGATAAGCAGTAGCTTATAACCAGATTAGTCCAGGATCCAGCTCTTTTCAATGTGGGATATCAATAACGGAGGCAAAGATGAAGATACCAGAAAAAGATGGAAAGTGTCTCAGAAAGAGTTGTTAAATAAACAACCCATGATGTGTGCTTGCCAGTACCTAGTCCACAGAACAAATCTTTCTCTCATCTGTCCAAAATATTGACAATGAATTGAACCCTTTTGTAACTTGGTTTAAATGTATGTTTTCATACAGAACTACAAAGGGGATAAATGTTCTCTTCTCCCTGAAGGATTATTAGGGCTAATAACAAAGGAGGTGTGACAACTGTTTTGCACCAGTTTTTTGAACCTCTTTGAGGGATACAGAAATAAGTTTTCTTGTGACACATGCTGTGGCAACTTGGAGATTGATGGTTCATTGTGCTAATGCACTGTGTTATTAATGACCTCTGTTTCCAGCAGCTCCCTAGGACTTGCACTGCTCAGGTGTGATCCAAAATCTCTTGAATCCTCCAGCACTTCCAGTGACTCTGCTGTGCTTAAGATTTGCGTGTCAGGGCATAGATCTGGCCCCTCAGTTTTTAAATACCATACTATTCTGGATTAATTATTGTTCACCTGTAGCTGTGCTTTGGATTTGATGAACAGTTATGATGATAACCAGGTTCTCACCCTTTATGAAAAGGCAGCACTTCATAAATACTGAACTGGGCTCTTTCTGTGTCAGTGCTGGCTTCCTACAAACCTAAAAATGAAATTATGTGGCTGCCATCTTAAGAGTGTAACCATTGAACAGCTATTGCTAAGAGGTCATTCCAAAATACATAAATGAGGAAAGGAATTCCATATGGTCCAGAAAAACAAACAATTGCCACATGGTGTTTCTGAAGAGGCAGAAAGAGTATGTTTGCTTTTTTCCTTGCAGTATAAAGACAGGGCAGTGCTTGATTAGAGAAGCAAGAATTGGGGGATTTTCCCCACCTGAGGCTCCCTAAAGATCTTTGGGGTCAGAGAAAATATGGATATGCTGGTCTGAAATTTCACTGGAGCTGTTACATGGCTCTAAAGGGTAGTGAGTAGAAGTCACTGCTAAACTTGTAGAGACCCAGAAAGATGACTAGAAGTCAGTATTTTAACTCTTTTGTTAGTAGTCTGTTATAAAGAAGTGGTTGGTATGAGTCAGCAAAGAGTTAAAAACTACAACAAAAACTCTAGACAGATTAAACATTAAATTATTCTGACACTCATTATATTAAACAGTTAATTATTTACTAGTGGCACTAGAGAGAGAACATGAATTCTCTAGATTGGAACAAATGCAGTGATGCAGTCCAGGCTATTTTTAAGAGCAGAGCTTTGGACACAGTGTGCTGAATCTGCTGTGTCCCGTCACTATGTGCATCATTTAAAGCTTTTATAAACAGCCATGTTTTTTCAGGAGTCAGATATTGGGCAAGCACTTGGGCAGCATCACGGAGGAGTGACATAGCAGTGTCATAAACATTCACAGAGATCCAAGCAGGGCCTTGAGCTGGCTAAATGTTTGGGAAAACAGATTATCTGGGGAGGACGGGTTGTTATGGGACTTGGAAGGCTGCACTGGATGTGCCAGCAATGTGTAGAAAGCAAATTCTCTCAAGCTTCCAAATTCCCGGAATCCTTCTGAGACTGTGCCATTCCAAATAGCAGCAGTTTGCTGGAGAACCCTTTCAGCAAAGGGTAATGGATTTCTCCTGCTCTTTGCATGAATGTACTAACAGCAGAGGAAGCTCCTGTGGCTATCAGGAGGCAGCTGTGTAAGGCAGGGTGCCACTTCCTCCTCCACCCCAAGCTGGCTGTGTGGTCTGGCCCCGAACTTCCAGGGGCGTGGACTTCCCCTCTCCTGCAAGGCTGCTGCATTTGAGTTGTGCCTGCAGGAGTGATGCCATGAAAATCTTGTCAGAGTTGTAGAGGGAGTGATTTCAATGTACAGAGAGTTCTATGTATGCAAGCCTGCTTTTTAAGTAGCTGTACCTCTTGTGTAGTAGCAGTGCAGCTCAGAACCCATTTCCTTGGAAATAGTTCATTGCCAGCAACTACGCTGCATTTGAGTGGTGTGGAAGGGGGTATTTGGGAATTGTGGTGGTTTAGGTTCCCTATTTTTTAATCTTAAATATGAATTCAGGACCTGAACTGCTATATAATACAAAGATGAGCTAGAAGGACCTAGTGGAGCTGATGTGGGACTCTGGACATGTACTATAGTGACTTGCTTTTATGGGAATCTAACTGCTGTGGATCCTTGGAGGAGAAGAGCTGATGTGTCCTGTAGGGAGACAGTGCATCCAAAAAGGGAAGAGAATTTTGTGTATGAATGGGACATAACCACCCCATTACCTCTGTGCAGGCTGCAGACCCTTTACAGCTGGGATGGGCTTTTGGTTGGTTTGAATGCAGTGGCCAGTGGAGGGGACCCTTATCCCTGCTTGAATTAGACATATTGGATATGAGTGACATCAGAAAATGTGTTATCTAACTGACCTTCAAATAATATTATTCAACAGCAGTGATAAATGCACTGACAAATCTTTGGGAAAAAACCCTAAAGCGTAAGCAGTAATCGTATTACTTAAACACAAAAGGGAAACTCAGAACTGAAGTTCAGAGCCTGTTCCCTGTGCTGTACTCCGGTCCAACTGATGCAATTCCCATGGATGTCTTGGCAGTTCTTGTTACATCCGACCCCAAGGGAGCTGACCCTTGCTTCACTGAGAGGGGAAGAACGTCCCTCCCAGCCTGAGCAGCGCAGTTCCAGTTTGGCCGTGCACTTTCTGATCACTCACTGAGGTCTTACGTGTTTACTTACCCAGTTCCTGCGTAATGAAAATTGGCAAAGTGCTTTGGAGAGAGCCCATGACTCTGCACTTACTGAGCAGCATCAGACTGCTGAGCAGTGCCTCTTCTGACAGCTCACCAAAGGCTGAGACTTATTTCCATATGCTGGGGCAAAGAGAGATCTGAGGCAGAGAGGCCCACATGGAACAGAGAGAAGCTGCAACCTCTTGCCACAAAAGAAGAGGTAGCAGCTCTCATCCCAAACCATTTGTCTGGGATTAGAAAGGTCACACTGTGGAGTAAGTGGAGTCAACACTGACAGCAGTTCTTTCCTACCAGAATGAAGGAAGGGAACTTGTGTTCTTAAAGCCTGTGTCATCACTACTAGAGGATTGGCTGGTGAAAGTGGGGTTTATAGGTGTTGCCTTACAAAATGTAAAGGTCAAAACTATGGGAGAGAGAATGAGGGATTGTTGTTGCTGTTGGGGACACTGATGATTGTGGAGTAAGGAAAAGGAAAAAATATCTGAAATTTGACTCTGCATATTAGCAGAGCAATCAGAACTTTTTAAAATTTTCTTCATATTTTTCCCAGATGAAAGTTATGGAGAACTTTAAATAAAAAAAAAAACAACACTGAAATATGGTATAACTAAAACTTCTTTCATGTACTGCTCCCCAAGTAGAGTATTGCACTATGTCACAGAGTCATGCCTCTATCTTCTTTCTAATGACTTTTTAAGCACTGAAGTGTGAAATACCTCTACAAAATCCAAAATGTGAATAGTGTGCGCCCTATCAAGGTTCTGTTTACACATAGGAGCTTACACTGAGAGCTTTACTACTGCCCTCAGTCCTTGAAGCAGGTATCCTTTCAGCTGACATCTCTTGCTGCTGCTTAATGAATCCCATCAGGTCCATTGGCAGAGGAACTTTTGCAAAAGTATTTCAGATATGGGGAGGGAAATGGATAACCTGGTAAGCTTAGAGCACCTGAGGAGGCTGGCTTAATTTTAGGAGCCACCCATTTATTTGCACCCCTTAGGGATTTAAAAATATAAGTGTCTTTTCCATGGTGCCACAGAAACTGTGGCAGAGTTTCAGAGGGATCCAATTGAACGAGGAGTCCTGGGGACTGGGATCACTGAGGGCATGGCAGTGGGATCTGCTGGATACCCCAGTGAAGCTGTGGGTGCAGGGGGGGCTGGTTCATCACAGGGTGCTGTCACCTCAGTGTAGAAGTGCCAAATGACAAAAGGGGTCTGACAGCCTCCAGCTGAAGGAGTGTGAGGGCAGGAGAGTGATGGAGTAGTGAGGCAGAAAAGGGAAAACACAGAAGGTCCATAGGAAAAGCAATTGAGGTACTTTCTGTCTGGATATACACTGTGGTAATTGGCAACACCCCTTTTGAAAATGAATAAATCGAAATTCTGAGCATGATAGAGGGTTTGAGATCTCTCTTGTCTTAAAATAAAACTGTTGCTTTTTTTTTTTTTTTTTAATTAAACCCTCTATTATAAAAACAGACTTTTGTTTGCCCTGCCTCTGGGATAACTGCTGATATGCTAAGCCTGGGACACAGCAAAGGACTTGAATTTCATTTAACAAGTGCTAGATGGGAGATGAGCATAACAGAACCCAGGTTTTCTCAAAACCCAGAGCACTCAAAAATGCAGCATGTCCTCTCCTTGCCTATTCTCGCTGTTTTGATATTCATCCACAACTCTGTATTCTCTACTGGTTTCATTTTGCCAAATTTAAAAGCTTTGGCATTGCAAAACTACCAATGATGCACTAGGACTCTAAAATGAATCGTTACTTTTTGGCTGCTCTGAAAAAACCATAAACTAAACTTGACTCTTTCTCCATATATTAAGCTCAGCTGCTGCTTCCCTTTCTGATCTAATCTGCAATAGGTGGTTGCCATATCCTGAATACTTCTCCACCTGGATCTCTCTGTGGTTTCCATAAAAAGTCAGGAGAAATGCAATATGCACATAAATCCAGCCTACCATTTTTACAGAAGGCTGAATCTTTTATCGTCAGTCCCATGACAAAGCCTGAGTGGTTGCAGCAATGTTCCCTCAGAGCTCAAGCACCACAAACTTTGCACTTCCTGGAATAAGCACCACAGTTAAAATGTGAATATATTTCTGGAGCTGCTGCAGTGTCACTGCAGTGAAGAATGAGTGGTGTTACTGATTCAGCTGAAATGCTTCTTGCAGAGCAAGCATCAAAGCCAAGGCTGTTTTATCAGTTTACATACTTTGAGCAGAGAGTTTATTTCTTGTGTAATCCTCCCTGAGGCACTCCAGTGGCTGAGTAGAACCATTGCAGAAATGTGTGCTTCCTGCTTTGTACATGTAATTTCTGCTCCCTTCCCTCTGTTTTTGGGACAACTTCTGAGAGTTCTTTGTATGTGCTGTTGCTGAATCTGAGAGAGATCTGACTTAGGAAGAAGATTTGGGTTTTTAATGGATTCCTGGCTTTAGACAAAAATGGCTGATTTGCTTTGAGCTCAGCTTCATCTCACTGTGAAAGTGAGCTGAAACAAACAGCCTGGAACAAGAGGTGATTTTTTCCATGTGCAGGGATCACACCAGGACTGAAAGCCACTGTGTGTTGCTCAGCTGCAGGTCTGCAGCATTGCACTTGAGCCATCTGTTCCTCAGACCCTCTGGCTGTGAGAGTGCCTTGGTAAAATCGATGAGCTGTGAGCCGTGTGAGGCAGGCTGTTTTCTACCAGCCAGAGCTGCCTTTAGATAGTGCACTTCAATGCAGGGCACCATACCCGTGGAGAACTCTCTCCTCCTGTTTTTGTGCTCTCCTCTTGGTATTAAGATGGACATCTTGAAAAGGTACCTTATGCTTTGAACCAATGGTGAGGACTGTAAAAAGCAATTTATTAGTTGTATCTTTTCATTGATTCCAGCTCAGGGAATCTTCCTTGTGAGAACTTCACGGGACACCTACCAAGAAAAAGACAAAACTGTTTTAGGTTATGATTGAGGTGGGTTCATTGCTTTCAAGGGTGATATACCTGTGTAGATTTAGTCATGCTAAGAGATGTGTTTTGGCACCAAGCAATGTCTATCTCCTGTTCTTTCCTATTTCCATGCCCTGCTTCCAAAACCAGGCCGTGGTTCTCCTTGGATGTTTTGGTTTACACACAATATATGAACTCCCAGGTAATAATGATATTGCCTAAACTGAGAAATAATGAGACCCACTATTGACTTGATTTCCTGCTTGTGTTGAAGTAGGACTTGTGTTTGATGGTTGAACTTGCTGCTTTTAAAGGTCTTTTCCAACTTTAAAAATTCTAAGAAGGTCAAGCCTTTGGTTGCTGTGGGACTCCATCATCATCAGACCCCTCTGGCTCTGCTGATGATAGACTCAGGAGGTGTGAAGGATCCTTCATCCCCTTCTTGGTCTGGGGTCTGTCCTCACCTCTGTTGTTCTAGGACCTCTTCTGCCACCTATGATGTTTCTTTTCCAAATGTAGCTGCCAGCATCAGCTTTTGTTGTGCTGACTATGCCCGGGTGGCAGTTCTGAGGAGGGAGAGCAGGCACAGCAATTCTTTTTTTGAGACAGTTTGTTCCTAAGCACAGGAAGTTGTAAAATTGCTGATAATGAGGTAGTTCATTCATAGCTGATGCCAGCAATGACTGCCTTCTGTCAAGGCAATGCCTTAGTGAGAAGGAGCAGTGATTGAGTAAATCAGGGAGTTGTTGGTTCCCTTTCGGTTACAGTGGATTATTTTTTTGCCCAGAAGTTGGTTATCTTCAACCATTTCCCTTAGAGGAGTAGTCACTCTTTATCAACCTCGGACTCTGTTTTTTTAGTAATTAACAATACTTCTCCAGTGCCATTTCTCTGTTGTGGCTCCTACTGACCAAATGCCAAAGGTTATTTTCTGAGCTCTTGTAAATCATTGACATTTCAGCTCTTGTGTTGTTACTGAGGCTGAGAATTATTTTCTAAATGCATTTTCCAACACCACTCTAATGGTATATTTACTTCTCGAGATGTAAAAAGGTATGTTAGCCCACAGAAGAAAACATCCCAAGACTGAAACATGATTCCTGGAACTAAATAGCTGTGCTACTTTTATGCTTATAGTTTAAATCAGATGAAGTTATGGACGAGTGACAGGATGTCTCTTGTTTCAGTGAAAACTCATTTTGTGGTTTTTTTTGCATTCAGCATCTAAAGACGAAGATTAATTTTGTTGAAGAGTTTCCTGTTTCGTGTTCTTAACATACTCATGGAAAAATAAATGATCCTAGGGGGTGGATTTTGGTATTAATTCCATTTTTCTGTCTTTGGCTCTACCCGATATCTCTGGAACATCAGGAGGGAGGATGGTTCATGACTGTTTCTGGTTGCAGTCACATCCAGGAATCCAAACAATATTACAGGACACGCTGGAGCACAGACTATTTGCAACAAGGGCACATTGACCCAAACATTGTCTCTTGTTACCATTTCTATTTTTTGTGGGCATTTTTTAGGAGTGACCTTGACTATAAAATGCTGCTAGTTCATTCCCCCCTTGGTTTGTGGCTTCCCTCCTGGGGGTCATAATTGCATTGGCTGAAAGATTAACAAAGGGAAGATGTTGTAAGGAGGTGGCTCTGAGAAGCAGTCTCTTGCCAGGGTCCTATGTCCTCTCCCCACAAGGTATCAGCTAAAGTTTCATGGAAGCAGGAAGCATCTTGTGAAATACATAACCCAGACTCTAAATGCTTTTCTGTTCACCAATACCTGTTGGGGAAGAGGGCTTGGGGGTCTTGAGGGCAAAATCATTCCAGACACTCATTCTGGCAGTCTCCCTGCTGCCTAAAGGAGTCCTGGATAAGCTGTGAGAGAAATGCAACTCACTGTGACTGTCCCCTACACCTCGTCCTATCTTTCTACCATTAGATTGATAAAGAATTGTTCTTCAGGGCAGACATCCCAAATAAAGGTTTTTCAACCAGAGCCAAAAAAATTATAGTCTTCCCAACCAGGCTAAGGTTCTTTCAGCCTCAGATTCCTGTTGCAACAGTTCCATTTACCACTCTGCATTTGGGATGATAAATGACAGTGAAATTGTAGTGCCTGCTTTAAATTGTGCCATGTTGGTTTAGTAAACACAATATATGTAACTCTACCCACGGCTATACTTGATGGGACACAGTGTAGGAACTCAATGTTTAAACACCATAATATGTTGCTTTCTTTGTTCTTGTCCCTTTTTATTTAAGCAGGAGCTTTAGAAGACAATTCTTAAAATAAATATCTGTGGCTCTTTGTGTTACTGAGATAAAAGGGTTAGAGGAGTTCTTCAATTTAAAAAAGTTGTTGCTTTCTTGGCTACTCTGAGGGATCTGAAGCTGGGGTCTGCTCTAGTTCTCTCCTTTCCTGTGTATTGCATTAGAAGTAGAGGCAGAACAGCCAGCCACTGGGAGAGAGGGAAATCTGCTGTCACTCCAGCAAACTCTGAGAGATTCTGGGTCCTCCTACAAGCTCTTACTGGGTGCCTGAAGTTGGTTTATACTTCTGAACAGACTTATCCAGCTATGTTGCAAGAAGTGAATGGCTCTTCACCCTTAATAGTCTGCACAGATGAGGACTGTTTGCTACCAGAGAACCTGTTTTTCCAAGTAATGAAGTAAAGCCAACTGGATTGGTGATAAGGGCTTGCTTTTCCTAGACAGGATTCATCCAAGGAGAGCATGGTGCAAAGTAGTCAACAGCTCTAAAACTGCTGCAGAATAACCCTTCATCTGGGGTGCTTCCTGGCCTGTGAGTACTACAGAGATTTTTTGGAACCTCTAGGAACGGCTTTTTAGATGGAGTCATTAGATGTGGTGCAAGTAATTTAATTGTAAAATTTTAGTAGCATGTGTGCATGCTATACTCTGGTTGAAAAAGGGATACGATCCTTATTATTGCACAAGCAGTTGAAATCCTCCTAAATGTGCCTTGCATATGTTTTTAAGAGAATTAAATTGCAGGACTGGATTATCCCATGGAGAATATGTCTCTGCTCAGAAAACAAATCGGGGTGTAATGTTACACATACTGTAGGTCTTGAGTATGTAGAGTTTGTGCCTCTCGTGACAAGCCTGTTCAGTTATGGGCAGCTTTCTGAATAAATCTCAAAATATGTGCCACCAGAGCCACATGCTCCTCTGGTTACATTTGCTGGGTTGTGCTGATATAAATTTAAGCAAGATTTGTCCATTTAAAAAGAAAATGTGTTCATATTTAATGAAATTCCACCTTGTTTTATATTCCTGTTCAGCTCTAGAGATTCCTGAAAAAAATATGACTGACATCAGCTTTGGCTTTGCTGTGTAGGTTTGCAGGAGGTTTCAGCAGAGAAAGAATCTGCCATTACCTATTGCAGAATTTCTGTCACTGGGAACAGTTGTTGTGTTCTTGAAGAGAAAGGCTTCAGTTGGAAGCTGGTTATGTTCTGTTGGTTTTATGTTTTCCGTGATGTTCAGAGCAACGCAGCTCACAGAATTAACTGTCCCCCTTTAATGGAATGTGAGTGTGAAGCTGCTGAAAGCAGCTGAAGGACCAGGATAGCTGGGGAATCTGCAGCCTGTTGGCTGCACTAACAATGTTGAGAAACATCTGCCCTGCCAGTCTCTCAATTCTGCTCGTTCCACTTCATTATTTAGAGCAGAGAGAACACTTCGGTCTGTTTTGTTTTTTTCTTCCTCTGAGAGTGGATGCAGTAACATTTTTCCTGGTGATTTGTACAGATAAGGCAGTGATTCCAAGTGTGTTTCATGATGCAAGAATTGCTTTTGGAGACTTTCAGATAATTAAGTGAAGAACACAAAATTGACTTGTTATTTCATCAATCAGTGTAAAATGCTGCCTGTGATTAACATTTCCATTAAAAGTACTCACTTGAACTGCTCAAAAAAATGTTTCAAGTGTGACATATTGGTACTTAAAAAGAAAGTACTGAGCAGTGCAATGTAGTACCACTGTCAGTTTGCAGGTTTGATAGCTACAGTGCAGATCAGGCTGGGGATAGTGCTGGACACCAGAGCTACTTTTTTTCTGTAAAGAAGTAAGCATGTAGAAGATAGTATATTTTTCTGGTTATAACAACTCCTGTATTTATAGACTTTGTGCAGAGGCAACTAAAGCTGTTTGTCAGACTGAATGAAGAATAATGAAATGCATACCTCTGAGAGTAACATGACGTTCTATAATAATTTATTAAATATTTCCAATAAGCCATATATAGATGCACAACATCCATAAGAAGGCAGGGTTTTTATTTCCAGGCTGAGCAGTAATCATCTTTTTGGTTGGAATAAATATTTTGAATTTTCTGTTGTGTTATTGGCTCTAGAGGTGACTTTCTTCCCTGATGCTACTGTTGCAGTGACCACTCAGTGTCAGTCTGTAGAGTTAATTAAGGAACAAAGCTACTACAGAAGACAAGAGTCAGGTACAAAAAAGTGTTTTTATGTTGTGTATTTGAAGCACATTCACCAAAAAGGGCTCTTCAGGCAATAAAATGTGCTGAAGCATCATCAGTCACACAGCTTTGCACATCCCCCAGAATGGCACTTGGAGGCCAGCCTGTGTTGCTCTGGGGAAGCACTGACCTGAGCAGGTTACAAATGCAATCTGCTCAAAGTGAACCATGTGACAGGAAAAATGGCCATGGCTAGAAACGACAGTGTAAAAAGGAAAGTTTGTACTCAATTGTTCTGATTTCATGTTTGAGAGGAATCAGCTGTAGATTCTCTGCCAGTGTGCTCTCCTACTCTTCTTCAAAGCAGCAGCTGCCCTGTGTTGATGTGCTCTAGCTGGAGGATGTGACTAGTCATTATTTTCTGGAGTTTGGGATGAGGAAACCTTTAGGGCCATTGCATCTTCCCATTAAATGCAAAGTGCCACACTCCTGACTGACTCCTCTGAAATCCCCCATGTCCTAGGCTGCTCTTCACAGCTGAACAAGCTCTTCATGCACTGCTTGCCTATATTGGAGCATTCATAATGGACAAAATGCTGATAGTTTGGAAAATTTAGCACAGCATGACAAAATAAGTGGTTGGTCTAGTTGTTTTGAGCATCATGAAAAGTTTTTATCTCACCTGAAGGCCTAGCTCAGGGCCTGAGGACACCGACAGTGCCATGTCATGAATGTACCTCCAACTTTGCATATTGTTTCATAGCAAAGTGCTGAATCTTAGCTGAATCACAGCTGAGGATTTGTCCATCTAATCCAGCATGAGGTCTGCTTTACAAAGAAAATGCAGGTGAGGCTTTGCGGGACTGACTTGACTAATTACATATTGGAGGGAACATTACTGACTGGAGTGTCCCCCTGAGGTGTCAGTGAGAGAAAACACAACCTATTTCATACAAAAAGCCATGGTGGCAAATGACCATGGAGGCAGTGTCCTTTGAGCCTGCCAGGTGGTGCTGATAGGCCCCTGTCCCCATGTGGCATTGTCACAGCCCCTGTGTGGAGGGAGGAAAGCAGGGGACCTGGCCCCAGGACACCTGTGGGGTGAGAAGCAGCTCAGTCCAGTGAATCAAGGGAAATGTTTCATGGCATTGCTGCTCCTTCTGCATCCCTACTCCAGAATGGGCCATGCCCAGAGGATCAAGGCCAATTCTCCAGCAGCAGCAGAGAGAAGGAAGGGTGATGGCATCACTCAGGGATGTTCAGTACTATCCCAGCTTGCAAGGATGGCTTATCCAAAACCTATGTATGGGAGCAAGTGCTAGGAGGCAAAGAAACCAATTTTAATGTCCTGGGCATTATTAGATGAGTAAAAAGGACTTCATTCCTCATTTGCCTGGCCCTGTTAATAAAGTGTATTATCAGGAAACCTGAGGATGTCCTAACCCATTCACTGACAAAAGGGCTCTCATTAAAGCTGCAGTCAATTACAGAAGTGCCATGGAGGTAGATAATTAATTTTACTGGGGGTTGACCTTCAAATTTTCTTCTTTGCCCTGAAGGAGAGCAGATCAGAGAAGAGCAGGGTAATAATTTTATAGAAATGAAACAGTTACAAATTAAATAATTAAGGTACAGCTTTCCTCAGATATAAGACAGCTGGCCAATTCAGTGGGAAGAACACATGCAGGACTGAAGGTGTCATGAAGCCATCAGGAGAGCTGAAGAATAGGATACTTTGTTGGAGGATGGACACCAAAGGTGCACGGAGATGTCTTCAGGAAAGCATATAATTCAGGAGAGGAGCCTAAATGGGATATCTTAGGGAATCCTTCAGGTTTCAGGCAAAACACCAAGAGCAAGTACTGGTGAGGTAGCTTAAGATGCAACCAGTGGAAAGATGTGGTATCAAAAGTCTACCAGGAGGAAGAGTTCTGCTGCTCACCCCAGCTCTTTTCTAAGCAACTAATTTAGTGAGATTTAGTTATACTTGTTTGATTTCCAGGTACATTTTTGTGTCTGAGTGTGGGCAAAAGAATAACGTTGATTACAGGCTCTATTTTCTCCTCTATTTTCACGTATTTCCTCCTGCATTCAGTAAGTGAAGGCTTTGGAAGGCTTTCTCCTAACATCCATGGAGTCTTCGGGCTTCTCTGTAATTTAGGAGCTTGTCTTGTGCAAGGCACATCAGCCTTTGCAACATTAAGCCAATGGCTCCAGCTCAAGCAGAAATGTCCCACTGCATTGGTTCTGAACATTGCAAGAGGCTAACTTCCAAGTGCTTAAAACCAGCAAATTTATAAATAGTTGGACCTGGGAGAGGCCTGCAGGTACAGAAGGGAGAAAGGCATTTAAGGAAAGAGCTGTTAAAATAAGATTTCAATTTCTCTGTTTAGAAGAAGCCAAAATTTCAAGAGGGTATTTGTCTTGAATTGTTTTGGATTAGATATTGTTTCTGATTAATCTGTTCCTTGATATCTATGTCCAGGAAAAAAAAAAAAAGCAAACCCAATTTTGTTTAAATCTTTTGAGTCATAGTAGAAAATAAACATTTCAATTTGATTTGAAGGAGTTAAACAATGTGGTCACACTTGAAGACACTATATTAAAGTGCTGACAGATGTCCAGGTCCACTTTCCTCCATAATGAAAGCCCTACTTGAATAAAACCTGAAAGGCTGTTGCCAGATCTCTTCTTTCAGCCTTCTTTCATTACATTTGAAGTTCAGGTTTTGTATAAACCTTGGCAGAAACTTGAGAGCCACAGTGAAATCCAGACTATATATGATAAATAGAAATGAGCATGGCTGGGCACTTGTGGCAGAATATAATTTGAAGTTTTATGACTCTTTGCAATGTCTCTTTTACAGTCATCAGTTGTGGTGCCCTTTGAAAATTAGTTTCTCCTTCTTTTTGTCCCCAGAATCAGGATGTTTGCAATCAAAAATTCAAATATTTATATTTCTATTTCTGTTGCAATATTATATCCAAAGCTTTCAACACAAAATCTTACTTCTCATTTATTTGTTTCTCACTCAAAGTAGAAAGTTTTTGCTCTATTTGCTTCAAAGCAGTGGTTTTGAAGCAAAATCTTGATTATTTTGTTATGGATGCTCATTCTAACAGCATGGTCAAGCTGATATGCTTTGTTCATGACTGCACTTCATAAGGTCCCACAAAGAAATCTATCTCTTCCATGGTAACCAGAATCTGTCACACTTTTTCTGCTGTATGGCTTTGTAGCAAGATCTTATCAGCCAAAGCTGTGCTCTTCCATGCCAATTATCTTCCAAGAAACCCCTGACTGAGGTTTATTGATCTTTGACTCCTGTTCCAGCTCCGTCAGGAGCAGGGCCTCCATTTATTTGGAGTGCTCCTAGCTGTTGAAGAGGTAGGTCTGGAGCACTGTCCCTAAGCAGTTACAGTGCTGTGTGTTAAATTAGCTGTGACATCCTAAGATTTTGCACTGAGTGAAAGGCATTTGCAATGCCTCTTTCTGCAAATGTGGATTAGGTGCCTCACACAGGCTCTGTCCCTTGGGGAATGCAGATGATGTGCCCTCTTTGGAAGGCAAGGTGATAATCACTGAAGTCAGGTAGAAAGCTTGTTTTATCTGCTGAGCAGGGGGGTGTCTCAATGACTTTGCTACAGCTAAATACCCCAAGGACAAGAAACACAGGCAGAGCGCTGTGGCAGGGTAGGGAAAGCAACTGAGAACAAGCCTAGCTGTTTCCACTGATCTGAAAAAATCCTGAGGTATTTGTGATCTGTCTGAGAGTACACAACTCTAAAAATATTGCTAGGATGGACTGGGGGTCCTTGCTGTGATGCTGCACCAAATCGCTGTGGGGTACCTGCAGTATGTGATTATCTCTGTGTCACCTTTTATTAAGACTGCAGAGTCTCTGCTTTTCTGAGATGAAATTTTCCCTTGGCTGTCTCAAAAGGCTTAAGCATGAAGCAGGCTGGGTTGAACACTTTATCCTGAGGTGAACTGTGCTCTCAGGAAACGCCCTGTAATTGTACCCAGCCCGCACTGCTTTTTGTCCTGTTGCAGTGATGTGTGTCTGTGTTTCAGTGTAACTGGGTGAGGGCTGTAAGATGTGTAAAAGTTGGTAATAGAATACTTATTTGGGGGGGAGGGAGTGTGTGTGCAATTATTTAGCAGTTTCGAGAATCAGATTTACTTCCTTTCAGATATTCACCTGCTACTTTTGAAAGAGTTATTTCTGCTAGAAATTGTTGTGTTGTATAGTTATTTTAATGCCTATGCATTCTTAGTACTTTTAAAGTGAAGAGACATAGTCTTTTCTTACTTTTCATTCATTAAAAACTTACTTCTAGTTGTGGAAGAGTGGTTGAATCATGGACAGGTTGGGGCTATTCCAGTACAGCTGAATACTTAAAAGCCTGCATGTTTTGTGCAAATCCATCCACAGGAGCCCTAATAAATGAGACTGTATCTAAAAACTCTGATTCCTGACTGCACAGGGAACAAACCCAACTGTCAGTCAATAGACATAGAAAAGGAATATTGACAAAAACAGGGCGTTCAGTGGAAGCAAATTTCAGAATTTGTCCTGTAGAGAAATGTAGATGCTCACTTGAGGGGAAGGGTTTTCCAGCTCAGGGAGGCTGATGGCATGGAGGGGGACACATGCCTTGGAAAAAGGGCAGTGCAGACATCTGGAACCCAAAAATAGGGAAAGGACTGAGTCTGGATGAGTTTTGATACCTCAGTTCTTGGGGCTGTGGACTGGTGCTGGTAGAGGGCACCTGCAGGCATTTATGTAAGAAGCTGTTATGCTGAGTAATTAAATAAAAACTCAATGTTTATTTCTAACACGTTTCAGTTAGGGTTTATCTCATACTGCTATTTTGGAAATATTGTAATGCTAAACCATGCTTGAAGTTTTTTTTAACTAAAAATCACATCCCCCCAAAAATACTTGATGGCAGTGCCTTACCTAAATTTACTCTTGCCTTGAGCATTTTAAATTTGCTTTATTACAGCTTCACTGTAGTTTTATTTTTAGTTAGTTCCTAGTGAGAATGAATAAATAGAAGGCCGTATCCAAGATTCCTACTTAGGTTATCTTAGACATATTATTTTTCCTTTGCTGCATGTAATAACTCCTATGTAATGCTGTAGGTACTGCAGAAAATAAATAGTGCATGTATAATTTTAGAGGAATTACGTAACTCTGTCAAAGTAACTAGAAAGCAGCAGAGGAAAAAAGGTTGCTGGTTCACATGTTGAAGGCAGAGTAGGTGAAACACTGGGCCTGAGCAGGGAGGCAAAGCCCAAGAGTTTACCAAAACAGGGTTTGTAGGGCATGACTAGAAACCCTTTTTTGGGACCTAGGTTGTCCAGGCAGAAGCTTGGCTGAGCCTAATTCCCTGCTCTGGAGGAATGCTGAGCTGCTGTAGGGCATCCTGCAGGCTGTTCTGGCAGTCCTGCTTTCTGAGAGGAGCTAACATTTTGCAGACATGCCAAACTTAGCTATGTAAATCTCCTCTCAGGAAAGCAAACACCCACAGCAACCATGCATTTAAATTCCCAATCTGAAACCTCCAACACCACTCTTTATTTTTTTTTTTTATTTCATTTTAATTCAGGCAATCATCGTGTTGCAAATGGAACCTATTAAATCTTTGCACAACAGGAGCATCTAAGATTGAAGTTTCTCCCATCCCAGCTACAGACAAAAAGCCAGTCCTTAGTGAAGATCATTTTCTAAGCTCCTGAGAGTGAAGGAAATAATGCACAGACAGGGTTACTCAACCCTTTGGAGTTCCTAGAGGAAGTATTGGGAAGCTGGAGAGCCTCACTTGCTTTAAAATGGTCATTTCACTGCACAGCCCTCCTGATGTGTGGAGTAGAATCAGCTTGAAATATAGTGTCAGAATTTTTCAGGCTTTCTCTTTTTGTGTGCACTCCTTTTGTGTCACTCCTATATAATATTTTTGCATGGCACCATGTGGTTTTTATACTGCTACAAATGCTTTGTGAATGTCTGTTCTCAGTGCCCCTTTTGACTTTTTTTTTTAATTCACTTTCATCTGCATGCCAAAGCTCTATTTTTGAGGTCAAACCTATTCTACTGGTCACTTTATGGGAATTCATGAAAGAGTCTGTTGTAAGTCAAACAAAGAATTTGTTTCCTGGTACTGTGATTATGTTCTTATTCAAAAACTTTTGCAACTTTTTTGATGACACTGGTCTGAATTTTCCTTGCAGATGACTCAGTGCTTTTCTGTAAAACTTGTACAGATCTAATTGGATAATTTACAAACTGTTCTTCTGGAATAAACTGGAGTCACTTGGCCCTTGGGGGTTTATGCTGGGGAAATGATTTGCATTTTTGTTTGTAGGGCTTCAGATTAGAGGAAGCGTTGAACTTTAGTAGATGTGGAAAGAGTTTTTTGAATGTTTTAGTTTGTGTTACAATACTGCAGTGGGAAGCTACTCACAGCTTCTGTAAGAAATGAAAGAAAGAGGTTTTTTCCATAGTGAGATTCATTGTCTTTTATAAACCCATGCACTGAAAATGTCTCTCTCTGTAGTGCCTGACTGGAGCAAGGGCACAGATTGCCATTTCACACAAAACAATTTGCATTTAGGTGGCTGAGGATGGGGGGATTCCTCTCTGCCTCTGCTATTCCTGGGTGGGAGAAGGATTGCAATTGTAAAGGAAGAATGATGCTCAACAGGATGAAGAAGGGTAGCATTAAGGCCTAGAGTATATTCTGGACTCATTATTAAAAGACACAGAACCAAAAATCTGATGATTTTACTAAGGTAATGCTCTCCTTTTAAGGCTGGCTAACTCCAGCTGAGCCTAAGAGGTCACCTTACAGCTGGAAGATGTCTGTGGAAGGGAAATGGTGCTCTGAAGTGGAGGGAAAAGATCATCACCTTGAATAAATGTGCAATAAGTGGGACTAGGAGCATTCCTCAACTGACTCCAGACTTTGTGTGCAGCAGACAGAAGAAGCTGAGCCAAGGTTTGCTCAGGGCAGGCACATTTGAGAAGTAAACCAGGATTTAACAATGATGAAGATGGAGAACCAGTGCCCCTCACTTTCTTCTGTCACAGCATGATGAAGTCTACACTTCTGTACTCTGTTCTTTCTGTGATTTAAAATCAGCTTCCTTCACCTCCCCTCCCTCCTCTCTGCTGTCAGCAGTGGCATTTTCCAGATCCCTTCCCAGGGCTTAAATCACATTCTGAGCCTGAGCAGTCCTGGCTCTCAGGCCTTGGATGGAGATGCTGTACAGTAGTCTGTTTTATTTACAGGAATGTGTCTGTAATGAGAAATGCCCTCCAGAATTTCCCTCAAAGAATAGTCCAGCTGTTGCTTTATCCTATTCTCTGGGAGACCCACGGACAGGGTATACAGATTTTTCACTGCCTTGAGTGAAGAATATTCCTATGAATGTAAATTTTCTTCTGAAGTTCTTAGGTATATTGGGATCTGTGGTCATTTTGTGTGGTTTGGAGTGCTGCTCTGCTCTCTGCCCTCTGGAAGAAGAGGGTGTGATTCATAGTGGTTCTCTGTGAGAAATGGTAATGTGTGATTTATAATGGTATTCAGCACAAAACAATTATTTCCCAAGTGCTCATTTAAATAAAAAAAAACAACACCCTGGAAATGCAGGGAGATGCTTATGCTGCTTGGTAGGTTCAAGACAGCCTCCATCATGCCCAAAATACTCTGTGGGTACTGGTGGGAAGATCTGAAAGAGATACCTGGCTTTTTACTGCAAAATTTGTCACAGGCACCCTCTAAGCAGCGCAAGAATCTTTGGGAAAAGTTGCAACCCTTTAGGCACCCTCCTGAAAGGACTGGGCAGGCTGTTGGGCTTCCCCCTACCTTGTCCTCCCTAACTGTGGGGACTGCCTGTGAAATTCAGAAATTCAGACCTGAATCACAGCATCTGTGCCCTAGCAGTGTGTTTGAACTGGCCTTTCCTTGTGGAAGCTGCAGCTCTTGCTCAGGTCAGGCAAAAACAGCAGAGGAGCTGGCCCATAACTCTTGAGCACTCTGAATGCATTATGTATTGTGACTTCAGAATGCATCTCCTCCTGCATTTGGATAAAATCAGGTGTCTTCTTAGCTCCATGGGTGGTCTTGGCATAGCTCTGCATCTGACTGCCAGATCAAATGGTTTGGAGCCTCTGGACACTGCTTGGGCGTGGGAAGAGCTGTTGCACACCCATGTCTCCGTGTTGACCAGTAATTCCCTTCATTTTGCATTTCTGATAAGATCTCTTCCTCTTTGCAGTTAATCCCTGTCCCTTGGTGTGTGAGCGAGTGTCAGAATAGAAATGGATAGGTGCCCTTTACTCTGTCCCCTTCCTGTAAGCTCAGTTGGTGTTAACGCCTTGTCTGAGAGAAACAGACCCCTTGGGGTGAATAAATACCTATTTAATAAAGGGGAAAAAATACTTTACTCCCTCTGATGCCAAAAGGCTTTGCTTGCAACAGCAGCAGGCAGTCCCTGCCTGATTCTCTGCCAGCACCTCCTTAGCCCAGCATTTCCTAGAGGGGAGCTTTTGTCTTCAGTGATGTATTACTTGCAAAAATAAGGAATTGTGGCCTTTACTGACTAGGCATAGCAAGTTTCTCTTGTTAAGAAAATTCCATTAAAACTTTATCCCTGTGTGCTGCAAACTGCTCTTGTCATAACAGTGTCCAGATGTATACTTAAAGTTGTCTGTATCCACTGGTGTTGATAACCTCCTTTGGCAACATACCCTCTGTGCTGAACGCTATTCATTATCATGAGAAGTTCTGCTTGAGTGCCTGGGTCTTTCCTGGTGTGATTTTTTTCCTTTGTTTCAATTCTGGTTGTTTTTTTTTTTTTTTATTTTTGTGAGAGCCTCAATAAACTCGAACTTTATTCCATGTTAGCGAAGGCTTTTGAGTTACAGTTCTCTAGCTGGAGACCAAACAAGTTAAAACAAACCCCAGTCAATTTTGCCTTATCTCACTGGTGAAGGTCTGCCTGCAGGAGCTGAATTCATCCTCTTGTTTCTGCTGGTTTAGCTGTTCGTTATTCCCCCTGCCTTCTCCATTCACTGCATCCCAGCCTCTCAGCACAGCACAGCTCCTCTTTCCCATGCTTTGATTGAAACTTCCTCCCATTTCAGCTGTGCTTTACCAAGAGCACTTTGTCCTGAGCAGTAAAGGAAAGATGCAGCTCCTCGGTGCTGCCTTGTGGATCCCATGCTGGGAATTCTTGTTCCCGTACAATACCAGCCTTCCCAGGGCAGCCAGCGGGAATGGCACGCACATGTCATCCTCACCCTGGCAGGCAATGGCAGCACTGGGGCTGGGATGATTGTTCCTGCACCCTCTGGACCGATTTGCATTCATACATACACTGGGAAATTGTAAGGACTTCATGAGAGCTATAACTAATAACGCTTCTCAGGAGGAGGTTCCGAGGGGGACAATGTTCTTTCCGATTTGGGAGGTTTGCATTTCATCTTTTTGCTTGCAAAAGCTTTACATCAGTCTTGCATTTTTGGGGGTTTTTTGTTCTGTTGAGAAGGCATATTTTGAATTCTCAGCAGAATTTTTTTTTTATAGTACTCCAGAGTTGCAGCCACAGATAAAATAAACATTGAATCTTCAGTTTCTATGTTATCAGCAATCTTTGATATCTTAATTTTCTTTTCTCCTTAATGATGTACAAATCTATAAAAGGGGCCTTACCTGATTTTTCATTTATAATCTTTCACTAGTGGTTGCTACTGCTTTTGACCACTTATTTCATCCTTGCATGTGAGAGTTTTCTGTGAGGTTATTGGTTTGAATGACCTTGATGTCGACATCCCTCTGGCACTGACAGAGCTGGACTTACAACCACAATCTGTCTCAGTAATGACATGCACCAGTTTCAGGAGAGTCCTTAAATTGGGCGATTTTTGCATCTTCCTGTCATGTCACATTTGTAGTTTGCAGCTGTGCCAAGGGGAGTTAAGTTCAGCAAACCACATGCTTTACTTCATCCTCGTGTATTTGGAGAAGTGATTTCTGGGTGTTCTTGTGTCCTACTCTGCTTCTCTGATTAAGTCTTCCTCTTGAAAATCTATTTATGATGCAAGTGATACCCTCTTGCTTGTGTTCTTGAATACTTGAATACTTTTCCATCATTAATTTTACCCAATACCAGGCCTATTGCTGAAAGTTCAATGCCTAGAGATGTAAAATAAGTGAATGTGAAGGTTTCAATACTAATTTATAGCATAAATCCTTGAATCAACCTTTTTTTATCTTCCTGGCAAGAAAAGATGACATTAGGTGGGAGGAGGATTAAGGAGTTACAGCTTGGGCTTGATGCACACAAGATAAGAATTTTAGAACTTCCCAGATTTCATTATTTTCCAGTCTACTCTTAGTCATTTCAAATGGATCAGCATCCTGTCACTGGTCTAATTTTTGCTCTGTTATTGTGGGAACAGCATGAGTCAATACAAGCTCAAGCAGGTAACCAACACTTCAGGAATGTCAGCAGACAGAAACAGCAAGAGCTGCTTGTGCCAGTCCAAGGCTTGGCTGAAGACCTTCAGTGTTGGTCTCTCTCAGCCTCTTGCTGCCCTGAATACCAGACTGACCTTTTTCATGGTATTTGACGTGTTGCCAACGTCCAAAAATGACCAAAGTACTGATTTCCTAAAAATGTTGTAATCACCAGAAAAGAACTGTTTTGTTACCAATGGGAGGATTACAAGTTAAAGAATGGACTACCCTTAGTTGTGGTCTTGCTTTTGCTATGTGAAGTAATTTTCTAGTTTCTTGTAGCTTTATTTCCTTTATTTCTAACTGCAGTGGAATTAAAAGTGGGCTAAAATAATTTTAAAAGGCACTTTTGTTTTCTGATTATTATGGTATAGCCATTGCATTGTACTCTAAAATTTCCCCTGGAATAATGGTGCTGTTGCTGTGAGGCAAATGTGTCTCATACTCTGGGGTGAACCTTCAAGTATCCAGCACAGAAGAGCCCCAATAACCTCACAGAGCAGAGAGGAGGAACACTGGGAAAAGAAGTCCTTGGGTTGCCCTTGCTAATGGCCCCTGTCTTCTGCATGCCTTGCAAAATGATAAACCCTGTGCATCCTTTTTTCTAAATGACAGAAGAATCCAGCCCTTTAATCCTCTTTCTCTACTTATCTTACATCTGCACCTTGCTTGATTTCAGCCTTAATGCAGCAAAGCTTTTTAAGCATGTTAAATAGTTTTCCTTAATCAAATCCTTAGATTCTAGTTCAAATACTCCCAGAGGTCTTCCTTTTCTGGTTTGGACTGTGTTTCCACATTTCCAGACAGAAGGAAAACATGGTAAAATTTTTGCCTCCTTGACATGACTCACAGAAATCCCTTATCAGTGTTTGGAAGCATTTGGGCTCTTTTTCTTCAAGCACTGGCAATAAAATTTGTCTGAGGTGTAGGTACAGTCAGGACAGACCTTTCCATAGGGCTCAGGAGCTGCTGCTCACAGTGCTGAGCATGCAGCAGTGTCCCCATGCCCACCCTCACTGCTGGGGGACTCCCCAGGGCTCTCCATATCTACTGCCCATGAACTGGCAGCACCTTGCATGTGCAGCCACCTCCCTTTCTTCCTCTTCCAAGGCAAAGCTCTTGGAATCTGACTGTGTGCTTTTAGGTTTTTTTCATGCCACTTCAAATCTATTGCAGGAAGTTGATTTGCTGTTTTACCACTCAAAGTTTGCTCCCACCATCCTCCTGTGACTGTATCAGCATGTGGTAGCCTCTCTCCTGTTTTGCAGCACCTGCATTTATATTTGGAGCCAGACTGGGTTCTGATGGACTTTGTGTGGTACAGAACAGTTAGTTCTCACTCCAGGCAAATGTCAAGCACATTTAGCCTGTTCTGCCCATGTATGACCCCCTCACACCTCTGCCCTTCCCTGTAATCTCTGTCCCTGGTCTCCTTCTCGAGATAATTTGCTCCTAAGACTTGCACCCATCCACACACAAGATCCCCAGATAGAATGCACAGGACTGCTTGCACTTGCAAACAATTCTTGTATTGTCTCTGCACTAAGCAACGTTTCCTCCATCTTCATCCCTGTCTCCTCTGCTGAGGCTGCAGGGCAGAGATCCCTTCTCTTTTTTCAAAGCTGATTGTGGTTTTGGCTGAGCCCTGCAGGCTTCTGCACAATACAGAGTAATATTTGGTCTAATTTAGCTAACTGTTAGTATTCTCTTGTTGTAATGCAGTCTACACTGAAATTTCTGTGTGGCTATTGCCAAAAAATCCGGGGGTACTAAAGAGAAGCCCCATACCTGTTAAGAGGGGTAGTTCAGGTAATGCTGAAGAGTGTGTCATGATGGGCAGCATATTCCTTCTACAGTAAAACTGGATAATTTCTATGCCTACAGAACCTCCTCTATGAGAGTCTGTGTGCTTTTAAAGGGACCTTTATGATTCTGCTCAGGTTTTATAGAATTGTATGGGTGTTGTTCACGTTTAAAATTTTATTGGTCATCTTCTTTGTGACAGAAAATTGAGTTTCACTTTTATTGGTGTATAATGGTGGCTGGTATATGTCACACCACTCACAGTAAAAAAAAAAAATCTACTTTTAAGCAGGAGACTCTGCTGTATTTCATATTTCTACTGCCCCAAGGAAATAGCTTAACATTGCTTTACTGCTTTTGAAAGAAAAATGTTCTGGCTGGATTTGGAACTGAAATGGACTGTTGTATCCCTATTTCACATTAAAGAAGCTAAACTGTAAGGAAGAGCTGCTTCCATGCTTGTCACAAATCTATGGCAGAGAGCCATGGGTTATGAAGTGCAGATGAATACTGAGAAAGTGTCTCTCTAATAAAAAGTGTGGAACCAATTTCACCACCTCTTTGTCCATAGTATGGCCAGTGGGCTTACAAGACAAAAGGCATCCTGAGATAATTGGTACAGGCAAAGAGAGCACCAGGAGTGACAGTGGCATGGAAGACCCATATCAGAGACATGGTACATACCCAGATTTGCAGGCTGCAGCTCCAGAGAGTAACTCTTATTTTTCCCCTCATGCTCAGATTCCCTTGTTCACCTTGAGTCCTGTTTCAGCTTGTGCTGAAGTTGAGGACAAAGTCCTGGCTGAAGGCCACAGGGCAGGTTTCATCCTTCACCTCCCCAGCCATTGGCCTCTGGGGTTGAAAGGAAGTGTTGGCTTTCTCCCACCAGTATCCTCTTTTCTAGAATGCAGCAGGCACTCTGGAAGCCAGGCAGGCTTGGGTTATCCATATCTTTATGGTATTTACCATGTCAGCTCTGCATCTCAGCTGGAAATTTGAAGTGTAACTGTGCTATTATCATAATCATCTCTGGTAAATGGGGAAAGGATTCTTGGTTCAGTAGAGGTTTCCTCTTGGGTTTGCCACTGGCATCACCTGTGCATGTTCTGTTGCCATAATCTTGCCTGAGCACGACACAAGTGCCCAGAGTTTATTTTTGGGATTCATCAAACACATCATTAAATTACTTCAGCAGGTTAATTGAGGGAGCTACATGAGTTCAGGCAGTGTACACGAGTTAGGATGAGCTGAGTGCTAATCCCCTTGGTGTGTTCTGAAAGCTCCTCTCAAAATCAATAAGTAGGTAGTTATTTTCCCCTTTTAAATAAATACTTGCACAGAGCCCTGTCCTTGCAGTAGACAGTGCTTCTTAGGCACTCGTGTGAAGATATCTTTTGCAGGAGGACACAAAAGGTCAAACAATAAACCCCAAAGAAAAACACTTTTATAGAGCAAGTCAGATTAAAATCAAGCAGGTTGTGGAGGAAATGATGCCTGGTTTAGTGTACTTTAATTAATCTACTTTAGGTTTGCATCACTAATTAATCTCTTTTTATGGTCCATATTACTGCATGCAACTGCAAATTTCCAATGTGATAGCTTGTCCTAACTGCTAGCATATCCTTGTAAAATAAATAAGCAGTCATTTCTCCCTGCAGTTGTTCTCTGTGGATTTCCAACCTGCTAGTGCCTCTTCTGAAATGCAGAATAGCTGTGGTGGGAGACATGAGTCTCTGGATCATCAGAAATAATTTTTAGAGCCATGACTGGAGCTTCTGGCTGTTCGAAGGATGTGGCTCAATAACATCCCTGAGCAAAATACTTGCTTTGGGGAATGTAATCACCCCTCTCTGGTGGCTAGCACTTGTGCCACAGTCAGTGTAAGATGACCAGAGCAGAGGACGTGTGATGGCTCTCACCATGGATGGAGACACCATGATGCAAGTGAGAGTGACCATGGAAATGCCAGAACTGACTGTTCTCTTCAATGTTGCTATGATAAAATCCATCTCCCCGCAGTCAAGTGTTTGCACAGCCCTAGAAGAATGCAGGGTTGGACAAAATGCTTTAAAGTTGCTTCATTTGCTTTGGAAACAAAACTCTTCAGAGCTCTTCTTCAGCTGCAAATTAATTGGGTGTCTGTTCTTCCACTCCCAGCTGTGGTACCTGGTGTGAGGTGCAGGAGCAGACTCAGTCTGTAAACACTGCAATAATCCAACCCCCAAAAGTAAAGGCACTGATGATCAGACATCACTTTAAGCCTACTCTGTCTCCATGTCAGCAGATGAATGGGGCTGTGGCTGGTAGATTGTTGGATTAAGACTGACACCAAATATTCTATTAGGAGGGAAGGAATGAGATTGATCAATCTAGATAATCTGAATGTAGAGGCTGTGTTTAACTGAGCAGTAGGAAAAAGAAGGCTTCCATGTTTCTGACAGGATCTTAAAGAGGCTTTGCAGGTCCTGAGGAATCATTGATATTTGGCTGGAGAGAAGCTGAGAAAAATTAATTGCTGCTTTGTGAAGGGAGGCCCTTTCACTGCCAGTGGTGTGCAGCGTGCTGCCTCTGAGAAAGAATGAAGAGGGAAACAAAGCATGCGAGTGAGATGCATGACAAATTAAACCTCTGGATAACCCCATGTCAGTAAATCACTTGCCTCAAACACCAGGACTTCATTCCTCAACATGCCATGAAATTGTGTAAAAGCAGGGCTTCACATCCTGTGTGTTTGAAGCTGAAGCTTTACTTAAATGCAGAAAATAGTGGATCTTGGGAAAACTCTGCAGGGCCATTCCATACCACAGGGTGTAACTGAAAGTGATATTGGAGTAAAAACATCCCATGGGTAAGGTGGAAGTGAGGAAATACCTGTCCTGTGATTTTTGGGTACACAGAAATTTGCGTGTGTTGTCATGAAACTCTACAGAAAAATCAAACCAAGCTTCATTCTCATGGGACCAGCCTCAGTTGTGTACATTTGTGGCAAGCTGGGACCTTTCTATGCAATGCCATGTCCCTTTCCAGACACTCATACATGAAAGAAATCATTTAATTGTACAAAACTCTCTTTTGTTACTAAATAACCAAGATAACTATTGCTCTATAGTGACTAAGGGAATTGCAGCATTCCCAATTAAATTATAAATATGCTGGAACTGGGCCAGAAACAGCACTTTGGGCAATCTTTCCTCTGCCTCCCTGTGCTGCTGTGCAGCCCCCCAGAGACCTCAGGCCAGATGTAGCCCATGTGTTTGGACAGATTTGCTCCTTTGCAGTTCCTTTGGTAGGCAGGGCAGAAGTGGAGAGGATCTCAGTGTGTGCACGTGTATTTTTCAGGCGCATGTAGGAATTCAGTGTCTTTGTTGATGCTGTTTTATTATAGGACTTAAAACACTGTGAAGACCTCTCAAGTAGGCTCAAAAATGCAAATTCTTCTGCCTCTTGTATCTTTTTGTGACAGTGATTGCTCAGAAGGCCTGTGATTAAGGCAGTGAAACGTGGCTCCCAGCTGAAGCTGAATTGTGGTGTAATATTGCTGCAGATTCCTGAGTGTTGCTGCATGGAAATATAGTTCTAGGTAATTGCCTGTGTTTGCAAAATGGTGTTAAATTTCAAATCCAGATGCAAATTTTGGTAATGCCCACTGTTCTCCAGGCTCTAACAGAACCACCAGCTCCAGCCAATTGTGGCCGCATATAAATGTGTGCAAATAGCTGTGTTATGTATCTCCTCCTGTATGAAATGTTGACATTTGGATGTGTTTGTGATGCAGGGATGCTGTCGGGGAGGAGAAGGGCTGAAGTGGGTGGGCAGAGTGGTGGGCAGCTGCCCCTGTATGACTGACTGCACTCAGGTGTGAGCCATTGTAGGCAAGGGGGCTTGAGCAGAGGGATATCCCCACTGTGAATTCAAGGAAAGTGTGACTTGGTTTTACTTTATTTCAGAGTGAAAGTTTAGTTGTAAACTGGATAAAATCCACTTTGTGTTTTACCAGTAGCATCTCTGAATCTGCAGGGACAAGGTGAACAGGGGAAAAACAAGAATACAGAGGACTCTTTCTTAACAGGGATTGTAGACCAGCAGTAAATAAATGCAGACTGTTTTGGAGGGTTTGCTTTTGTGCACCAGAGGCAAGGTCCCATCCCTGGATGAGACCCTCTCAACCCTGCCAGGCTGTAAGCTCAGAGCTGCTTCTCCAGAGGGTCCTTGAGCAGCCTTCTACCAGGAGTAACTGGTTGGGGCTGTGCCTGGAGAGCTCTGAGACTCCTGACCTCCAGCTCAGCTCAGGGGTTTGATCTCCTCTCTACTATGGAAGAAGCTTTGTCTGGTTTGCATTACTCAGTCAGCACAGAAATGTGCACATCTCCTTTTCCCAGCCTGAGACTGTTCTCATCTTTAAGTCTTGCTGAACAAATGAGATATTGTTCACTAGTTCTGAGGTCTGTTTGTTAGTTGAGGAAAAAAAACCTCTTTTTTCTCTTGTAGCAGAGAAAGCTAATTGTAGTAACAACTGGGTTTACACTATCTTGTTTAAAAGAAAATTCTAATAAATGTTTAACACATTAACAAAGTCAATACGCGCTCCAGCAGCAGTGCATCTGTGTTTCCTATGCTCTTTTTTTATGCTTGGCATACAAAGTACCATCTAAATACCATGGTGAAAAGGGCAAGCATTCAATTTAATGCCTTTGAAATAATTCTGGAATTAAAGCCTGGGCAATATATCTCAGTCGAGCAATGTTGCATGTAGCCACATGCAGCTAATGAGCCATCAAAGGCAATGCTTTAAATCCCCGTGCATACAGTACACAGATCCTTTATTTCTGCTGTCATAACACAAATCATGAACCTTCATTCTAAATCAAACACAGGTAAAAGGAAAAAAGAGGGAGAATAGAACAAGAGGGAAAAGGAGGGAGTAGCTTTGTGGCTAATTGGAAAGAAATTTGAAACAATGGGGGTTTCTTTCAACACCATTAATCACCTCTGCTGGAACATCCCTCACAACCCAAGCTTTTCTTGTCCCTGTTGCTATTTTCCCTCTTTAAATGGTACAGAATGTACATAATCATTGTTCTTGAAAACCATTTCTCTCATGCTGTGGTGGAAGGGCTCAGGGTACAGGCCTGTCACAGATCCCTTTGGGCTTGGCAGGGCTGCAGGTTTTCTGCCTTCATCTGGTGCCCTGAACTCACCGGTGAGGACACGGCTGCTCCTGCCCCATGGGCTGTGGGGGAAAGATGCTGATATTTTCTGCACAGTCCAGCAGAGCACAGCTGAGACACTGAGGATGTAATTCCATGGATGTAAGAATCTGAAATGGGAGCTGGGGGGAGGAGGGTATTTGTGTATAGAGTCAAGACATGGGTTTTGCCAGCACTTCCCCGACCTTGTTTTCCCCCAGGCAAGGTAAACATGTGCAACAGCTTTAGATCCATGCTGGTTGCCTCCAGGCTGCTTAATGGCCAGTGTAAAATGAGTGATGGCTGTTAGCCAGCTCCATAACCATGAGCACTCACCTTCCTGAATCCTTGAGATACCTGGAAGGAGGAGGAGGCTCTGCTGAGGGCTGCCCAGGGCTGCTGCTGCCCTCGAGCAGATGATCAGCACTGGAAATGTATGGAAAGACACACCAGTGACCTTGGCCACCTTGATTTTCACAGGGACTATGGGGACAACAAAATAGGTTATTCCCACCCTGTTTTCTGTTTGGTTAAGTTACTTGCTAGCAAAACAGCTGAATGGGCAGTCAGTTTACTAAGTAATTACAGCTAGTACTATTATTATTATTATATATTATTGTTATTTTAAAGGTGAGACATCACTGGTAGCAAACTGGTAGCTGTGAAGTGAGGGGCTGTGAACTCCCCATACATCGCTCCCAATGTCTTTTCTTGGCTTGTTTATGTTTTGTACAGCTTCATGGGGAGGGGTTTTAATGACTCCTGTCAGAAATCCTTTAATTGCATGATGCTGATGGAAGCTGGAGAATGAGCAGCTGTAAGAAGCACCATTGTTTAGGGTGAAAGGGGTTTGAAGGCTCACAGGTAGTGCTTGCCTTAAAATGCCCAGGGTAAAAAAGGGGGGAGGAGGGAAAGGTTATTAATGCTGGTACAGCTGCCTCAGTGTGGCACAGAGGAATTAACCTGTGCTGAGATGTCAGGGAGGGGATCAGTCAAAGCCCTGGGGTTGTGTTGGAATGCTGTGGCTCAGTGTCCCCGTGCTGCTCCCACATGCACAAAGCCACGTGCACATGTGGATCACATTCAAAGGTGTTCCTTTGCAGTATTCTCAAGTGGTGAGTGAAGAAGCCCGAGTGGGCATTTGTAACTACAATAATCTGTTCAAAAATAATTAATTATCTAGTAAGAAATAATTAAAAATACTTAGGAGAGTGAAGGAGAGACCTATGTAAGTCCTTCTGCCTGCTGTGTTAGTCAGGCTATTCCCAAGCTCTTTCTGTTTATCTTTGTAATGTAATTTTAGAGCAAAACAATGTTTTTACATTCTTATTTAAATGTTATCACCAGCTCTCATTAATGAAGTGGTTAAGAGGTTATAACATTTTAGCAAGCTTTGAGTTTTCTCTGGTTTTAATCCTCAGGCAATCCAATTCAGATTTTTGTGTGATGTTTAACTTTCTGGCAAAAGTGGTATAGAAAATAAATCAAGCTTTACCTTTGTAATTAAAATAGCATTTTCTCTTTTAAAGCAATTTTGTCTATGTGTTTATATACCATGTGCAAATTCTGCAGGTTTTTTCCCTGTAGTGGAAATTCTACTCATGTCTTAAAAGAAGATGGGTCCTCTGTATCCAGCATACATTAATGTGATCAATAGAGATATTTTCCACATTCCATTGCAAATATTTATAAACTACACACCAATGCAATTTACTGTAAAATGTATTTTCTCTCACAAGGGTTTCCTGTTCGTCGCTGTATTTATCCAACTGGAAAATGCTGAAAAATGGGGATGTGTTAACAGAACAAGCTAGAAGGATATAAATCATCCTCTTTCTTCCCCTCTGTGGGAATAATGTGAATATTTATAGATCTGGAAGGCTTACAGGAGTCTGTAATAAGTAAGAGCTGAGCCATCCTTTGTGCTGATGCCATTTCTTGCTTTGACCTGAACACCCATCAGTTAGGAGCTGGAGCACCAAGGAGACTGAATCAAATCTGTCATCTGTACTTAAACCAAACTTGTGGGCTTGTTTTCCATTAAAATTGCAGTAGGGCAGGAGCAAAGTTGCAGAGCCCCACAAGAGTAATGCTGTTTGCAGCACAAGGCCAAAAAGACACTTGATTTTCTTCATCCTGGGGAGGGGGAAGAAGGTGGCTGCTTGTTTTTAGACATTGCTGTGAAGTTGCCTAGGTCAAACACAAGACCTATTTGACAGCTTGTCTGGGGCAGCCAGCAGTGATCCCACGTGGAATTTAGCTGTGTTCCCAGGCCTTGGAAGCTGTCATCTTTTGCCAAACTGTTTTATGTGGAAGGTGGGTAGGGTTTTATGAGAAGTGAAAGCATGCTGATAACACAAAAGAGGAGGTTCCAGTGAGCTCCTCTCGCTTATTGAAGCCAACTGATGGAGCGGGGAAAGGAGGAGGGTTAACACAATCCAGTGGGAAAGCAGAGAGCAGAAAAAGCACTTCAAAGCAAAGGCTGAGCAGGGGTCAGGAGCAGTGTCAGGTCCAAAGAGAAATGGAGAGGGGAAAACCTGAACTCCCTGCGACTTCCCTGACAAAGAGAGCAGTCTCGGGTACTAGAGGGAAGAGGGGAGGCTGGCTAAAATGGACACACCACAGGGAAAAGATTAGAGAAATCTGGAAGAAAGAAAATTCATTGTGATCTTAAAAGTAGGGAAAGGAAAAAAAGACAAGTAGGGTGTCTCATGAGAAAAACAGTGAAAGCTGTCGTGTTGTCTTGCCTGTTCTGGGTTTCCAGGAAGCAGGTAGGAGCAGAGCTCCAAAAACGAGTGGGAATGTGCACATGTCTTGTAAGAGGAGATGCAAGGTTGGAGTTTAGCCTAGCTCGTTCATCATACAGCTCTGTCATGCAAAGGTCGCACTGGAGTTTGTTGGTTTTGGCTTTAGGACTGAAGGCCTAATTCTGACTGGGACAAAAATCACTCTTTCTGTAATATGCACAGAGCCTAAGTTAAAGCTGCAGGATAGACCCTCAATTCCTTTTTCATATATAGCCAAAACTAATCAATTAAATAAGTTTAAAGACTCACTTGGGATAATAGATCTTATAAATCCTTCTAGAATATTTGGCTTTTACCAAAGTGTTTTGCCTGAGGATGTGTGGGCATGAAGCAACTGCATCCTACAGCAGAAAATGATCATAGAGGAACTGGGAAGCTGCCTGTTATAAAATAACGTGAGTAAAATTATGTGTTGTCTTGGGATGGAGGCAAAGCAGCCCCAAGCAAAGAACATAGGGCAGGAAGAATGGATTGTGTTAAATCTGGCTTTGGAAGGGGAGAGGAAATAAGTGTCAAGTGTGACACAAGATGCACTGGGGTCACATCCCCACAACTGACTGCTGTGCCCACATGCAAGGGCTGCCTGGAAGTGGGGTGTAGGGCCACACATGCAGCTTCCCAGCAGGAATGACAAGCATTCCCTTCAGGGGAAGTCTGGCCAGCTGATACCAAAGCAGAGAGGAGGCTCCTACTGACTTGTGCTGAAGCACTGGCCCTTTGCCTGCTTGCTGGCAAGCTGCTTGGTAAGCTCTCAGGGAGTCTGGGTTTCCAGGGCCTGCTGGCTCAGTGCCTCTCAGCCATTCAGGCTGCTCCTGGCTCTGCTGTCCTCAGGTTTAGGATAGATGTGTCCCAGCAGCTGCCTGGATTGAGGGTGCCCAGCTCCATGGTTTCCATTTGGAGAAGCCAGCAGTTTGGCATCTTCTGCTGCACCCTTCTGACAGCCTGGGAACAGGCCTGGGGACACCTGGCTCCCTCTTGAATTACTGGAAAGAAAAGATGAGTGCCTGGCAGCTCAAGGGACCAAAAGATGGGAATCTCAGCTGCTGTTTAATTTGGAAAAACTTAATATTGTTGTGATGGGTTTTCTTTCTCATTTCCTGTCTGTAAAGAATGGTCTAATTTCTGGTCTTCTCTCCAAAACAGAATGATGAGAATTTTATTTCAAACTTCCCATAGACTAAATTTCAGTCATTCTACCCTCCAGATTAACCAGATTTTCTCTCACATGTCTGTTGTCCAGACCACAGTCTCTGTTTTTCTGTGCTTGTCCAACTGATCCTTCTGGCCTAGAACAACCCCAAAATACAGTGAAATCTTATGATTAAGAGAAAATTCCAAGTTAAGGAGCAAATTGACACAGAGTTCAGTGTCTGAGAGCATCAATTGTGTTAACAAATATTGAAAGAGGAAGGATCAGTATGGAAGATTGTGGCTTCCCCTCTCATTGTGATGATTTCTGGGCCAGAATCTCAATGATGAGGTTATACTGTCCCCAATGAAAAGTTGAAATACATAAACATTTAAGAGAGTGGTTGTGCACCAGTGTTTTGAAGTGTATTGGTCATTAAGAAATCTTCAGATATAGAACAGTCAAGAAGGACTTTCTTGGTTTGTTTTAATGTAGTGGAATGTTAGATACCTGCAGGAGGAAAACATCTGTGTGGTCAGAGTAAATGCTCCAGATCTTTGAGATTGCTGGGTGTCTTGACCTGGGAATAACACCTGGGAGAGAAGTTCTGTCATTGCTGTGCAGAAAATAGCCCTGTCTAAAATTTTGGGTTGTCCCCTTGCTGGTGTGGGTGTTCTGGCTCAGGTCTCTCTCAGGTCCCCTTTCTTTGCTGCCAGGGGAAGGGGTAACTTGCTCAAGAATCTCACCTGTGCCCTGGGTGATGTGCCTTGTTGTGCCATTGCCAGTCTGGAGCCCGCAGTATCTTTCAGCAATCTTAATCTGGTTTTTGGGAGCTGATGAGGTTTGCACCTTACACATGGCAGCGCCTCAGGTGTGTTCTGGAGAGCCCCTGCTGTATCAAAAATAGAAAGAATTTGACCCAAGAATGCCCCTCCACATTAAGAAATTCAGTTATTAAATGCCCTCCATTTCAGGGGGTCTGTGACAGAGCTATTGGGAATTTAAATTAGTAAGTCTTATTGGGATGTCATGGGTGCCCCTTCTCACACTGCGGTATTATTTTTAATCCAACTGTTAAAAAATAATGCTTTTAAAGGAAACAAAAACCACTTCAGGAGAACGTTGTGTCCTGAAGTACCCCAAACAATAACACAGCTCCAAATTCCTGCTCGGTGTGTGGTGAGGAGACCAGGACAAGCTTGAGGCTTTCTATTATGAGACCTGAGCCACTGCCACTGATAAGAAATGGAGCAAGAAGGGTGGAAGGGAGTCTGTAACAACACAGAGGCAAAGGCTCCTGTCTGAAAGTGGCCCTTTACATAACCTGGGGTGTCAGCAATGCTTTTGCTGGGGTTTATTTTAATGGCTCTCAGTAGTCAGGACTATTGGCAGTAGCAGGGCTCGCACCCTGCCTTGGAGGAGCCTGGCGTGGGCAGTGACACTGTGAACCTCCACACCCTGCCACCAGCACACCCAGCCCCAAAGGGACTGTGTTCCACTTGTCCCCTCATGCCCTTTGGCTCCTGCCCTCCCTGCTGAGCCTGGCCAAAAGGTCTCCAATTACTTCCAATTGCAGTGATGGTTTTGTGCCAGGCTGGACACCGACCCTGCGGCCATGAGCCATCGGCCGCCTCATTAGGCTGCCAGTGGTGGCTGCTCTGTCCCAGCTAACAGGGATCTGTGCTGCACAGAGCTGCATCCCCACCACGGCTGCATGGGCACCAGCACCCAGAGGTGCTCAGAGACCTTTGGGTGGCCCCGTGGCACCCACGTGCTCCTCAATCCTGAGGTATCTCTGCTGTGCAGGGAACAGTGCTGTATAAAATTGAGTGGTCCAAGGACAGATCCAGCCCAAGCCAAATTGAGCTGTAACCTCTGCCGTGGTGAAGAAGCATTCTCCTTTTCATTTTTATGTTGTACCTGCAAAAACGGCTTATGAATGATACAGCACAGATTGAATTTGTTCATGTTAGAAGAAATCTGGGGATTGTGCGTTGTCTGAGGCATGGATACATACACAAGCAAACAAAGGTTGTGGAAAGGTGGGAAGGGAAGAAGTAAAATCATGTGGAGGAGAGCTGGACTGATCTCCCATCCCCAGGAGAAAGAAGAGTTCTTTAGTGCCTACAATTACTGCACCTAAAATCATTGCTAAATAGTCTCAGAGGAGTTAGGAGAGGGAGCCAGAGAAGTGTAAATTACCATAACTTCAAAAATCTACAGTTCTAGAAAGAACAGCATGGCCTACAGAGAATGGCAGCATTGAGAACAGATCTCTCCTTTTGTGCAGCATAACTACACAGGGATGGTTTTTGTGCTCTAGGATTTTGAGTCACATGCTGAAGATTGAAATGCCCAAAGGTGAATGGGGTTTATACATCTGATTTCAGGAACTGGATTTTGCACTCTCTAAGATCAAACATTCATTTCAGAAATGGCTATTCAGGGAAAGTATGATTGCACACCTCATACTTGCAGAAGTTTTAGTTGCATGTCTTTGTCAATTAAAAGCTGCAGAATGCAAATACAGCATTGGGGTACCCAGCTATGAGTTCTGTGTGTCTCAACACAAGAAAATATTTAATTTTATTTCTGATGGCCTCTAAACAGCTGTGTGTCTGCTTGCAGCAGCTTCCAAAAATGTAGTTACAGAGATGTTTCGGGAGCCTGCCCTGTTCTTCTGCGGCATTGGATAACAAAAATGCCTCTTACAATGGTCTTACTCTAAATACCCTTGAGCTCACTGCTTTGCAATTCAAAAGCAGGCAGTAATAAAACACCCCTGGAATGTAGAAGCTCTTTCTCCACCCTGCCAATAAACTCTTGAATTATTTGCACATTGCATTTAATTCTTTTATTGTAACAAAAAGAAAGTTCAGCTCATGTGCTCATTTAAGCAAGATGTTAGTGTCACTCTTTTCTGCTCTGTGATGCTGCGCCCATCCTTAGTCTCCAGGAATTTGCTTCTCGATGCAATTGGATTTGGATTATTTGCTGGTTGATTTTCATGACCTTCCCTCTGTTCCAGCAGTTTGGTTCCTGGGGGCAGCAGAAGGTTTCCTTTGCAAACAGGTCATTGTAGCATCCTGTCTGTTCCCTTCTGTCTCCCTTCTGTCATTGCTTTCTCCTCCCTCTCCTGTTCCTTCTTCCTTTGCAATGGCTGTTTAAGGAGGAAGGGGCCAGTGGTGCTTACAAAACACTGGACCCTCAGCCTGGATTGTTGCTCTTCATTTTCTAGAATTGCTGTGTAGTGCTGAAAGAATGTGAGCAATATTTGTGGTATTGTTTATTACAATAGCAGCCGGAGGCCCAAAGCAAACACAAGGGCCTTTGTGCTTCCCATCGTGCCAACAGAAGTCCCACACCATGAAACATCAAAATGCACAAGACAGGCATTGAGTTGGGGAATGTCCAGTCACTGGGAGTTTCCCACTTCTTAAGCATTTGCACTTTGAGACTGGCATTCTCTCTGTAGAGCTGGAATAGTAATTTCCTCTGTCAATGTTGTGTTTAAATCTTTGTTATATGTTAAAAATGTGCCTATTCTGGAGTTGGGCAACAATATGCAACATTTCCTTTTAGATTTTCTTCTTATATCCCCTTTTCTCTGAGACTGTTTCCCTATATTCACTTTCTCCTCACCTCCCTCTCTTTTGTTTAAGCACAGACCCATAGCAAATCTAGCAATCCCAAACCAGCCACTATAAGTTTTTTTCCTCTTGAGGATGCATTTATGTGTGTAGCAAGGTCACCAAGCTCACTAAAGACTGCTTGTTTAAAAATCTGTGTGATTCCTCACATTTACATAACCAGATGTAAAACTGGCTGAAACACCTTTCAAAACATCATTGGAAACCTGATCTTTACCTTCTGTTTTGTTTAGGGAAACAAGACTTAAAAGAACACATCTTTTCCTTTGGAAAGGTTTTGCTTTTTGTGTTGATCTAAGCTGAGATGTACTTTTCTTGAGGGTAGGTTAATGCACTGGAGGACTTGGGACAACCCAAAGCTCTAGGGGTCTGGAAAAGCTAACCATGATCTCATGAATTTTACCTCTACAAAATGCTGCTTAATGCTCAACAGACTCAAATAAGAGGTATTTTGTATTGCAGAACTTAGACCACAGGAGCAGAGAGTGAAAGATTAAGGGTTGTTTCAGTCTTGAAGAGACTGTTCTAAGCAGGCAAAGACATGAGATCACAGAAATTAGAGAATGGCTCTAATGGGGTGTTAGTCAGCCTCCCCTACACATTCTGAATCTTTAGCTGCCAAAAGCTCAGGAAGCTGAGAGTATTCCCATCCTGAGGAACTGAATTTTAATGCAAAAAAATTACTCTCCTTAACAGAGAAATTCACAACTCTCACATTGATTGTATTCTGTATTATATTATGAGGCCTTTACATCTCTCAACTGCATTGGGATGACAACAATGAAACATTTGAAGTGTAATGACACTTTATTAGGTAAGTTGAAGTTGTGTTGTCAGCTTAGTGATAAAGTAAAAAAAAACAACTAAAACATTGCCTTTCTTTTCTGATGAGACCAGTAAGAAGATTCATGATTCAAGTAGGTGATGGAGGCACTGTGGTAAATGCAGATATTGGAATCATGTGCTGCCCTGTGTGAGAGAGGGACCCTCTTGCCCTGAGAATTGGACAAAGCCTGCCAATAATGTATATTTGACCTTTACCTATCTGGGTAATGATGATAAGGGGTGCTCAGAGTTCCCATTCCAAGCACAGCCTTGTTCAAGGCTCTGTGGGTGAACATGAGCCATAATTGGTGTTTTTACCTGTAAAATAGCTCAGCTGAAGAGCAGATTCTTGGCTTGGCTTTTTCCCAGCCTACAGGGTACAGTTCACTTGAGGTAAAGAACATCAGCCATTATTCTCTGCCAGCACAGTGCCTGGAAAATAGGGTACACCTGGTTACCAGAAATCTTTGATAGATCTTTTCCATCAGTTAAAAACTACATGAAGACCTGCCTTTTTCCAAATCTGGTGTAGAAAGTGTATGAATAACATTTGAAAGAGGCTATCTGGCAGTTAATGCTGGTAAACTTTATTGTAAAACCTTTGGTAAAGGCTCCAATGTTGCATTAGTTACAGATGTCATGAAGACAAAACCAAATGTCAACAGGTTTGTAGAGTAAAGCCTTAGGTACATTCTGTTACTTCAAGATGAATTTTTGTCTTTGTGGCACTCTTGCACAAACCAGAAAGTCTGATTTTTAATAGGATGTGATGCTCATATTAAAAAATAAATAAGAAGGAACCAGCATCTATGGCAGATATAACAAGTGAAATGTTTTTCCCTTTCTTCATTTTTGTTGCTGAAACAGTGGGATTTTTTGTTGAGGTTTTTTTTTGGCAAAAACATAGTAAGAGAACATTTGTAACAAAAACTAAGTAGTCTTGTACCCCAAACATATATGATGAGTTCCAGTAAGTTGTAGATATATTTGACTGGGTGTAAAGTCGCCCCATGTTACGTAAGAAACGTGTTTTGAAATTGAACTTCCAAGGTCCTTCTGAGCTTTTAAATCTTTTTATCTCTGACAGGTGTGTTGACACAGAACACGCTTATTGAGATCTTGTAAAGTGCAGGAATATTAATGTTTGTTAGGATTTTGTAGTAAAAATATTATATTACTGCCTGACAATTGGTATGGAAATACTTATTTCTTATATAGCAACATGACTAAGAATGGCACTTCAGGAAATTATGAAAACTCCTCCCTACCATGGTTTTTTTCCCATGGCTGCTGTTTCATTTCAGACTGGACATAGGAAGAACCCACAACCATGGCTACCTAATGGTGCCAGAAGAGCACAATCCTCTTCCACCTTCTCTTGCACTTTTAATGGTAAATTACAAATCACAGATACTGCTGGGTATGCCTTCATCATGATGTATGGAGGTTCGGACGTGCGTGTCTGTAATTAATGAGAGGGAGTTGCATGGCTAATTCCCTGTGCACTGCTGACATCCTGTCTGCAGCTTTGTCCCTGATTTTTACTTACGTGCCTCCAACAGCCGGTTATTGCATTACATCCTTGTATTATATAAATAAAGCCTTGACCTTTGTCCTTTGCAATATTGGTTCAGTGTAGTCTTAATTCAATTTAGAAAAGAAGCCTGAGCATTAAAACCTTTTGAATCTCCTTAAACACCTCAAACGTTGATGGGACTATTCCTGCTTAAGAGAAAGCACCAAGGCTAAGAAATTGCCTTCTAGCTTTTTGTCATTGACAAATGAGTGTGTGTTCCTTCACACTGAAACTATGCAGGAAGCCCTCTCTGGGCAGGGAGTACACATCCTCCTCTGCATTGCAAGGCAGCATGGATCTACAGAAACTGTTAGCAGTGCAGTATTTTGTTTATTTTTTCATCAAACAGTTCTGAAACAATAACCCTCCCGAGGCAAATAACCCTCTCCCTGCTGCAGGCAAATCTCCAGTACTTTTCTTATTTTTCCCCACTACCACATTCTATAACTTATTTAAGGCTTGTGTTTCTGATAAAGCCAGGCTGACATTAGAAATATTGCAGTGCATTAGGACAGACACCAGCTAGTGGGTGTTGGAAGCTCAGGCCCTCTCCAGGAAAGGTCTGATCTCTTTTCCCTGTCACCATCCATGTGGTTGTGGTGGGTTTTTTTGCAATGTGTGAGTTAAAAATGGAGGTAAGCAGGGTTCTTATGTCTCTGAGTGTCTAAACCCTGTTACTGCTGAGCTTCAGTTGCCTACTGACTGAAAATGGGCATAAAGGTGCTTAATTTTCTTCTGTGGATATTGTGGGATAAATTCATTAGAGATTTGGCATATTAGAGCTAGACACAATTTGGCTTTTATTAAAATCATTATGACTGCAATGCTGGTAGTACCTCTGTGCAATTCCTAGCAAAAGTATTTTTTATAATGATGGAGATACAGATCCTCTAATTATCCAGGACAACTCAAATTAGCACTACAAATATCTGCTATATTTGCATAATGTGAAGTGCAATTGATTTTTAATATGGTAGGGCACAACTGCTGTTATGTACAAAGTCATTTTCTCCTGTTGGATGTTTAGCAGTGTTTTGAAGAAACCTGCATGTGATTTATACCATTGCTAGAGATTTGGGAGAGCAGAAGCCTGGGAGAAATAAGAAAAGAAAAACAGTTCCCTTGAATTGTTCATCCATTGCCACTTCCACTTTTTCTTGTTTAATGAGAATTGGCTTTAAATCTATTTTATATTATTTGTAGATTTTAAACTGGATGCAGTTACAAAATCAGAATTAAGGATTTTTATTTTTATTTTATATTTTATTCTTAATTTCAAATTTTTGCCTTCAGTAGAGGAAAAAGGATTCCTTGCAAATCTATGCTTCTCCTCCTTTGGGAGAAGTAAAATAAACCTTGAGCACTGATAAGCTGATTTACTCCCCCTGCCCTTCACTTTTGGGATAATTATGTGTAATCAGTGATTGCATGAAGCTGCCTGGATTCCATGTAAATGGTACGTCTTTGGCATATGGGAGTTTTTGTAAATCATTTAAAGCAAGGCATTCTTCTATGCTTGGCAGAGGAAGGATACAGAGAGCTTTTGTACCTCAGTTGCACCAAACTGAATATTTCTTTAATCACCCTAGAGAGGAATGCATTTGATTGCATTCTGTGAGTTGTGAATTATTGTTTTTGGGTAGACCTGGTGGGTAATGGATGACCTGACTCCTCACTGCCACTACCCAGCCACCCCCCAAATCCACCAGCTCTTCTCCCCTGGGCAGGGCCTGCTCCACAGCAGTAGCAATACTGCAACAGTCCAAAGAAAAGAATGTGAGGGCACAGCCATCAATAACAAAGTTGGCAGCCCCCTGTGAGGAGAGCTATTTTCACATGAAAATCTTCTCCAAAGTAATAAAGCCTTGCTTCATTTGAAGCCTTAACAGGTAATTGCACAGAAGGTGATTTCCAGGTAAAGGGTTTTTTTTCCCCCTGAATGAAGGGCAAATATTCTCTGCTTAAACACAGACAAAAAGATCAAACTGTCAAAGAATTAGCACCTAGTGTAGAAGCTTAATGCTTGCGGTTTTTCCCTAATAAGATGGTAAAAATACAGTAACTCTTACATGACAGATTATTAATCCTCCAGAAGAAGTAAACCAATGAAACCTTGTGACTGTTTCTGTATATGGCTATGTGGTAGCATTTAATTTTGAAGTCTAGCAAATCTGAACCTTTCCCTCCCCTTTTTCATTTACAGAAAACAGCGATGGTAAGGCCAGAACTAAAAAAGAGATATTGTGCTATCATCAATTTAGACATTTCCCTGGGAAATATGAAAATTATTAAGGGCAAGAAACATATTTCTCCATTTTATTATGCTAAATTTTCACTCTTAAACTCCAAGATTAAAGTAGTCACTTTAATTAATCTGGTCTCAATCCTCAGCCAAAATCAGTGGAGAGGAGCCCTTTTCTGCTGGGGTATTAAATTGACAGAGAGTGAGTACCAGAAAGCTCAGAGGAATCACAATCCTTGGCCTTGCTTTATGAGCTACTTAGCAACTTGACAAATGTAATGCCAATTTGACAAATGTAACTTTTTCAGTGAAGGGCTCATTTGGATGGAATTGTGTTTTCTGACAGTGGGGAGAAAGGAGTTAAACTGCTGCTGCTGCTTTTCCTCTGAAGACAGAGCAGTGATGCATCTGCAGCCAGCCTTTCCCTGGGGCTCAGAGCAGGAGGGATAAGGCACTCCAGGAGGCAGACAGGGTAATGCCATTAGTTAGGAGCAAGAAATGCTCATCCCATGTTTGGAGCAGCTACCAGAAAGTGATTTGTGACATCCTAAACCAGCAGGATGAACACATCTCACTCCTACTGAGCTGGACAAGCGTGTGGGGGCAGAGCTTTGCCCATCCTATTTTCACTGAATACACGTGTTAGAGCTTTGTTTTCACATGGTCAGGAAAATGTCTGGATATGCATCAGCACAACACAGGTGCAAGCATTTGGTTTATCATCCCCATCTGGAAGTGAGGCAGCCCGGGCTGGGAGCTGTGCTTTGTGTGCTGAGGACTGGAACTCAGGCCGGGTGACGCAAACAAAAAGGGACTTCCCAGCTGCAAAGCCTTCACATCTGGCAGACCCAAGTGAGTGCAGGGCTGCCTCTGCCCATATGTGCAGATATACCAAATGTAAACATGAATCCAGTTAATTTTCACACACTTGTTACAGCTTTCCCTGTCTCAGTGGAGGCCTCTGAGAGCCCTCCTCCTTCTTGATGTCTCTGGGAAAGCCTGGATTTATGACATCTTAGACTGTTCCTTGGATGCACACTGGGGTGCCAGACATGGGACAGTGGCTTCATCGCTGCATCGAGGAGAGAGATGAGCCAGGCTGGGGGCAGATTCAGCCTCATCAATCCATATTGTCATCTTAATTTATCAGCCACTGCCACAGAGAACAGGGAGCCAGACTGATAGGAGGGAAAGGCTTCTTTAAAGAAAGACCCAGGAGGTCATAAAATGTCTTAAATTGGGAGGAAGGGCTTAGTTGTCAATCAGTGCTTTCCTGCTCACAGTGTTCCTGGCATGGCGTTCTAGATAAGCACATCACTAAATACAGTATCTGGGATGGGAAGTGATCTGTCTCCCCGGTTTGGTGCTTGCTCTTTTAACCAGAACCACGGAAGAGGAAAATGTCAGTGATTTCTCATGTGTGCACTAAATGCGCAAGTTGTGATTGTTTATATTTTTTTTTCCTGTGAGTATCGGGGTCCATTGAAAGCAGCAGCTCAGTGCTCTGCTGTTGCAGCAGGTAGCCAAATATCAGGAGAGGAAAACAAAGAAGGGGAAAGTTGCTTGGCTGTGCATGGGAATCTGTGAGCCCTGCCAAGGTTTGGGGTGCCAGGGTGTGGTGCTGTGCCAGGGTGGTGTCCCCAGGTGCTGGGACCTGCTGGGCTCTCCTTCCTGTGCAGGGATGTATGGGACAATGGCCCCAGCCTGGACTCGCCCTGCAATCAGCGTCGTAGAGCTCGGGAAATGAGCCACCTGCCCCACTTCCTCTCATTTAATGGGTTTATTTTTAAGTGTAAAGGCTATGAGATGTGTTCCTTTTTCTCAAGGACTTCATGTCCTCTGGAGATCCCTGAAGGATGGGATGAGGTATGAGGAGCCTTAGGGAGCTTCCTTTGGGAACCACATCCTGGTATCTTCTCTCAGCACCTTATGCCTTAAGTTTTAGCTTTTAAATTTTTTGGATTCTGTACTGCATTGGTGTGTGACTCCAAATTTCATATAAAGTATTAGCACATTCTTCTCACAGTTCAGTCAGACAGAACAATCCTTTTCTAGCCCAAGAACCAAGGACAGTGTTGCAGCTTTGGGTCCAAAATTATAAATAACAGCAAATTGAGGAGGGCAAGCTGGGAGGATAGGACTTCATAATCTGAAGCTGTAATTGGACAATTAACCCCAATATGGAAATGGACCAAAACCAATAAAAACGTGAAAACTCGTGACCCACCTTCCATCTTGGGTGGAGCCATGGCCAGGCTCTTGTAGTGCCCAAGGTGCATCCTTTGAAGGCCTTTTAGTAAATCCCTACTTTATTCCTTTAACACTGTCTAGCCTCTGCTCCAAGGAGCTTCTCTAAGTGCCACACCAGGCACGAAAGCTGAGGCTGTTCATGGGATGCACATGAACCAATCTACCAAGAGCATGCTAGAATCTCCTGTTGCTATCTGGGTTTCCTTCCACTGCATTCTGAAAGAGAGCAGTGGAAACCTTTGCTGAACAAAAAAACCCCAGATCCTGACTCTGCTGAGCCCATGTTCTCTGCATCTGGTGATGTCACTGTGGTGCTGGTGGGAAGTGAGGCTCTCAGCCTGGGAGGCAGCACTGCTGCAGTTAGTTTGGTCTGGGCTTTTGCTGAGATCTACAGAATTTTAGATGGTAATCCTGCCTCACTGCCCATTTGTGACCATGCACTCTGATACTTCTGCTGGACATCTTGTATGAGGAGACTGAAACTGAGCTCTGTCTATGGAGCAGTGCATCTTCATCCATGGGGTTATTCCTCCCATAGGCAGTATTTGAGAGCTCACAGACTATCAACTAGCACAAAATAATCCATCTCAGACACTGTGAATCTGATTTTCAAGAGTATTCCTTTGTAAACCAGGCCCAGAAACATCAAGGCAATCTAACGTGGTAGATGTTTATTTTCCATATTTTGAAGAAATGTGTTTGTGCTCTTCTATTCAGTGACTTCTCTGTCTCCATCCCACCCTTTGTTTCTCTGTGGAAAGGCATGATCCAAGTGCTGCAGGTCTGGATCTGGTGCTGTACCCAAGTGAGATGTCTTTATGGGGTGATGCTCTTTTGGGGACCAGTAGTGGTCTGCCTGTGGCCCAGCACTGCTCTGTGCAGACGTGCTGGTTTCCTCATCTGTCTGCCTTGGGGATCTCCAGCACACCTCTGCATTACCTGGTGTAGGCATGCCTACGCTTGCAAAGCACCAGCACTAATTAATTATTAAGTAGGAAACAAAGGAATGCATCTAAGATCCTTTCTTAAAGCAGTTCAAGGTCTACCCATGCTTACAGCCCCCTCCTTTTATTCTACTCTTCTCTCTAGATATACTAATTTACTTTAGCACCAATTAATCCATGTGTTTCAACCTGCCTGCCCATCCTCTTTTTTTTTTTTTTCCAGGTCAGAATAGCTTTGGGAGGTGGTTCTTTAACTCTCGCTGAACTTTTGCCAAAACAGAAGTGTTCTCAGAGAGGAATGTCAAGTGCTTAACTACAATTAATTTTAGTCAGAAAGAGAATAAAAGGCACACCACCACATGTGTCAGAACAAAACCTGTGTGTGTGGTGTTTGGGTAGGTTTTAACCATAGCTCCACTTAAAGGATTATATTGCTTTCTGTGGGGATGGGGAGGGAAAGGGGGCTCTCCTAAAGCTGGAAATGGTGCACACAACTTCATTTCACCTCTACACATGTGGGAGTGCAGGTAACTGGAGAAATTGGTCTTACCTCCATCTCCTTCACTTTTACCTGGTTATCACTGTTGGGAAAGCAAAGCTCTGCAGATACAGAATTAAAGAGAGACTGGATTGAACCTAAAATACTAAATATTGTGACTTCTGTGATCTCAGAAGCATAGAAGGGTTTGCATTTGAAGGGACCTGAAGATCATCTTATTCCAAATCCCTGCCATGGGCAGGGACACCTTCCACTAGACCAAGTATCTCAAAGCCCCTTCCAAGCTGGTCTTGAACCCTTCCAGGGATGGGGCATCCACAGGTTTTTGGGTTTTCTGGGCAATCAGTGCCAGGACCTCACCACCCTTTCAGTAAAGAAATACCTATCTGCTGTGACTAAAACCTTGGTGGGATTGTTTTACATTTAAATCCTTCTATAAGGCCTGAAGTTTCACCAGCAAACAAGGCAGAGATCTGTAAACACCCATATAAATGTAAGTCATTCTGGATTTCTGATCTTTCCTCTCTCCACCTTTTTGCCCTATTTTTAAATATCCTTATAAGTCCTTATTTCAGCCATTGTTCAAGCACTAACAATATTAACATAAATCATGTAAACGAGGCAACATTACACAACAGTAATGTCTGACACTACTCATTTATATTTCTGGCTATGATAGTTTCCGTCTCCTTTCTTGAATTTTATTTTGTTTGGACTGTGCCCATTCTTTCCTTCTAATGTTTGGTTTTTTCCTGTTGATGAATGCAGGGATTAATTCTCATTCTTACAAAACATGAACCAGCTTGGCTTTTCTCATTAACTTCCTTATTAGCATAAGCACCACCACCTGTAACATTCACCATGTGAGCAGCAGCACAATGCTGGGAGCTGGGTATATTGGATAACCCACATTCCCTCTTGGAGTTAAATGCCAGGATGGAAAGATATTGCAAGTTCAACTTACAGGACAGGGTTTAAGGATTTTTTCTTACATTATTTTGTAGGATTGCAATAAAAAATAGTAAAGAAAACTACTTTTAAGAGGCTGAAATCTGGAAGAGGTCAAACTCTGGCTCATTTGGCACAGGAAAGCCAAGCAACAATGCAGGACTGGAAACTTCTAGTTGGTAAGACTGGTTAGAGTTAAATAAAAGAGGAGATTTTTTTACTCAAAGTCATGCAATTTATTACTCCACTATAAGTTCTCCAGAAGAATATAATACCTTGCTGTAATGGTAGCTAGGAAATAGTAGGAAAGTACTTTGAGGTTTTAAAGCAGGATGTGCAGTTCATGCTGGTTACTGAGTGATAAATGATACAGGCTGCACAGAAAAACTATACAAACACATTATTTCAGCTAGCACAGCAAAGCTCTTCAGATATAAATTAAAAATAACTGCAGTCTTGTGGTCCTTGTCAGTTATTTACAAGTCTCTTGAAATATTTCCTTATCTGCGTTTCTCATAAGAAATTAGGCAATTATAGTATAAGTCTGAAGCCAGAGAACATCAAACAGTGAATCATTACGGCATCGTTACATGGGAAGTAGGAGCAAGGGGAAGGCCAAAAGAAAACCCAAAGGGTTTTAATCTTCAGGATATCTATTTTAAATTAAATTGAAATAAAAGCCTTAAATAAGTTTAACGTAATTCAGAGGAAAAGGCAGTTGCACAATCAAGAGGTGCTTGCAGTCTGAAATTCAACTTTGTGATGTTCGGGATATTTCTAAACAGGAAAAGAAATTTTCCTGTCATTGAACTAGTCACAAATCTTTGTATAGGGGAATCCTTCATGAAAGAGAAATGTGGCCTGGAAGTCCAGTGAGTCAGGAGTTTCTTTAAGATGGGGAAAAAAGGCAATACATCAGTGTATGTGCAGTCCTTATTAACTCTTAATGGCACAGTAAATGTATGATCTGTATTTATGTACCTATGAAAATATATTGTTGTGGGACAACTATCATAAGAAAGTCTTTCAGGACCAATATAGTTGGGATTTTAAGTGTTGTACATGTTCTTGTTTTGGTTTGGGTTTTTTTCTCAATTTGAATATTGACTTAATTTCTTCTCTTCTGATTCAACATTAGAGCACATTTCAAGATAATGAATGTATTTTCTTTTCTTTTCTGGGTCAAAATTCCATCTTGGTTCAAAAAGGATTATATTCCCTACAAACAAAATCAGACATTTAAAATATGTCCAGCTCCCCTGAGCTTCAAAGAGGAGGGAACAACAAGTCTCAGGCTTGATCTTAATTTGACATTGTAGAGGTAATATCTTTTAACATTATCCATAGCAGATGCAGATAAAATGAGCCAGTGGTCTTCAGGAAGGGAGTTGCTGGTATCCTATTCTGCTTGTGTTCTATAGAAGATGAAATCAGGAAACTGATCCCCACACTTGCCAGAAATTGCAGTCTGACTGATGGCTTTGATTGCTGAACTCTTCCCTCAGTCCTCTCCTCAGCTGCACTGCAATTCACTGGAGCAATGGTTCATCACACTTGGGCAATATTCTGTCATGTTAAAAAAAAAAAATCCATTCAAATTTTTAATTCAATTATTTCTTTCAAATGAATTTTGTCAAGGCAGGGAAAACTGTGTGGAAAAGACACTATTTGAACAGACTCAGATTTGCTAAAACCCAGTGACTCTTTTAATGACAAATCTGTATCCCGTATTTAGTATTGGTCAGTCCAAAGAACATGATTATACTTGAGTTTGCACCTGAGTACCCACCTGAGGAATGAGAACCTAATATTTTTTCCTGACCTCAAATTGTGCTGTAAGGCAACAAAGAGCTAAAATTTCATTTTGTGAAGGATGAGAGTGCTCTGAGGTAGTTAACATAGTTCAAGACATGTCATTCCTGATCTGTGAAATGGTAGGGCTGAGAACTGAATATTTTGGGTAAATCGAGTACCAGGTTACCTGATCTACATGATATACAGCTGAGAAATTTATAGGTAATAATGGCAGCTGGCAATGACATGCCACTGCTCACAAAGGACAAGCTATTGCAAATTAAGTCAAGAATAGGAAATCCTTGATGTCACCCTGAAAGTTATTATTAAAAGTAATTTTAGAATATTCAGGTTGGATTCAGAGCAAAATATATTACTTCTAATAAGGATGTGAACATTTTGACATCAGTATTTAACCCACCCTTTGCACGGACTCACACCACTTACAAAAATGAGGAACCCCTCACCATCCTAGTGAGAGGTGAAGGATGTAGGGATCCTGAACAAGAGGACTTGCTGACCAAGTTCATTTTCCAGTTTAGTAACACCAAACGGCTTCTCAGAGCAAGTGTTATTCAACTTCTTTCTTGTGTTGTGCCTGTCTTTGAATCCTTTCCTCTCAAAAAACACATAGGCTTCACTGTTTGTTGTCAGGAAAAGTCTAAGTCATGAAATGTGAATAATACTGACTTACACATTTCTGAGAGCCAGGGAGAGAATGAGGATCCATCATGAAAGGTGCTGTCTAAACATGTAACCAGTACTTAGAGTCTGAGTGAATAAAACAGGAACAGAAAAGTTCAGTGACTTCCAACAACCCACGAGAAGAAGCAACAGGCTGGAGTCAGTCCAGCTGCTCTGACATCTCATCCTTTCCCTTTTCCACTGGATATTGCTGAACTGACATCTTGGATGGTGCAAAAAGTATTGCGTGATATATACCACATGGGAGGCTTATCACAGTTATCTCTGCAATGTCTGGCACCAGAAGGATTTAAAGAACAGACATCAAATTATAGAGGCATAGATCTGTCCTGAGCGTGTCTGTTCAGTGCAGTAATGCATAACTGCTTGATTATGGTCAATGAAATCCTCATGCTGCTACTCATCTCTACCTGCCTCCAAATATGTTGAGAACAGTGTCTAGATTTATTTCTTGCTCTTGGTCTCAGGTGTAGCAATTAAAGAAATGTTCTGTATTGCTGAGAGCACCAGATGTGTGCAGTGGAGCATCCTAAACTGACAAGCATTTTGCTTTTAATAGTTCCTTCGGGTACACATTGGCGTCTGGTTCTATTTTTCTGTTTATACTTTGTTTTTCTGTTTTATGGCACTATTTCCTTGATGGTTTTTTTCTGTTTCTTGCCTTGGAGAATGGTTTGGGGTAGCATGGATTATGGCACAGCAGCATTAAGGGTTGTCTCTTGTTTGTGTTTTCCGGTTTTTAAGGTCATTCTAAGTTCTCCATTTTATGCTCATGTGCAGAATAAATGAAGAAAGATATCCACTGATTCTAAAAACTGAATTGTAAATCATGCTGATGTCTTCCTGGATTTTCTTGGTGTCTCTCTTGTCTTCCTGGACCTGGGACCAAACTTGACATATATATGACAAGATTTCTTTAGGAGCAAAGTTGAGAAACAACGCTTTTTAGCCACAGAAGTTGCAAACTTCTTTCACCTGCACCCTAGAAATGGTGGGCGTCTAGAAGGCTGGCAGATGATTTTTCCTCCAAGTCTGTTTGCAGGTTTTGTCCTCCAGTCTAATTTTCAAATGGTTCTTCATGCAGAGTGGAACAGAATGCTGAGTAGCAATCTCAGGGCTAGGTTGCCACAGCAAGCATATTCTGATTTAGAGAAGTCTGATCTATTTTTCTCTGAGATACTTTGAACCAAATTAAGAGTGCCATAATGGATATTACCAGCTGAGAAGAGCTAGAGGCTATGTTTATTCCTATATATAGAGAGGAAAGTCGTTCCTGACTTCTGCAAGTGATTCCTATTTCTTCCTAAGGAGTGGAATTTGACTACTTTGACTACAGTAGGAGCAGTGTTAAATGTTACTCAGTGTGGTGAGTGCTATTTCTTCAAACTAATACAGACAGTCAAAAAAACATCTTGACACATTTATTATTTATAAGCAATGTCAGCTGTATCATGGCACCATGACCAATGGTATCAGGGTCTAATATTGGAACTTCTTATCTCACCAAAGCCTCATTTATTAAGTTTTTAGAACAACAGTTCAGGTGAAACCATGATAAGCAAAAGATTAAAGCTCTGTCAGATAAAAAGCAATCCTGAACTATTTCAACTATCCTAGTTTTCAAAAGAGAATGAAATATGCAGTAATTCACAGAAACATAAATATTGAATAACCTTTGCAATGGATTGCATTAATAGATACATAAGATGAGTAAAAATGTATTTGATTTAGTCCTCTGCTGATGGTACCAGCTGATTACAAGAACTAACCTGTCTATTGCAATGTTACCCATCAAATAGCTATAATTTAATTAAAATCTTTTCTCTTTTTCCTCTCAGAAAAAATAGCATAGCCAGGATAAATAACAACCTTTACATTGTTTTGTTTCTCTGGAGACTAATCCTAATCTTACCCATCTAATTTCATGCACATGAATATTCCTGTTGATTAGGGTAGGAAAGTTTTTCACATCCACAAATCATTGTGGAATTTGGAGCCATAATGTGTGAAATTAATTCCTGACCTCACGCAGTGACCTGTGCATCCACCTGACACCACATGACAGAATTCGGGCATCGATTTGGTGGGAGAACTCTTGAAGCAGAAATAGGAGCCAGGCTCCCAGTGATGGTCCCTTGAGATCGGGTCCCATTCCACCCTCTCTCCTCCTACCTCGTAGGGATGAGCATTTCAAGGGTGGAGGTTTAGAGGCATTCCTAACTATTCATGGCATCCTACTCCTTAATGCTGACATAAATGGACAGTTTCCTAGGAGATAGCTCAGAAATCAAATAAATTATTTGAGAGATATTCATTCTAAAAGATTCCGTGGAGTTCATCTTTTCATAAAAGTCCTGCTACAAATTAGCTGGCTGTAGATCAGGGCTACAAGATGTGGCAGAAATGATCTATTTCCCTCTTCACTGTGTGACAAAAGCTGTGTGTGGTCAGACCCCAAACCCCTTTTCCTGTGTCATGCTGCCAGCTGAGTGCTCCAGAGCCCTGCATTCCTGCCCTTGCACTTTGGGGCCTCTGTTTCCTCCTTGTGTCCTCACAGTAACATCTCCCACAGTCTGAGGACAAGTGTGACTGATATTAGCTGGAGGATTCCTCTTTCTGTTGTCATGGATCCAGGGTGGTGCAGTTCTTCAGGGTCCAAAGCCTCGAGGCTGCAGTTTGTTATCCCCCACCTTGCATTTCAGAAGTGATAAATCAGACATTCTCTTCTGATTAGCTTCCCTCCACCTCCAGTGCCTTTTCAGATTGCATCTAGTGAAAGAATTGCCCATGAGCTGATATTAAAGGTGTGCCTCTAGGAAATATATTACCTGAATAAAAATGTTCTAGTTCAGAAATATCTTTACCACCTTTTTATTGCCCTTGTTAGGGAAAAATGCTCCATTTTAACCTCCAGCTAACTGATTACCTGCCAGTTCTGATGCTGTGCTTGGAATTAATGTGCTCCAAAAGCCAACAGAGATGACTTGTGTTTGGGCACCTCATGGGAAAACAGGGAGATGAAAAGCCTTAGGAAAACTTTGACAAACAACTTGGAGTGTTTGACCAGCTATGCACAGCTGCTGCTGAATGGAGAATGCAAGAAACATGCCAAACAGAGACAAAAGGGGATCAGCAGGGAAGGCAGATTTGGTATCAACACTGGACATTTTACTCTCAGGAAAGGAGAAGAAATATGCTGAATTACCTGCAGGAGGTGTGCCTGCTTTTGCTAATAGATGTGCGTGGTTAATGAATTCCTAACCAACAGATCCTGTGCCAATGTATGCTGGAATTCTCTCTGAGGTCATTGGAGATACATCCATGTAAAGCACCTTAATGTGATTGATTGCATCCCACCCATCTAAACATGCTTTAAAGACTTGTTTGCAGAGCCACAGTCTCTCTGCCCCCTCCAATTCCTTATTTGAGGTGATAATGTCTCCTCATAAATCCTGGATGCGATAGCACCAGCATGACCCATCACTTCATTACACCAGAGCTGTGCAGTGCTCTGAGGAGGAGTTTATCTGGACAGAATGGATCTGGTCCAGGAACAAATGAAGGAGTGAGGAATCTGATTATTTCTGAGCCAATTCTGTATGAGTTACAGCCTCTCAATTTTACTGATGTCAGCTAGTTTTACTTGTTTAGTTTTCCTTCCTCACACAGGTGGTGAAATATCTAGCTAGCACAGACGTCTTGATAAGCTGCTGGTGTCAGGAAAGCCAACCTGGAATTTGGATCAGTTAGGATGGAATGTACCATATTCAGTGCCATTTGAGCATTGGCTGTTTTGTTGCATGCCAGGCTTGGTCCAAAATTGAGAATCACCTCACTGTCAGGAGCAGGAGTGGGGTGGTTCCTCAGAGACCCCTGTCTTATCCAGTGCTGCTGGGAGGAGCAGCCTAATTTCCTCAGCTTTGTGCAAGTGAGGAATCCCTGTACAGAGGCAATTTCTTGGTGGCCAGGTACAGTGGACAGAGCATAGCATCTTTCACTGTCAGAATGAAGGGATTAAAGGAAAATTATACATCTGGTTCTAGGTTATTCTGCAGAGCTTGACTTCTATTTTATTTATTATTTCAAGTGTTTCTTTATGATTACTTCCTAGTGAGTTCAGAGATAACTGTTTTATCTTGGCCTTGCACTAGTTTGTTTAGTCTGATGCCATATATCATTTGTTTATTTCTTCCAAGGCACTGCTTTTTTCCATTTATTTACTGAATGGTTATATTTGCTTAATGCACATCTTTCAGCAAGACATTTAGACTTCATGCAATGATTGCTGGAATTTTCTATGTATTCCAAAGCATAAAAATTACATCTGTGTGTTGAGCCTTCCCTTGAAAAATTCGTCTGCAATTCTCCTGTGCAAGTTTTGGAGACTTGATGGGCTTAGCAGACATAACTCTTGCAGGTACTCACTTAGGTTTTAAAATATTTAATTGGTCTTGGATGTATAGTGCAGCTCTCCAAATACAGGACTGGGATATTTGCTGATCCCTTTTTTCTGCACATTTGAGTTGTCAATTCTAGGTAGGCTGACACTTGCATAGAGAAATTGTGAGCTATGGTGGTTTTCAGCAGAAAAGGAGATGTTGCTAAGGGGAACTCGTGGGTGTGTGTCCTTAACTGCAGCACAGTGACAGCTCTTCAGTTACTGCTTTTGGCACCTCTTTTTAGTCTGTGCCTGCTGTGAAGTTTAAAGTAAGCAAAAAATCTTATTTCACAGAAGCACTTTTACCCTTTTGTGAAACTTTTGTTTACTTATCAAATTTTCATTTGATTTTTTTTTCACTCAAGTTTTCGTTTGATTGGGAAATACTTCTGCAAGGCCTTATGGAAAAGGCAGCTGGGTGTTTTGTCCTGCTCCCTCCAAGGTGAGTGCCTGCCTATTCCCAGTGCTCCCACACCTTTTGGGTGAGCATATTCCTATGCTGCACTCAGAACTGGTGAAAAGTTAACTTCCTTGCTCGTTTAATTTAGCTTCAAATTCTTGTCACACTGGGGAATTTGTTCTTTTTTAGGAGCTAAGGAGCAACACAGAATTCTTCCTGGTATTGATTAACACCAGTAACTAAGTACCAGGTGGCGTCTTCAGCACCTCATGCAGAAATTTAAACAAATGTCTCTTATTTCAGAAAACTGATTGAAAATTAATAAAAGGCTTCATGTTCTGGGGGATGGCTAAGGTATGAAGGACTTAATTTAAACCCCCATTGGAGGTTGCAGTCTGGACATGCTTTATGTGGCCTCTGTTACACCACAGATTTCTGGTCGCACAACAAGATTTCCTAGTGCCAAATATCAAAAATAGCCTGGAGGAAAATTATTACCCAGCTCCAAAGGGCCTTGTGGGTGCTGTGGTGCTGCTGCCCAGAGGTGGAAGTCTGTTGACCCCTATCCTGCCAGCCTGCCTGAGCAGTCAGTGTTGATACCCTGCCCGGCTGATGGGATTCATAAAATCATTAAGGTTGGAAAAGACTTCCAAAATAAAAGTGTTCAACCTCTAGACATTGAAACTGTGATGTAAATTTTCATCTAAAGCTCTCTCACCCAGCAACCATATGGACTTAGTTAACTAATTCCTAGTCAGGTAAAATTTTGGATAGAATTGAGAATAAGTGTTTGGGTTAAGACACAACACTTTGATTTTAGAGCTGTGCCTTTTCTGTCATGTTGTGTGAGAATTCTGGTGTGGGGTAAGTTCATTGCCCAGTGTTTTCCTTGTGGGGAAGGGAACAATATCCAGGTGCAAGTGGTAAAAATCATACTTTGTCAGTTGAGGGCAGGGGAAAAATCCTCTAGAAAGTAAAAATCTACAGTGTTTTTGTTATGTTTTCTTTTAAAATAGATGGTAATTAGTCCATTCACATTCTTGTCCTTTTGTCTGTGGTTCCTTAGTGCCAAGAAATCCGTGTGTGTTTTTACAACACACATTCATTCATCTTTGAATTTTTAAATTAATATTTTTGTCTTCTGAACATAAAACTTGAAGTCATGTGTTCTGAAGCGATGACAGCCTAAATTTGTTATGAATGCCCAAAATAAAATTTTATTTTTTTTTATTAATAACCTCTTTCATAAAAATAACAACTGGGTATATATTCATTGCCAAAATTCTGAGTAATGTCGTATCACTAAAGGGGAGAAATTACTGAGTAGACACCTGGAATTGGAGTTTCTTGAGTAATAAACTAGCTTTTGACAGCTGCAGCCTTTTTTTGCAGGTGCAAAAAGAACATCTTTTTCTTTTTGTTTTATCTGCTTTACGTCATTAAATGACTAGAATATTCCAAGTTGGGAAAACAACTGGTAGTTGAAAGAACAGGAAAATTCGCTTATCCTTTCCCATTTTATGAGTAAAAGGTGGGAGGAGGGAAGATCTGAGATCAACCAGTTCTAATCTTGAAGAACAGGGAAGCAAGGAAAAAATAGCTCAGCTGATTTATTGCTGTTGATATTTGCACTGTTCAGTACATCAGCTACCTTGAAATGCTAGGAATATTTTGATAATATTTCCTAAAATATGCAGGACACAATGCAGTTCCACTTAAACAATTATGTTCTTCTGGATATTTTTGTTCAGAAGCAGCATGACACAAAGCACACATTAAAAAGTGAATCAGGTGACTAAAAACACCATGTCCTGTTTTCTCAAAAATCAAACATAAAAATCGAACCTCAAAATAAATGCTTAGATATATGGTGACGTGTGATATTAGTGTATTCTCTTAGTTAACAAAAGCAAATGCTAAATACCAGCTTAGAGCTACCTTTCTTTGTAATTAAGCATTTTTATTAGTTGTCAGTCTCTGAGAATAACCCTTTGTCATGAATATCTGCTAGAAAGCACAACTGCAATGCAAATTAAATTATTTAAATTGTGATTTAAATCACAATTAGCAAGACTGATTTAAATCAAAGTGATATAAATTGGTCTATCCTGCTTTAAAATTAATTAAGGACGTGCTTTGAAAGCATGGTCCTATCAGTGCTCTGACTCAGTGGGTTCTCCATATCACTCAAGTTTTAATAAATCAGAGCAAGGGATGGAATTTTTATTTAGTTCAACGGTCTCGATCTCTGAATTTAAGGCCACTGAAGAATAGATTAACATTTATAATTGCTAGGTTGTTCAGTAATGTAAATTAAAAATGAGGATTTCAAAACAAATTAACCTTTGCAGTACATCATGTGGAGACAGACAGACAGTGGTACTGTTGAAAAGGTTCCCCTCATCCTTGAAGTCACAAATCACTGTATTCTTCATGGTGCCTTGCTGCTCTGCAGGCTCTGGAGTCTCAATGTCCCAAAAATAAACTGTGATAACTGAAAGAACAACATGGACTCTTTGAGGTTGGCAAGTCCCTGCGTGGGCTATGGCTGCTTTGTGTCGCTCCAGGCAGACTTGTGTGTTTTGGGGCTCAGATTAGGATGTTTAGGCTAGGGGTAAATGGGTTTATAATTAGATATGTCCCAGCCCTTGACCTATTAATTGAGACTCATACCTCCCTCCGTCTACCTTGTACCTGTAATGAGACTGTGATTTAAAGCAGTTGAGGGAAAATGGGCCTTCTGTGCCCACTCACTTTTCTGCTTCAATGTGCCTGCCCTGTGCTCTGCTGAGAGCCTTTCTGTCCCTCTTTGAGATATCCCAGGAATAGAACAGGACACTGTGTCATTATGAACTGTGCTGTCTTGATTTATTTATAAAATTAAGAGCGTAGATCCCATCTGGAGAGGTGATCAGCACCTCTGCATTTGCCATGGTTCTCCTCAGGCAGAAAAGCCATAACTGGAGAAGATGGAGTGGATTTTGATGGCACCATACAGAATCTGAGGAGGTCCAGGGCTGTTCCTTCCATGCTGAGACACCTACAGAGGTGGGAGGTGCAGACCCCTGTGGGGTGTTGGGTGGGGAAAGAGTGGATGGAATGGAAAGAGGGATCACCTATGGGCACAAACAGCTTTGGTCTCTCCTACTGCAGGTACAGCAGCTCCTGGGAAATTCTTGCCAATCAATGCAGCTGATGCAGGAACTCCAAGCTCTCTGTGTGGTGGAGTCCCATTGAGAAGAAGACAAGCTAACTACATTTCAGGTCAGCATGTATGATGTGCTTCTGACATGGCTCATAGACTCCCAGAAAATTGTTGTTTTCACACCTGCACTGCTTCGCCCAAAATTTAGGTTTCCATGGGCAACTTTTTGTACCTTCAATGCACAAAATAGAATAAAGAATACACAAGGATCATAGAGTCCAACACTCAGCCCTGCACAGGACACCCAAGAGACACACCAAAGTGTTCCCAGAGTGCCTGCCAGAATTGTCCAAACACTTCCTGAACTCTGCCAGGCTTGGGGCTGTGATCACTTCCCTGGGGTGCCACCACTGATAACTGAAGTTGAGTGCAGAAGAAATATTCCCTTTTTCTCATAATCTGTGTGCTTCCACAGTCCTTACCAAAACAGAGCCATTAGAAAGTAATGCAGAGTGCATGACCCATTAGTCTGACCCTGTGGAAAATATTAGATTATGCAGATGTTTATGCACATCCTTTGTGTAACCGTAGAGCCATTGTGTAGCTTGCCTTTTTTTCTATGAGCAAACTTACACCAGGGGAAGCTGGTAGTACTATCTTCTCATCACAGAGCTCCAGAAGGCTATAAATAGGGAATGAAGAATGAACAGTGGTATTAAAAGCTTGCTCTGAATGGATTTTTTTTTTTTTTTGTTAAGCTTATAAATAGAAATAAAACCTAAACAACCTAAACTAAATAGACCAGAATAAACACAGCTCTGTGGCAGGTATTGTCATCACTGCTCACACGAGTGAATGGTTTTTTGGTTAATGAGAAAGCAAAGCCAGGAAGGAACCTTACAGATGTCCAAGCCTGAGCAGTGGAAACGCAAAATGTTTTTCTAGGAGGCAGAGCAGAGATGAGGAGCCCAGCCCCTGCTCTGGGGGCACAGGGTGTCAGTGGCTCAGGGCAGGGCTTGGTGGTGCACAGCATCAGGCGTGGGAGGTGGGGACAGAGCTCTCCTTCCTACCAGGGCCACACCAGCCTCTTCCAGCTAAGATACCCCTGGCTTCTGTCATCCAGAGGATGGCAAAGTGTGGGTGGTAGGTGAAAAAAATGCTGAGGAGGGGCATATTGATGAGGCTACTGAATAGCCAGCCAAATACTTGGAATATTTTTCAAAGGTTTTGGCAGTTGGAACAGGATTGCAGTCTGGAAGAAAAAGATCCATGTGTCTTGTAGATGTTTCCAGCTTCTGGTAATGGTATTGGCAATAGGAGTTATTTAATAACTGGAAAGTTATTGCTTTTTAATGCATGCAAATGTTGTGTAACTGCAATAGACGTTCAGCTACACACACCCTACTTTGCATGTCTCTTTTTTTGTCATCTAAATAAATTGCAGGTTGTTGAACAATCTCTTCCTTTCACAACACAATATTATTTACTAAACAATTTTTTCTTTTCTTCTTCTTTTTTTTTTCTTTATTCTTTTTTTTTCTCCCTCAAAGAAAAAATGAAATATTGCACATGGCCTTTTTCCAAAATCAAAGCTCTTTTGTATAGTTAGCCTTTCTGGTCTATCTTATTACTGATACTTATACAGATGTACTGGCAAACACAAATTTATTGCAATATTTATTGGGTTGAATTTAAGGTTATTTATAATGTAGTTATGTGGCTATTTATTAGACATGTCACAGTAGCTATTTAACACTTCTATAGCTGTCTAGCTGGAATTAGGACATAAAACAGAATTTATTGTATTTTATCCAGAAAATATTACACAAAGAGTAAATTTTAGGAAAGACACAACTATCAAAGTAATGAAGGGACCAGGAAGTAGAAAGTAGCTTTAAACAGCAATTCTCAGCCAAATTGAAGGAGGGAAATATTTAGGATGTGAGGAAGTCCAGGTGCAGATTTCAGGTTCTCTAAAGTGCCCCACACTCTGCCTAACAGCTGACCTTTCCCTCATGAAATGGACATTTTTCATTTAAAAAAGGAAATGAGAGTCATCTTCTTTGATTTGTTTTGTGCTGATTAAGTATAGTTAAAAAGTTCTGTGGGACCATTTTCTCAAGGAAAGATTTCATAAGAACCAAGCATTTCACAGGCAGGTGTTACTTTGGTGTTTTTAATGTGTTTTGTTAAGGTGGTATTGACTAGTGTATTTCACTGTGATGGATTCAAATTACTTTTTTCCATATTAGTGTTATTTAACTCTGCATTTCACTGTTGTGAAAGCTTTTTGCAGCATCAGGACAAAAAGCTTTATTTTCAATTAACGTCTACGGGGTTTAGATATTTTTCTTATTTTAAACAGAAAATGAACGCACATGTTGAATGTCTCATGAAGAAATGTGGATGAGACTTCCCTGCAAGAAAGAGACTAAGTGCAAAAAAATTTCAAAAATAGTCATGAATTTCCTTTAAAAATAGTTTCCTGTAACCTTTAGAAAACACAGATTCTTTAGGAAAATAAGTCCCTCGTTTTCATATACAGACACAGACCATCTTAAAACACTTCACCAAAAGAAGTCAGTCCTTCTGTTTAACAAATAAACCCATTTCTGTGGGAGGATGTGGAGGAGGGAGGAAATGAGGCCATGGAAGGGTTTGCAGGTGTGAGGGTGAAGCTGGGCAGCCACTGCTGGAGAAGGTGCCGTGGAGGCAGGATGGGGTGAAGGGAACTGTTCTCTTCCTCATGACTCCTTTTGGCTCTTCCTAGAGCAAAGCAGTGTTTGTGCACCCTCCACCTTTCCAGCCCAATTCCAGTTCTGCACCCCGATTCCCATGGGAATACCCTCCCTGCATATGCCTGATTATCTCATCACAGGATGGCAGCTGTTGTGGACCAATAAACACACATTTATCCCTTGATCCTTGCAGGTGGAGGAACCCAAATACTCCAGCCCTCAGATACTACAGCCTTGAAAGGCACGGGATGAGATGCTGAGCAACACAGAGGCAAGAGATCATGGGGGGAAACTTCTTTGTCCAGATTACTCTTGCATTGAGATAGGTTTTAATAATGATTTTTTAGAGAGTAGCTGCCAACTAAGCTCAAGCTAATGCTGGTGAGAAACTACAGTAGGTAATTCAAGGAGACTATACATTTTCTTAAATTCATTAGCTGCCCATTGAGGGTTGAAGAGAACATAACTAGAAATAATCACATATGAATTAAGAAACTCAAATAGAATGTGTTACTTTACTCACACAAAACTTCAAGGGAGACAAATCAGAGAGATTTATTAGCATATTCTATCTTTTTCAACAAACCTTATAAGGAAGGGGAAATATAATAATGCAAAGGAGTTGAAGATTCATGTTCCCATAATAGCTCTATCTGCACTATCCTACCTGTGATGATATTCTCTGTGGGTGATGATGCTGCTGAATAGTTTTTATTTCTCAGCCATCTTCTGTTTTTCCCCTGTAAGCAGCTCTTTTGTGTATGTCTATTAACACACAGTCCTCTCCTACCCAGAACTTTCTTCAGCTGCATTTTACCTGAGCCAGGGGGTCTTGCAGGGAGCAAAGGGCAGCGTGCAAAACTGATCATAAATACACTCCCAAAAAATTCACTTTTATCTGAGTTTATTCAGTCTAACTGTTCTCTCGAGGCTTGATTTGGAGCCCAGAGAAATCCAAAGGGGACTCAGTGGGCTGTGGGTCAGGTTTCCAGGTCACCTGTACATGGCAAGTGGTGAATTATGAGCAGCACAGTGCCAGCCCCTCAGGCCTGACCCTGAGGATGGAGGTAAGAATTTGGCCACTGATTTCATCCAGAGCAGTCTCAGGGATGGAGGAGAGCAGAGCCACCCAGCCCTGCAGCAAAAGGCAGTCACAGACCTTAATGGCCTGTGTGTCCCAGTAATGCAGCTGACCATGCCCTGATTAACTGGTGCAAACTGTGCCCCTGAACGTTTTCTCTGTGGAATTAGTGCTTTTGTTGATGGCAAAGGTCCAAGAAGTTGTTAGAGTCACTGCTGGGACTTGAGATGATTACAGATATATTTGTATGTTCAGTTATGAGTACTGTGATGACTGATTTGTCCCTTCCACTGGTATAAACAGGTTGGGAATAATACACATATTTTGCAGATCAAACTACATACATTAAAAAATATTTAGGGTGGATTTTTTTCTTCTTTTTTTGGGGGGGGGAGGATTTGAGGAGTTTTTTGAGGTTTTGTTTTGGTTTGGTTTTTTGTTTGTTTTGTTTTTTTATTGTTGTTGTTGGGGGTTTTTTGGGGGGGAGGGTTGGTTCTGGTTTTTATTTTGGTTTTTTTGAGAGGATCATGGGTTTGTTTGGTTTTTTTTGGGGGGAGGGAGGTGTTGAGGTTTTTTCCTAAACAGAATCCTTCAAGCCAGTCTAAAAAGTTTGTTCTTGCAGATAGAACTGCCCTTTCCTTTAGTCTAGATTAAGCATTTGGATAGAAAATGGAATGTGCAACCACATGTGAACCATTTCATGCTGTAGGCCCCTTGTTGGCATACAAATCTTTACCCTACTTTGCTTGATTTAAAGCCTGTGGGAGGTAGTTTCCATCTTTTGTCATTTTTAGGGACATCAGCACGTATGATCCAAGATCAGGGATTCTGGACATCACCACAGTAATCATGACAAAGGTCTGAGAGCCTCTGGTCAATTCCAAAACTCCCACCTCTTTCCCCAGTGTTAGAAACAGGTCCTTGTTGAATTGTTTTTAGCTTTTATCGTCTTTGATAAAGATTTTAGCACTTATCATCTCTGTCTCCATGGATGCCCCTTCCTGGTGTCCTGTTGCTTTCCATACACTGAGTTCTACTGTGGTCCCAAAGGATCTGCAAACAGATAATTACCCAGTGTAAGACAGGTAACTGCATGGCAGAAAGAAGAGTGTTCAAGCCTGGAAACAAAAGAGTTAAAATAAAATTAGTTTCCCTTACCCACTTTCCAAAGATGCCAGCCTTTCAGTATAAACTCCTCTGTCATTAATCTAAAAAAGCACTACTTTATTCATAATTTACTACACTCTTGAATAAGCCATTCTACTATTTGTGCAGAGCAAGTACATAAATCATTGTTACCCTTCTCTACATTTTTTTTTTACTTATCTGGTTCTTTCAAGGTCAATAACCTACCTTACAACTTTCATCTGGTTTAAATATCCAGCTTTTGCCTTTTACACCTCTCTTCCTTGTTCGTGTCCATTTGAATATCTGCAGCTGTATCTTCTCAAGTAGCTATTGATGATGTCTCCTTGCTAGCTTCATCAGCAGTAATGATACAAATTACATCTGTTAGGGTTCACTCACACCTCTCTTTTAGAAGCAGAGACTGCCTTCTGACTTTATTGTTATTGGCCATCTTCTCTGCCTAGGATATCTAAAACTCAGTGAGAAAAATTATATGCTGGAAAATGTCCTCATTCTGACACATGTAGGCTTTCAGTGCCCAGGTCATGCAGAGAAGCTAATCAATCCCTACTGACCTCCAGGAGCCTGAAATATAGCTGGGTAAGGCCTCAGTCCAGCAATGCACTTAAGGATATGCTTATGTAAACACAGGATCCATCCCATTTTCAGTGCAATTTGGTGAGAAGTGCATTTCAGAGCAGAGCATCTCCAGGGATGCTCCTTTTTGCAAGGGCTGTGCAGGATGAGGCTGCACCAGCTGTCAACAACAGCACACCCCAAGGTATCTGGTAATTTTGCACAGGGCAAAGAAACTCTCTTTGTCTTACTTGTGGGGAGGCTGCTGAGGTGCCACTGCTTTGGAATCAGCGTGAGTTTGTGAGTGTGAACCCTTGTCCTCTGTAGAGCTTCAGTTTCTCTTGCAGACTGTTTAAGAGAAAAATTATTTGGGATTAGGCAGAATAATTGGGTGCTGTAGGACCTTGCAGCTACGCCTGTTGTGTGCTGAGAGAGCATCCTGTCTTCTGGCTTCATCAGTGCCACAAGATTGCCAGCCTGAACCAAGTAGCACAGGAGTGGAGTTTTGTCATGGTTGTCTGCCAAGGAGTGAGGCTGGAATAGTTACCACCATGGAATAGAAGAAAAGAGGGGTAGAAAGGACCTGAAGAGGTCACCTCATCCATCCCCACACAAACCACCCCTGACCTGTTTGTCTGAAGTGTTTTTTTAACCCTGTCAGCCGTGGAGATCCCCCAGCCTGCCCAGGCAATGCCCTGCAGTGCCCAGTGACCCTTGCAGCAGGGAAGTTATTGTAGTTTTGAACTCAGGTCTCCCTTGCTGCGTTTAAACGCATTACTTTTTTTTTTTGCCTTCCCTGTGGATGTGGATAACAATTTATTGGCTTCCTCTTTGCATAAGCCATTTATATAATTGAAGACTCTTATCATGTCTCCTCTCTGTCTTCCCTGCTCTAGACTAAATAGCCCAGATAGGATGAAAGCTGGAATGGGGTGTCAGGGCAAAGGAGATAGAGCAGGAAATCAGAGAGGGATTAGTCCTGCTTTCAGTCCCTGTAGAAACAGACTTTTCCTTCTGAAAGATGGGGATGTGGGAGGGCGAAACAGGATTCTCCGTGCTGCTGGTTCACTATAGCAGCTCTGTGAAATGTGTACCTGATTGATGGGCCACTGCCTCATAGAATAAGGAACAGAGGCTTGGACTGACAGTCTGCTGAGCTGAGACCCTGCTACTCATCCTCTGTGCCTGGAAAGGAAGGCTTTCATTTCTTGCATTGCTGAGGAGCGTATCCAGCTCACACGTCAGCTCCTGTGAGGTGACTCTGGTTGAGCTTCTGTACATCACAAAAGCTGTTCCCAGGTGCTGCGTGTGTTACACAGTCACACAACATGATGATGTAGCACCACCACCAATCCAGACTGCCCACCACGAGCAGGAGTCCTCTCTGATGGCAAAACATTGTTCCTGCTGCCCGGACCTGGGCTCTGCTTCCCTTCCACGGACAGCACGGGAAGCCGCTCAGCACACACACTGCCTACATGTGTTTGCACTGCCCACATGTTCACAGCCTGACTGCTGTTCAGAAAACCAGCACGTGGAACAGGCAAACGCCGTCTGATCCAGAAAGCCCCGGGGCAGATTATGTCAATGTCACAGACATTAGGAAACACAGAGTGCTCTCAGAGTGACTTCCCATGTTCAGAACCCTGTTCCATTATTCACGGCTGCTGTCAGAGCTGCAGCACGCATGCAGCCATTGCTGTCACAACCTGAAACAAAAACACCTCCCAGCCTGGAGTCTTCCAAAAGCACAAGGTGGGGGAAAAAAATGTTTCCTTACTACTTAAAGCTCCCAAGCAGCTTCGGTGATGGTTTTGCCTTGCTCCAAGAACAGCACGTAAGGTGGAGCTGTTTTCCCTAGACTCCTGGTGACATGGGATCACAGGATTATTTACATCAGAAAAGAGCTGGCCTTGAAGAAAGCAAAATATTAGATGCTGTTTGGGACAGCAAGAAAGTTCATTGCATTTTAAGTGCAGTGCAGACTAACCCCAGCACTCCCAGTCTCTCTTCCTCCCCCACTGGTTCATCAGTTGGCTGTTAAGACTTTCCACTTCAATTTCACAGTTAAAAAAATTCTTGACAAATTGCAATCCAATTTTTTGGTTGGTTTTGTTTTTTTTTCTTGGTTTTTGTTTTTTTTTTGCTCTCCCTATCCCCCACCCTTCCTTCTCAGAGTGACTTTGAAGATGACATTTGTATTTCTGAATTAAAACCACATTTGCCCAATACTGCAGAGGGGGAAGGCAGGGGCAGAAGAGAGAAGAAAAGCTTTTGTTCTCCTCCTCACAGTGACCCCTCACCTGCCAGGGCCAAGCTCCAAAATAATTTCTAACAGCTGAGGTTAGTCAGGGACACCTAATCCCGGAAAGCTGGCTCTGAATTCCAGCACCAACACAGTGTTTGAGTTTCATCAATAGCCATTTACCTCTAATTCTCCCAAACCTCTGAAGTGTGAATATATGTACAGGTGTGTGCTTATTTAATCAAAAATCATTTTATTTTTCATAAATCTGAGCCCAAATGGCAGTGACAACATTATGTTTTGTAAAGCCAGCTGAGGAACTGTTTTGAGGATGCACTGGGGTCTTTGGAGTGTGCCCTCAAGGGCCATGTCTACAGGATGGCCAAGAATTGTGATACTCAGCCAAAGGGAGGGCTGAGTCCTCATTCCCTGATTCCCTGTAATGGAAAAGGAGTGCTCTGTGCAAATGGAACTGAAATTATCTTGCTGAGTGTGCTGAGACCTGTCCTGTGTGTTTACAGTAAGGAGCATCCTGGCAGCACAACAGAGAGAATCCTCCCAGGGCTCAGCTGATGGGAGGATGTGACAGCAACGGGCTCACTCTGAAAGAAATGCACCTTCCCAGGCATCAGCAGGGGCCAGATGAGATATGTTGGGTAAAATTGCTGTTTTTTCTTCTTTGGAGTCAGACAGTAGGAATAATGTGTTATTTTTCTCAAGAGAGTTTTAATTTTTTCAAAGATAGGCCCCCGGTTGACCTTAAGTATTAGTGACCCAGGGATAAAACTCCAGTTCTGTTGCATCCTTTCCCAGAAAGGAAATTTCCAGCAACTTTTCTCTTTATGATGTTTGCTTTAAGACCATTCTCTTTTTATTAAGAAAAAAAACTTTGGTTTTGCCATTTAGCCAGTTGAAATGAGTAATGAAACTGTTATTTACTTGGGACAAAGGAAATGTTTTCTTTGAAATTATTTCATCTTACTAATCAATTACAATGGGATTGCTTGGATGTGTGTAGCATACATTATCCAGTCCCTCTGTTAGAGCAGATCTTTAGCCAACCTGATATAAACCATCCCATGGGAGAAAACAAGAGGAAAAGGTCTCAGTTATTTAGGGCTGACCATCCCATGGATCCAGATCAGTCTCCAAAAGGAAACAATTAGGATGTCTGAAAAGATGTCCTAAAAATATTGGAAGTTTCTGTGGAAGATAAAACACCAGATAATATTGATAATTAAAAACATAGACTAGAAATAAAAAAATTATCTAGAGAAAACTCCTCCAAGGAATAGGTATTTTCTGTTGTTCAAATGCAGACACCACTGAGAGCCCGCTGGCATGGAAAGTACTTGCTATTGATGAAAAGTAATAATATAAATCCACAGTATGTCTGAATTGAAATCAGAAAGGGAAAAAATTAATACGAAAGATTTAAGTTTTACGGCACAATTCCCTCAAGAAGAAAAAGAATTTCATATTTGGAAGCGATTTAAATATAATAATCTTCGAATATTCATGGCTGAAAATATTTCCTAAATGCTGTTTCCAAAATGTTGTGAGTCAACAACTGTGTCCTGAGCTGATTTCAAAACCATGGAAAATAATATTGTTTCATATAAACACAGAAGAAAATGCCATATCAACAGAAATTAAAGGGAGAAAAAATGTCCAGGTCTGTGTGTCAAGAATGGTGAAAAACAGAGAGAAAATGCTTCAACAGGAAAGCTGGAAAAGCCAGCATGGAGAGGCAATGTCATTCCCAGCTCAGCAACACATCCATGTGATTTGTGTGGTTATGATCTATTCCCCCTCGGCTCCAGCAGCCACTATCAATGCTGCCTGCTGCCAAGAAGTAGGTCAGAAACCTATTTTTGTCCCTATTCTTCTGTGGCCACATCGTGGTTCCTGCAGCAGTGGGGAGAGGGAAGGTGTGACTGGCAGTGACTGACAGCCCGGGGTCTGTCCTGGGCTGAGCAGGGTGCCCTGGGCCCCAGCTCCCTCTGTGCCCCCTGACAAGGGAGAGAAATGATCCCTCCAACAGCAGGGATTGCCCCGGGAGTGCCCAGCTCCCTCTGCTTGCTGGAGCAGGATTTTAAGGGAATTAGAGACTTAGTCTGTGGTTAAATGCCTAAACTAAGCAGGATGAATCTGAGCCAAGACATGCATAAAGTGGAGCCCCATCCAGGGATGCTGCACCCAAGCAGGGCAGGAGGTTTTTGTGTTAGCTCAGGTCTTGCTGGTCTGGGTTAGAGGGGCCTTGCAAACCCTCGTGCTGATGTGGCTGAGGTGGGGATGAGGGGACTCGGGCAGAAGAAGGAAGCTGGGGATGAAGTAGAAGGAATTGTGTTGTGACAGAACATTTAATGCTCTGGGGCTAAAAGATGCCTGCTTTTCCTACTGTCCCCCAGGGCTAGTGACTTTATCACTTCAGCTCCTAACATCCTTCTTTTCTTCCATATATTAGCTGCTCTTTGCATCCCTCCCCCTTCCTCTAAATTTATCCAGTTGATTAACATAATTCAGTTGAATTTAGTTGTTTTCAACTTTTACATCCTTTTGAATCTAGCTAGAAGACATTTCAGGAAGCTGCTCTGATTCACCCACAATATCATCTAGAAATTATCAAAACTACAATAAATTAAGCTGAAGATTCTCTCTTTATTGCCTTATTTGTATGTCTGTGTCATAAGTGGCAAAATCTTCTTGTTCCTCTCTCCTCTCTTGTCAATGCCAGGCAAAGGCTGCTGGGGACAATGGTTTTGCCACCCTGGTGTCCTGTGACCTTTGGAGGATGAGTGATCCACCTCCCTGTGGGAGATTTGGTCTTTTGCCACTGGTCAACAAAATGCTGTCCTCGAGTGAATAGTTTAACAAGTGGCAAACACAGTCAATGCTGCTGCCTCAGGGCCTGGCACAGCCCCAGAATTCTAGGGTTTGTCACCAGTGAGGTGATTTCAGAAGATGCCAAGCAGGAGCACTAATTCTCATGTGTCCCACTCATGACATTTCCTCAAAACTCTGCAGCGTTCAGTGCAATGCTGCGCTGCTTTATCTGAGCCAATTGTGCTCCCTCTGACACGAAACAAACTGCAGAGCAGTCGCCTCATCATTCTGCCTCCAGCAGGTCTTGAGTCCAGCTTTTCAAAACGATTTTTCCCTTTTCACAGTGCACCTGTCAAGATCCCACTCTGGAACAGAAGATCAGAGCAAACGGGGGCTGAGGAGAACAAAAGCTGACCCAAACCTTTGACCTAAATTTAGCATAAAGCCAAATGAAACCTTAGAGGTTTGTAAATGTTCATGAAACATTTCCACCTCCCGGTCCTCTCTCCTTTATCTTTGGTTTCTTTATACTTCTACACTTAACTGTTTCTAATTGAAAGTCTAATGTAAAACTCCCCTAAATTAATGGAAATGCTCTCACTGGTTTTAGTGCCTTCTGATTCAACCTCCAAAAGAAAAGAAATAATTTCTTCAATGAAAGTGTCTTTAAACTTAAGGGAAACTAAAACCTGAAAAGAGATAAGGAAAAGCAGAGATCAAATGCAATTTTCCAGCTAGCAGCACATGCCCTTGATCTGAACCCCACCCATAAAATTGCCATGGATACTGTTATCCCAGGAAAAAAAATCACTGTACAGAAACAGAGCATTGCTGAGGCAATGGTGAAATGGTTTAATAAGCTTTAATGTCTTCTTATAAGAATGGTAAATTTTCTAGGTTTTGCAATCAGGTTGTGCTTTAGAAGATAACTGCTGGTAATCAGCTGGCATTTGTCACCTGAAATTTCCATTTGTATGTGTGAGAGTTTCCTTTGTACCAATATTGTAAAAATGAAACACATGGAAACTTTATTAGGAAAATAACTCTGCTACTCATACAATTTTTAGCTTGCTAGATGACTCTTTTCAGAAGGAAGTAGTGATAGTTTATGGGGCTTAGTTGTACATTAATGTCCCTAAATTGCATTAAATGGTCAGAATAAGCCTGTTCTTGTCCAAATTGTATTCTGGATTCACAGATGAGGGTCTTGAGGAAGGGTGGTGAAACCACTCAAACAAAAATTAAGATGTGGCTGATGCTGAAAGGTTGCTACACTGTCTTTTGGCAGTGACAGGGCCTGATGGATTGCTGCTGCCAGTTCAGAGCTTGGTCTCTGCAGTACTGACCTGCCTTGAGCTCCTGTTTTGCTCATACAAATTGAGTATTTTCTGTGTGCACACTGGTGTGACTGCGTATTTTACTTCTATCTAGGGAATTATTCCTCAATATCTGTGTAACAGTTTTGGTGTTCACAGTCACAGGGTAGATGCACACAGAACAACATGTGCTCCAGAGGCTGCTACTTGCTATTAATGGAAAACACAGATGTGCAAAGTCGTCCTAGGATGGTGCTATTAATAACAAGCACTGCTTGTTCATAATGTGCCTATTAATATTATTTTAATATTATATGTATGCAAATTTTTCACAGCATAGGGTTTTTTTCATTCTAAATTTCTTTCTATCTCCTATTTGTGTTTTTTTCCCTTACTCCCCCTAGATTTTCTGCTTCTGAACTCCTCTGAAGTCCTCCCCAGAATCAATGCTGGACTGTGTGGTGTGTGTCAGCAGTACACTTGCTGTCCCTCTCCCAGCTCCTGACAGCAGTGATGGCACCTTGTCTGGACACCTCTGACCAAAGTGCCTTCAGAGTATCTGCTGGGTGCCTTGTCTTTGGAGGTCTGGATAGTCCTGTCCATGCATTAACCACTGTTCAAGTCCTGAAAGAAAATAAGGAATGTGACAGAAAGGTGCTGGCTGAAGTCCATGGTCCATCCAGTGCAGGGGTAGCAGTGGTGGAACAAATCCACCAGACAGAGAAATCAGGTACAGAAGAAATAATCTTATTTGCTTTTTTCAGCCCAAGTTAGAAGGGGAAAATTCTGTGTGTTGGCCTAGTGACAAATCTGTTTTGACAGTCAAAACTTAGAAAACTTTTCTTTTTCTCACAACTTGTCTTGGATCCAGTGGTGTGGGTTTTATAAATATTTCATCTATCTGTTTCTAGAAACATACAGAGCATGAATTACTGGAAATGAAGCAAAATCTACCAGACATAAACTCAGCGCATCCTCTATAGCTCATATTCTCTGAAGACTCATTTGTCCTTTTCCTCTTTTTAGATATTTCCTCTCTTCTCTCTGGCCTGTTCTTGTTATTTGTTTCATCAGCCATTTGTTATACAACTCTTGGCAAAATATCAGGGAAATCTTCCTGACTGTGAACAGGGAAGAGCTTTCTTAAGGAAGCAACAACAATTTCTTTACTTGGAAGAGCAGAAAACAAGTGAAGCCCAAGTATTGTCCTTGCTGAGACAAAGTTTGTGAGGACAGTGATGTGCTTGGTAGGGATTAGTGGTGCAGCTGATGAAGCTTGTCCTGTTAGGATTTTCTTTGGGTTTTTAAAAGGTTTAAGGTGTTATTTCTCCCTATGAAACATGCCTCACTGCTGTGCCAGTGGTCAAGTAGGCAGTGATGGTGGGATGGACTGAACTTCTGTCTGGTGGGAACTGAGCTCCCTGTGTGTGTCTCCACAGGGGTGGTGGGCCTTCTCATCTAGGGGTGGGGGTGCCTTTCTGGCTACAGCCATCCCAGACAGTCAATAAAACAAACAAACTGCATGCTTTCATCTCTCCTGAATTCACAGCTTCCTCAGCCCAGATGAGATGGCCTTAGACCCAGTCTGAACTTCAATAAACATTTCACTTTCGCAAGGCTTGACTTTGCACTGGGATTATCCTGAGATTCCTCTGCTTCAGGCCTGTTTGGTTCCTCTCTGTCTCCTCTCCAGCTGAAAGTTTATAGCAGAGCTGCACAAGCATGTCCTAAATTCAGAGCAAACTGAAGGAAAGGCAGCTCCAGCTGCAGCTCAGAGCCTGCCAGAGAGACTCCCCTGGCAGGTCTCTGGCGAGCCTGTTACTACAAGTTCACTCCAACCAGCAATTCGGGCCAAAGCAAAATCTTACATGAAGTTCATATTAGTTCATATTAGCTCACGTTGCCAGCAATTCAGTAGCTCCTTCTCAGTGCTTGAGTCTCAGTTGAAAGATTTATGTGCACTTGCCATGCAGCCTCTCTGAGAAAGTCATGAAGGTGGGCAAGCATTTAGTTTTCCCAAATATCATGGTGCGAGTGAGTTGTGTAATGTCTTCTGGAAGGACTGAAGGTTTTAAGTCCTAATACTGAGTTGTCATCTCTGCAAGATGTAATAGCATCTAGATTAGCTTCCAAAGCAGCAAAGGACACAGTAAAAGTAGTTTTATATAGTAATTTTCGTTTCCACTCACTGAATCGGCGAGGTCTTACATCTATTGAATAACCCAACATTTATAAAGCCTTTCTTTTAAAAGAGCTTCTAATGCTTTGACTGCATGCATTAAAACTCATTTTGTGTGTTTTAAATGAATTATAACCTGTTCAAAAGCACTTTGTCACCCTAAAGCACTCTGTGCATTATAGTCTCTGTAATACCTTCAGCTGCTACAGAGATCTCAGAGATGAGGATGTTCATGATAAATAGATTTGGGTTTTTTTTTTCATGTTCATTTTGTTTTGTACATTTGCCAAAAGATTTAAAAAAATAAAGCCATGTTATTCAAATTTTGGAGAAGGGTTGGTTGAAAAATGTCTAATTTAGTTCCTTTTGAGTTACATTTCAGTGAGTTTTATAATGAATGGCAGCATGCAAATATTAGCCACATAGCTAACATTTTCTGTCCCCTCTTGACTTTTTGGAGATTAGCAAGGATGAATTATTGTCCCACGCCTTGTGCTAGGTGAACACTGTGTGATCTAAGCTAAGACTGAGGCAAACCCAGTCCTACACGGGGCCTGGAGTGAGGCAGTGGCTCCTCACCTGCCCATCAATTACCAGGGAGCAGAAGGTGTGCAGTGTGCAGTGACCTGCTCTGGTACCTGCTCACACACTGCAGGGATGCACCCCCAGCTTCTGGGGCAAAGCCCACCCCCACCCTGCTGGGAAGGGCTTTGCAAAGAGGAAACACAATCCTGCCCAGTGCTGCGAGGAACAGACAGAGGCTTTTTGGGGGTGTCTGTGGGAAGGGACACTCGCTGTCCCCAGGAATGGGAGGCATGCCCGCAGTGGGAGGCAGCGCTCACGGGGTTCCCCACTCTCACCATTGAGCATTGTTCACAACAAAGATAGATGCTGTAAATGGATGTAAAGCTTAATTTGTGGTTTTTACACCCACCACATTTCTTGCAGTTGACAATTTCTAAAACTTTGGGACTTTTTATCTCGGGCTGTTGTTTTCTTTGGGGATTTTTCTTCATTTTATAGGAAGCTAGCAGCCCATCATTTTTGATAATGAAACAGCATGCAAACAAACCAACCCACCCTTTGGCCAAAGCAGCTGTGTAATGCTGTCCTCCCCTCAAAAGTGTACAAATCTGCAGGGCAGTGGGGACACATGGGTTAGTATAACATGGTACAGCTGCACCATGACATTGCTTGGGTGGATGCTGAGAAATCCATAGGAATTCCCTTGGGAAATGTAGAATTGGGGGGGAAAAAGCCTGCTCTACCCACTGTTGTACTCTGCTGGAAAATCCACTGCCCAGCAGTGAGAATAGAGTGGCTTATTTTTCAGAAATGCCTTGGGCCAGCTGTGACTGAATGGGTGTTTCTTGCTCCTGATAGTTCCCATAACATTCAGGATATTTTCCAGGTGGAAGAAAGAGATAAAGAGACACAGAAGAAAGAAGGAGAAGATTCAACTCAGCAATTGTTCAGTATAAGTGGAATCTCATTAATTCTAAAATTTTATCCCTTTCTGATGACTTCACAGTTTTAAAGTAAAAAAATATTTTTGAACTCTCTTAGACATGCTGAAAAGCTCCTTGTTCCTCCTGCTCTGTGGCAGAAGATGCTGCATTAAGATTCGTACAAGGCTTTTGCATGAGGTATGTAATGCTCATCTCTGAAAATCTAAGTAATATTTTCTCTGAGGATGGAAAAACGATGAGCCAGTCATCCTTTTTCTGAGAATTTCCAGCCAGAGGGAGTAGTTATGTACTGCCATTCATTGGTGAGTGGGCAGCAAGATGGATTGTTGGATCCTCTTGTTGGGCATGGAGTGATGGAGTGAGAGATGTGTGGAGATGGCAGAACTGCTGTCACCTCATGCTCTGCCATCATCAGGTGTGTGGCTTGGGCAGATATCATGAATTAAAGCCCTGAGGGGTTCTTTCAAACCCTGCTGTGCCCTGACCTACCACAATCCTCCTCTCAAAGCTACCCCTTTCTCCTCTACCAGCCAGAATGGTGGGTTTGAGTACACAAAGAAACAAAATCAGGCGGAACTGGCTGGAAAAAAACCTGTAGCCCTAGATAGGTGTTGATGGACATTCTCCATTGGCTGAAAGTTTCTTATCTAGTTTCAAGGACGTTTTTATTTTTAAATCTCTTTTCCATTGGACATGTACATGTGAAGTCAGGTAGCAGATACAGAGGAGGGCTCAAGAGTACCCATAAGCTGCCTGATTTCTATTGTATACCATAATTATAGTAGTATACACTTTACACTGACAGCATTTCTCAGCAACAGAGTACTTTAAAAATATTAATCTCACATCAGCTATTTGTGTTGAATATTGGCTTATTCAGCAGGTGATGCGAGCCAATATTATCATACTTTTATAGACAGCAAAACAGTGAGAGAAAGAAAGATTAAGTGACCCACCTAAGGTTAAGCAGTATGTCCAAGAGAAAAACCTCGTTAAGCTTGGGGATTACTGCCTCCCAGTGATCGAGAAATGTCTGCAATATTTCTGAGAAGCTAACATATATACACCTACAATAAATTAGAAATTATGCTGGTTTAGGTTAGTCATTCACTATTAAGAGGGACATTTTCATTGCATGGTATTGCAAAAGCCAACTGACTTGGTGCTTTGGACAGCAACAGCCAGATCCTCCAAAATGTCACCATGTTCCTCCATGGGCAAGTCCCTCAAAATTCAGTCTTAAAGGAGAGCTGAATCTTCAGCTGGTGATTAATATAAGCTGTGATTAGCCTGTGATTTGGAACAAATGGCCAAAGGTTTGGCTCTTCTAGCCTTGTCACTATTCAGTATTTCTGTGCATGAGCTGAGAGAGACTTGTAGCGATGGGACTGTTCCCCAGTTAAGGGGATGGGCTACATGATGAGGAGCAGAAGTGCTGTGTCCATGCAACTTGTACAACACCAAGGTAACAGCACCTCTTAAATTAAACACTGATGTTGTAGGAATTTTAGGGAAGTAATTATTCCTTGAACAGTTGAGTAAACTACAGAAGAAAGAAGTTTACATTGAGAAATTGGCTAATAATAGGGATAATTATACATAGGGGAAAAAAAACCTTTTGTTTCTGGACTTCCTTCTCTTGCATCACATTATGGATACCATTCAAGGAAGCAACCTCTGCAGAATAATTCTTAGCATTAACTAATTATGTTTCAACAAAAATGAGCAGAGTCTCAGATTTTACTTGGCTTGGATATCTAAAGGCAAATTATAACTTACGTAATAAAACAACAGAATCATTCAACATTGATTTACTTGTTTATTTTGCTATAAGAAATGAAATTTTTATTGGAATGAAATTAAACAAAGGTTTATGTGCTTGTGTTCCCCATAGCCTTTTATACAGTACTAATATAGTAATATTCATAAATCATATGAGAGTTTTCAAATTTCCTCAGCAGTGACCTAGACAACAAATGCTTAACAACTTGCTGAGAGACTTTGAAATTAAATTCAGCTGTAATACCATCATGACTAATTTATTGCAAGTTTGGTTGCTACAAAGATACTCTTAAAGAAACTGAAGTACATGGTGAGGATAAGATAAAACATGGGTTCAGTATCATGTAGTTATTCCACTAGAAAGATTTATTCTACATTTCATTACTTTACTGAACATGGCAAACCAGTGTGTTCCTTGGGAGAGAGAAAATCTTAGATAATTAAACATGTAAATACTAAGCCTTCAACCAAGTAAAACATGGAACACACTAGATTAGAAATTAAACCTTTATAGCTATTGAAGTAACCTTCCCCTTGACATTTGTTGATGTGAACATTCATGTTGACACATGGACTCTGTGCATTAATGTGTATCTATAAATATAAACGTGCTTATACATGCATGCAGCCTCCACCTTAGAACAGGCATAACAGTAAAATATTATTTAGGGTAACACAGACATTATCTGGTGCAATTGGAATCATGTTTCTGAATTGCCCAACATCCCTTAAGCCCGTTTTTGTCCCACTGCAACTTTTGAACTTCCTGCAAGGCTCATTATGGCAAATTGAGATTGATGACAAAGTGTAAAGTTTTAAAATTATTAGCATTTTAAATTATTAGTAACAGAAACAAGCATGACATTTTTCTTTTATGATTGCTGCTGCTTAGGAAAAGCCTCAGAATTGCTCAGTTTTTGAAAGTCCTCTCCCTGTCCCTTCTAACCCATTCTAAGGAGCTAGCTGGCCAATTAAAACAATCTCTCCTTTGGAAAGCAAGCATTTGTCAGAGTTAAGAATGAAGGCTTTCTTCTACTACATCTATTGTCCCATTCATTCATTTACATAACTACTCCAGTGTTAATCAAGTGCCTGTAGGCATATCTCTAGAAAAGTGTAAGGCCATAAAAATAAAGGCAGACGTATCTAGTTATAGATGAACTTTCCACATGCTGCAGATCTTTTCTCACACACTTATCTTGGTTTATCTCCACCTCTTTAAATTGGAAAACTCACAAAAATCTATCTCCTATGAGATTTCCAAGGTTTCTTGATTTCGTTTGGGTCAGAACTGACACAAAAAGATGCATGTCTCCGAGCATTTCTGAGCTGCTGCCAGGAACAGGGAGTGCTGGACTGTGCCCCTGAAAAAGAAAAAAAAAAAAAAAGTTTTTTTGAAAAGTCACCAGATTTTTTAACCTTTAAAAAATTGGCCTAGTTCAGTCTCGGGTATGATTAAAAGAACTGCCCTGATTTATTGGTGTCAAACAAAGTATGTTAGGGTAGAACATTACTTAGTAATGGAAAAAGTGTCAGTGGAAGAACTGTCCATCAGCATTGCTTGGGCTGGGTGAGGCCTGAGCCTTAAACTGTGTCTCTAACTCTGGAGAAAAAGACTATTTAAAAAAGAAAGAATGCTTTACCTGGAAGGCCACCCCTCAGTCTCCCAGATAAAGCTGGCTATGAAGCCAACCTCAGCATCTGGGATTTTGTTGATCAAATTATCATAGAAATCATGGAATATACTGAGTTGGAAGGGACCCATCAGGATCATCTGATATTTGCTTTGTGCCTCACCCGGGCCCTGCAAAGTAAAAGGAAACAAATTTCTCATTCCAATCCCACCAGGAATGCTAAGCCATGAATATGGAGTGATGGTTTGGGGAATGCTTCACAGAAGAAGCTTTCCATACACATAAATTAAAAAAATAATAATAATATTCTCTAGTTGGTAACATAGCTGCTTCCTGCTGTCCTTTAATTTTGCACATTTTCTCTTGTAAATGACAAAGTAATTTTATTTTGACTGTGTTCTTGTTCTTATACATTGTCTTACCCAGAGCAATGCTCTTTTAGAGCACTGTCACAAGGCCATGCCAGGGACTGCCCAGAGACAAATGGAAAATGAAATGTAAGTGATGCAGGGGAGCCAAGCCTGCTGTTAATAACCCATTCTGTTTCAGACATACTTGTCCCACCATCATCCTTCTGAAGTATTTTTTATACAACCCCTATGCAAGGGTAGAGCTTAATGTGATGCCTACTCCTTCCCTTCCCGAAACCACCGTGTTCATTTTTCTTCAAAACATTTCACTATGGTAACTTTTGGCTTTTAATTTGATTTATGACCCTTTGAGATGCTGTTGAGGTTATAGTTGAGGCCCTTAAACTGGACAAAATTAGTAGCAAATATAAATTTAATTTGGTGAACTTACAATAAAAATTATATAGAAAAATCAGCATTGACAGGAAAACTCTTATATGAAAAATTATACTGGAATTACCAGAGTCCTCTCCACCTATACACATTTCTTCTAGCAGATATTCTGCCTGTCTTACTTTTGGACAACTACTTTTGATCAAAATGCTGCAGGCTAAAGAAGGTGGTCCTCATTTTGTAGTGCTTGTTTTGGGTGGACAAAATTGTCTTCTGTCTTTAGATGTTTAATGATTATTTGAAAGCAGCTTGATGAATAGAAGACCGTGCACTCCCACTTGGGGAAAATGGTTTTTTTTTGAGTGATTCATAATAATTAATCTTTGTCTAAGTGGAATGCATTAATTTCTCCTACTGATGGTGACTGTACTTCTGTTTCTTTTCCTAAGTTAGATGGTTCTGCTCCAGAGGCATATTTGCTGATTAAATTGGACTGCAACCGGGTACTTAGGTTGTGTTGCTGTTAACCAAATGATCTTTTAAAGAACACAGAGTACTTGTTTTTGCTGCTCTTGCATGCTCGACATTTAATCACGGATCTTTGTAGCTTGTTATTTCTAAAATTCAGATTACTGTGACTTAAAAGCCTCTCTTTCCTTGCCAGTGCTCGGTGACATAAAATAAACCCACATATTAAGAAAAGAACCACAAAACTTGTCAAGTTGTGCTGAGGAATGGAAAGAAAAAGCAGGAATGCTTTACAGCAATTTGAAAGCGCCGTCTGCAGCACAGCTATAAAGGGAAGTGCTATAATAAGTTGATATTATCCATGTAGCCAGAGCTGCATTTGGGAGAGCACTGTTCCTGCAGTGCCCCGAGGCAGGGGTCCCTGCGGAGTGTGGTGTCCCAGAGTGGGGACACAGACACGCAGCCAGAGCGGGTTCATGCCCTGAGGAACACGCAAGTGCCACTGGGCAGCAGGAGTGGGAAGGGGGACACAGAGGGAGAGATTCCCCACCAGTGTCCTGCTGCTCCTTGGTGGGACCAGCCACCGAACCCCCGCTTGCTTCTCCCCACCCTCCCGTGGGCTGGCTGAGACCCTCAGGCTCACTTGTGGCTGGCCCTGAGCTCAGGGCCAAATGTCTGTTGCCATTTTCCTCCCACTGCCTCCTTCTCCTCCTCCTCCTCCTGGTCACCAGGGACTGCAGCGGGATGGAGACAGAGCTGGCACGGCCTCGATGCTTGATGGACTGAAGTGCTCCAAGTTCCTTTTTTAGTAAAATTGCTTTGTCTCAAAAGCACTGCAGAGCAAAGCCTGCTCACCCTGTGCCTCCCTCCTTGCTCTCAGCCCGCTGGAGGTGCCAGGATGATGTGCCAGGAATATCCTCATCCCCAGAGATGGAACACCCCGGGGTTCTGCAGCCTGTGTCCCATACCCCAGCTCAGTGCTAGGTTTTCCCAGGACAAGTGGCCTGTCCTCCAGCCCCAGCACATCCCTCTCTGGTGAGGCCTGGTGGCAGCATTGCTCCTTTGTTCTTTTAAAATGTGGCATCTAAGGAATGGACAGAAACCAACAACTCTTTTTTTTTTTTCCTTTTTGGCCTGGGATAACAAATAGCTTGAGTGCAGCTGTAAAACACTGCACTTGGGCAGTGTTTCACTGGCTGCAGGGTGAAGGGCTCTGCACAGCTTCATTAGTTCCTTCCATGCCCTGTTTTGCCTTTTCCTTGCTGCTCCTCCACAGACCATGATGGTGCTGCTGGGGCATGACCAGGGTACCAGGGAGGAAAATTATACCAAGAGATGATGTGGACAGCTACCTGCCTCTGAGCTGGGTTGTGCTCCATGCCCAGCTCTGATGCCTTCCAATTTCAGACAGGGATGTGGCCCCGAGTTTTTGCCAGTATTTCACCACATGAAATACTTCCTTGTCCAGAGAAACCGCTCTTCCAGGTCAGATGATAGTTTGGGATAGGGATGACATCAAGCTGCCCTCTGTGGAGATGCCCAAGTGTGCACAAGGGTTGTGAGGACTGGGTGAGTGGACAAGGACCAGAGCCAGGTAAAAGGGACTTTGGTTAGAATACAGGAGTCAGGGAGCTGCTGGGAGCTAATGAATGCTAACAAGGCTGATAAAGAAAGTGGAGATAAATACAATGAGAATTAAGCAGGAGAGATGGTTGGAGACTGAATGTGGGGATCCACAAGGAAATAAACAGTGAAAATAAAACAGGAATGGAATTAGGGTGAAGCAGACAAACTTACCTAAGAGGTGAGGTTACAATGAGGACAGGACATCTGGGGCTGCAGGTAAGAAGGGGCTGATTTACATTCAAACGTTTAATGAACTGCTGTTACCTATCAGGATGTTGTTTTCCCCAGTGTCTGCTCAGAGCTCAGTGCTCCTGGCTCAGCTCTGAGCTCTGGCACAGGGTCCCAGTCTGTCCCATCCCAGAGGCCACAGAACACAGAGCAGGTGCCTGCATGTGCACTGTCTGTGTGGCTGCGTGAGGAGTGGGTGAGAGTGGCTCTGGTTTGGGGAAATCATGTGCTGCACAGCGGTGCCATCCTTGGTGATGTGACAGGGTACTTCTGGGTGTTGAGGCAGGTTTTGTATTTTTATTCATATTTTATTTATTTATTTCTAAATAAATGGTCGCCTGCCATGCTGGGTGGCTCTGCTCTAGTGACAGATCTTGGAAGTAGCATGTTATCTTTCAGATTCATCTTCCTAGGTGATGGGAGGTGAGTGTGGGACTTTGGAGCAAGGCAAGATGGTCCTGTGATTAAGGTCTCATTTATTTGAATGCCCTCCTGATGAACTGGGTGCAGTTTCCTCAGTTACCCAAACTAAACTCTTTCAGGATGATTTCTTCTGTGATTTTGGCCAGGGATGGAGGTTTTTCGTAGATGTTGCATATTCCCAGTTGAAATAGATATTAATGAGAGCTGAGTCTTACATGAACAGTGTAAAAGCCCTTGTAAAGTTTTTTAGATAGTTTGGACACCCCAAAATTTCTGCAATTTTTTAACTTTATTTTTATTATTTCTCACCCCTCCCTGTTCTCACAATATGTGATTTATCTGCAGGAATATTTTTGTTGATTTTGGATGATCCACTAATTAGAAGTACAGAAAACCCATGAGGATATGAACAATTTTCTCTTATGTGCTCAACCAACAGGCAGCAAGTAAGGCTTGGTGCAATGCAGTAAACAGCAAGTAGAAAATCAAAAGTGAAATCATTAAAATGTATCCTCCATGCTGTGCAAAGGAAGGACAGAAAGCTCCTAGGGAAATCTCCGGGAATGCAGCTGCACTTGCCTAACTCCAGTTAGTGTGAAGATGACGTCCATGTAAGTCCTTGTACTTCTGTGAGGTCCCATTTGAACTCCCCATTTGACATTGGATCATATTTATTCTGACACAAGGTGTGGTGCTGCACTGTGAACAAAACAGTTACTGACAGAGAAGCTCCTGTGTGCCTTGAGGGATGGTGATGTTACTGGCCTGTGCATTAGAGGCTGAAGATGGATGCTCAGTTTCTACATTTCTGAACCCTGTTGGGAACCTGAGTTGTTCACCTGAACACTCACTTTCTATGTGTTTTCTACTAAAACAGTTTTAAAGCACCTCTGATTTCTTGCTTGTTTGTCATAAAGGAGGAAAAAAACCCTCACCAAATGGGAATTAAAAAAGGATTTTCCTTGTGACTTCAGCTCCTCATTAGGAGGTTTATGATCAGGCTTAGGGAAAGCTTTCCTTGAATTATTTTAAGGCTCTAATGATAAAAACCTTGGGGAGGTCATGCACATGAGGGATTTAATACCCATTCAGAACCATCTGGCATTAGATTACGTGCAGGGAAAAAACAAAAACTGGCAGTAGTACTTATCTCCATTAACCCAGAGTACAGGCTGATGTGATTGTAGCAGAGAAAATACCCTCACTCTTTCACCAGGAAGAGCTCTTCATAGACCTGGGCTAAATTGGCTTATAAAACCAAAGACTCACTGAAGCGTGGATCTGCCATCTCATTGAGTGCATTTGCTTTGGCTTTTAATATGTATTTCATATCTCTTTAACCTTGACAACTAAAATGTTAAGATATAAAATACTGCTGGGATGAAGGATTGTGTTTGCAGCTCCTAACTTACTCTGTGAGAGTTAGTAATGTAACCACAATGCTGAAGTAGAAACTGTTCTCTTGTTGCTCCTGCCTCTTCTCTAGAGCATCACTGAGTGCACAGTTCCAGTGACATCCTCAGCAAAACTCCTGCTGGTGTCAGTTGTGACAGGTAACCTTCCCTCCAAGACTCTGAACCACCTACATGCTTAAACTGGAGATTGGCTTGAAGCAAACTGACCAGAGAGGGGTTTGGTCCAAACCCAGCTGAGGGAGTGAACAATGCCAAGGAGATGATCCTTCCACATCCAGATTATCTGCCTTGTACCCTGCTGGGCAGGCTCCCTTCAGCCTCCTGAGCTGCTCATTACTGCTGCACCATTTTCCTCTTCTCATACTCCATCAGGATCCTCCATGGGGGGTTTCTCTCTGCCCTCCAAATTTTTCTCTCCTCTTCCTTCCATTCCCAGCTTGGTGCGATCTAATAGCTGCTCTCTTTCAGCCGATGTTATGATTCACTTACTACATGGAAAGCAAAACCATATGGAAGACAAGATAAAGGCCATTCATCTCAAAGTCTACTGAGATGTGAACATCTCACATTAAGGCTGCAGTTCAGCCAGGCTGTCTTGCACATGTTGCTGTCATCTCTTTCCACCAGAACAGAGATGGACTCCTGCGTCAGCCAAAACAATCTTCTTAGCTTGTCATCTGCTTTGTACTTAACACAGCCTTGCATGCAAAACAGTCAAATGAAAAAAGAAAAAAATATTCTTCTTGTGTCTTGTCTTTTTTTCTGAGAAGCCACCTGTGCCAGCTTTCCCTTGAAAACTGCTGTCTGGTGAAGGAAATTGCCATCATCCTGAGACAGGGCTGAGTTTGATAAATGCTACGTGCATCAATCCTGGAAAAGGAAAGTTTGTTCTATATTCATTAATAAATGCCTCTCCCTGAGTGGCTTAAAGAGGATCATAGAATGACTTGTGTTGGAAGGAACCCAAAGATCATGTTGTTCCACCCCTCCCTGCCATGAGTAAGGGCATCTTGCACTAAACCAAGTAGGTCAAAGCCCCATCTAGCCTGGGCTGGTGTTATTATGGTGGATTATATAATTCAATTAATAGCTGCTTTAAGAAGGGAGACCCAGCAGGGTGATGTCCCAGTGATGCTGGCTGTGCAGCCAGGTGAGGGGCAGCAAGAACAGCATCTGACCCAGGACCCTGCTCCGAGGTGCTCTGGTGCCTCCTCAGCTGAGGAGGAGCTCAAACGTGGAACCAGGTGTTTAATGCTCCTGATCTGACACCCTGTCCTCTGCTTCCTTCCTGCAGGCAGTCCCCACCAACAAACTTAATAACAGCTCATGTAGGTTGGGGTGAGAGCCTCCTTCTTGCACACTTCTGGAGAATTAAGAGGGAGGGTGCTGATCGATGTCCCACAGTGTCTGCTGGCACCTTTCTGCTTTCTTCCCTGCAGTTGTAACACATTCATTGGTGGATTTATGCTGCAGCTGGAAAACAGAGCCCAGGAGTGCCTTTTCCCTGGCTTCATGTTATAGGCACAAAGAGGCTCTCACAGCCATTTGTATCTGGTTCTTTCTATCAGCACAGGGGTTTCATTACCTCTCTAAAATGGAGCTGAAGAGGAGCAAAAGACCAGCAACAAAAGGAAGAGCTGGAACAGGAACACAAAGGAGCAAAGAGCTGGAGGCTGCCATGAGAGCAGGCAATTAATGGCAGGTATCAAAGGGGCTGCTGGAAACCACCAGTTTTCCTATGAGGGCTCATCTTTTGAGTAGGAGCTGCCATTGGATGGCATCAGGGTCACTCTGGTCTGAAGTGCATTTTTAACAGAGAAGAAAGTTTTTCTCATTTCCAATTTTGAACTTTGCAGAATGAGTTTGCAAAGTTAATGACTGGCCTTTAAAGTAGCTCATGAAGCAGCAAAGCTAGTAATATGGAAAAAAGATGCAAGCAATTATGTTTTAAATAAACACCCACCACGTTACTAGAAACTACCTGAAAAGATTCTTCAGCAGTGTAAAATCCATCTTTCAAACATGTTATCCCAGCTGTCCTGTGTGAGAAACTGTGAATCAGAGGGTTTGTGGAGTGTGGGAATCATTGAGTAATTCCATGCAGGCAGTACCAAGCTCTCAGCTGCTTTCCCAGGCTCCTCATGAAACTTTCATATTCAGGTCCCAGTTTTGTTTTTACTTTGCCTTTAGTGTGCTGAGAGTCTTCTGCTTGTGCCAAGACCCCGCATGCTGAACATGACAAGGCAAATGGGAAGGTGGGCAAGGGGGGAACAAAAAATTATTGAGAGGTATAGCAGGCTATTATTCTGCTGTCTACTGATTGTGGACTGAGCTGACAGTAAATACCTTTCACATCCCGTCAGCCACAGCCACCCTGAAACAGTCAGGGTACTCAACGCTGTTGCCATCTTTCAATCACTGCTCCTGGAGAGCTGCTCAAACTCTCAGGCTCAGAATGATTCCAGCTGTTCCTCACTCCCTCAGAGATACCATGAGAAAGCATGGTCCCTTACACTGAGATGGCTCTAGTGATACCAAAGGGTGTGGAAGGAGGCTGCTAATTAGTAAACCCTCAAGGTACAAAGATAAAAATAGCCCTGGAGCAGTGAGAACAGATCCAAATCTGCAGACTAACATTATCTTGGGATGAAAGCATTATGTTTAGGCTGATTCCACTGGAGAAGAGTGACTGAACATGCCTGTTTAGGGCTTGTTTTGATTGATAAAGCTCCTTGGATTGTGCAGAATATTATCAATTTATTGAGCTACCTGTCAAGGCTGAGCCAGGAGCAGCAATACCAAGAACTTAGTCTGGGATGAGCAATCATGAGGGAAATTTCTGGCTTGTACTTTTACTTATATAAATAAATGAATAAATACATATCTCAATTCCCTTTGCCAAAAGTCAAAAATGTTTTGGGGGTCCAGCTAAAAGGTAAAAAATTTTTGATAAACAGCTAACATTCATCAACTGAACATTTGCCAAAAAAATGAGCTTAACCTTTCCAATGTGCTTGTGGCAGAAGGGAAATGTCAGGGCTGGGGGAGATGGAAATCACACAATTGCCTATTCGTGACTTTCTTTGCACAGTCAGAATCTCATAGCCTGGTGACAGTTCATTGTCTCTTTATTCCAGCACAACTACAACCAGCAAACCAGTCAGCTGCTCTTAACTGGTCCTCCTGCATTTTGACATAATTTACTGCACTCCTCCACACTTTCCACAGGGATTACTTATGGGAGTTTTTTAGTATCCTATGCTGAGTCTCTTGAACATCACACAAAGCAGCCACTTGCAGTGGCTTGACAGCACTTGACAGTCCCCCTGTGCTAAATGTAGAGCTCCTGGGTTTAAAGTGAAGGCTGTGTTAAGGGAAAATGAGGAAAAACACATAAACTAAACCAAGCTCCCCTTCAAAATACCAGCTCAGCCATAAGTGTGGACTTGCACAGCTGTTCCCAAGGGCAGGATTGGAGCACTGTGCATCAGGAGCACTTCTGCAGGACCACACAAGTTTACTGCTGTTCTCAAATCCCAGCCTCACCACTGGTAAATTCCTGCCAAGTTGTTTGAGATGGGGGTACCTGGGAAGCATTAGATGAGTCTGCATTGCATCATGAGAACACTATTTGCACTTAATTATGCAGTGTCTTCCCAGCAGACAGATGCTGCATCCACAAAGTGAGAAAGAAACAGAGTTTTCAAGTGGAATCTGACAGTAAGAAGCCTAAGAGCAGGCTTCAGACAATCCCAGCAATAGAGATCCTCAAGGTATTGCACAGCTCAGACCAGTGAATGTTGATTTCCTCTGCAGCCACAATTCCCATGTATCCCAGTCCAGCTAACATCCTAATTCAAACAGGTTGTCTTGCACTTCTGCCTCCTTGTGCTGGATTCTGGTGGAGAGGTCCTGACCTCCCTTCTCTCCCTTAGGCCCTCTCTGTGAGTCCATCTTTCAGCCAAAAATCTGGATGTTATCTCCTGCCAGGTGTTCTGGATGGTGCTCATCATAACAGCCTTACCCAAAGCAGGTTAGGATCCCCCGCCAGGATTTCCCTGCCTCTGTGTCTGAGGCAGTACCTTGATAGGCACTCACTGGCTAATTCATCTTCTAAAGCATCTTCCAGGGATGGATGATGGGCAGGCAGGAAAGCCTCCCATCAGTTTTGCAGGCCCACAGCACAAACTGCAGCATCACCCTGCCGTGTTTGAGCAGAGCAGATGCCCTGCAAACAGACACAGCTGGTAGGTGAACACAGATCCATCACCAGCCAACACCTGCCTGAATTAAATCCCACTCTGTTTATTCCTTGGAATGGCTGGAAGACAAGGTATTTCTCCTTCATAGGGCAATCCCAGGGTGTACTTAGAACAAATGTGCAAGCCAGGCTTTTGGAAGTAATTCCTTGGAAGTGGGAGTCTCCAGTGGTATTTCTAACTTGGGCTCTTTACTCACAGGCCTGTTGTGTGTACTCAGGGGCTTTACCCTTTCATCCTCCCCTCATTTACATGTCAAATCCCCCAACTCCTGATCCAAGACAGGAAATTTCTTTTCTGTTTACATCAAGCCATGGTGATGCAGACACTAATCTGGCGCAAGCCTGGGCTGCTGTATGGGGGTGATGCTTTTCTCACCATTTCTTTCACACTGGCTCCAAAATTTATGGGTTTGGGCTTTAATTCTGTAGGTACTTTAAAGAAGATCCAGAAGGTATGATGGTAAAGTATGTTTATCAGATATGATATAGCTGAGTGAATAAAGTGAATGGTCCTCTACTCATAAAATGCAAATTTATCAAGGAAACTTTCAGTTTACCTTGTTCAACAGTTTTGCAGATGGAGATTATTGCCTTGGGTGAGGAATTCCTCCATATTTTGTCCTGACTGTTCATCTGCATGGAACCCCTCAACACAAAGTTTGTGTTCCTGAAGCTGCCTCAGCCCTGCTGCTCTGTAGGATGGTTTTTCATATAAAACAGGGTCTCTGCTGCAGTTTCACTTCAAAACTTAGTCTAACTAAATCTGTCACTTATTTATAAAACATTCTGGTTTTATAAACAGGAGAAGGAAAAATGCATGTGAGCAAAGTGGCACTTTGACACTCTTCAAAACTTCAAGTGTGTTTTCAGGTGGGTATGTGAGTTCATTCTGGAGATGAATCAACACTTTTTCATATATATTCATTTTAATATATATTAGGACTCCAATAAAACATTGGGATGCTTAAAAATTGCCAATGAAACCCCACAACAAACAAAAACACACCCCAACCAATAGTTTTGTTTTCCTGTTTACTTTGGCATATGGTTTAAACACATTCTTCTCAATACACCAAGGCTAGTTGGTGTCTTGCTTATTTGACACATTCAGAAAACATATGTGTCTAGCTTTGCAGCTGAAATGTGAGACATCATTGCAATTAAATGTTTATATGCTGAGAAAGACAGTGTCTTTATACAACACAAGGCACTGTGTACAATGCATATTAAATACTAGATATTCAATGCATACTGAAAAATGTTATGTGGAAAAGGTTCCTTTTGCTACAATCGTAATTTTTTTCTTTATAGTTCTAGGAAGTTATTCCACACTTTGTTTTAAATGTGTTTCCAAATTTAATGAAGTGTCTGGTTTAATGATGTGTCTGTTTTAATGACATAGGAATCCCAGTCAGAAAGCTTCATTATGTGAAGATGAGAAGAGGGGGGTTTATCCCAAATGCTGTTCCCCTATGAGGCAATAACTCAGGTTTCCTTCTGGTCTGGAAAAAGTACCATGAAGATGATCTCATGGATGTCACAGCTTTTCAGCTTTCTCCAGAATATGGTAAACTGGACAGTAGGTGGAAGTTTTCATGATTAAATTCCTTTCAGAATTGGGAAACTGATATTCAGTCAGATTCAAGGTTTATGAATCTGATTGTGTGTCATCTGGCCATTTAATTATTCAATAAGCAGTGTTGGCCAAGGAATGTAGAGTGAAATTGCTATAAATTAACTGTGGTATGAGACAGTTCCTATAATTGCTGTTGCTTTTGAAAAAACTTTCTCACAACTTTTTGGCATGGAATTAATTCTGTTTTTCATATTAGTAGCTAGGTAATATTCAGTAGTGCAAGATCTCTTACCTGAATTAGGGGTATTTTTTCTTGTGAGGGGGAGGACATGCTGTACTTCAAAGTGAGTTTAATTCAGCTGCTACATGGGGAGTGACTTGCCAGAATGAAAGCTATTTTTGTGGCTTGAGCAAAAGAAAAGCAATTGAGATTTCGTGGAAAACTGTTTGGATTCTGCTGCAGCTGAGAGGCTGGAAGCGTCTGTCTCTGCAGGACTCCTTCTGGACGTCCCTTCTGGTTACACATGTGCCTAAGTATTCTGTGGAGCCGGGCCCTCAAAGCAAGCACAAACACCCACACACTTCCACAGACCATCCAGGGACACAAACACTTTCCAGTCTTCCTCCAGAAAATCCCGCCTTGCCCTTGCCTTGCTGAGAAGCTCAACCTCAGCAGCAAAGACAGCTCTGCCCAGATCACCCAGCACTGCTGGTGTGGGAGGAACAGATCCCCATGCATCTCTCAGGGAGCATCTGAGGTGCTGGCCTTTCCTCTGGCTGCAGAATACAGTTCCTGACACAACCAAATTATTTCTAGATTCTTGTTTTATTAGTATTATTTCAGCCAGAATCTGCAGGCATCTCTTCCCAAACCAGCTGCATACAGCCAGAGCAATGCAAGGGTATACTTAGAGGGTATAATCTTTTCTTAAAGCAAGAATAAATGTTAGTTTTCTCTGAGCTAGGAGAAATATTTATTAGATGTGCTTAAGCATGTGTGTTGCTCTAGGATCAGACAAGAAAATGAACTGTGACTCTTAACTCATGTTGTAGGTATGAGGAAGGCTGGGCAGCAGCTGGCCCCTGCCTGGATACTCTGACTGAACAACAAAACGAGTCAGGTCAGGGTTTTCCTCCCTCACACTCTTGTTGGGTCACCCAGGCAGAGCTGGCCTGCAGCCCTGTTCCCTCCGCTGCAGCAGTGAGGGTGGAACTGGGGGTTTCACTGCTCAGTGAGGCTCAGCAAGCTGGGGATGTTCTGCCTGGCCTGCAGGACAGGAAACCTTCGTGGCATAGCACTGCCTGCTGAAAACCGCACCATGAAGCAAAAATTCTTACAAGTTGTTATTTATTTGCTTGCTTAAATTTGCTCTCCTGTCGTGCCAGACAGACGGACTGTGCCTGCAGGGCGTGAGGAGATGCCTGGAAGGAAGGGTGTGCCTCTGACTGCCCAAAGCCCAGGTTCTCTCCATGTGCAGCAGGTTCCCTTCTGTGTGGCGCTGAACTGATGCTGCACTTCCAGCCCTGGTCTCTCTGCTGGGAGGGTTGTGAGTGTGGCTCTGCTGATGCAGTTTGGAGAGTGCCAGGCCAGTGGTGCTGCCCCAGGGCTGCAGAGCAGGAGCAGCAAAGGCACCGAGCTGTGCCAGCCCCAACATCGGCCTCAGACACCGCACTGGCCAAAAAAACACCTGGCTTTGAGCATTTCCAGGCAGCATTCTGTGCACCCACTGAGTTTCTGCCTGCCTGCTGGCCAGTGTAACCTGAAGGTTGATGATTTCAGCCTACATTGGCTTGAATGGCTTTTTGTTTAGAGTTTGTCAATCTTTTTTGAGAATACCTGGGTGAAATTTCCTTTTCCCATTTGAAAGAAAAGAAAAATGTGCACATTGAAAGATGCAAAAGGCATTCAAGAAGTGCACAGATCATCATTGCAGGCATTCTGAGCAGCAGGATTGAGTGCTGCAATCATTTAGAGCATCTGTTTTGATATTAGAGTGGTTTTAAACTGTGGTTTCACTGAAGAATTTTAAGTAAATAAATTTTTCCTAGGTAACTTTTAATCTGTTCCATTGTTTTCTCAGTCAGGATTGCTATGCTCTGCCAAACATCTATGCAGTTGTGTAACTACAGCAAGACACTCTTAGCTAGATAAACCAATGCTTTCTCATAACACTGCAAAAAAGAAATATATACAAATAAATAGATTCAGGGACAATTTGTCCAACAATAATCTATAGCACAGAGGGGATTCTGGAGTCATCTTCAAAGTATATGTTGATGTTCTTAAAATGACCTATGAATATCCCTCTAGTCTGCAAGGAGTCTAGAGGGATTTTTGATATAATAGATTTCGGTTATTAAATTACTCTTGGAAATGTGGAGCTGACCTCCAGTGGCAAATATTTCTGTGAAAACATTGGTAAACATTTAATCTGGTGAATTTTCCTCTAGCGTTTCTTTCCTAAAATCAAAATAAACAATAAAAATACATTGGATGGGGCAAGAAAACACAATAAGCCTATTTTGTTGCGTTTCCTGATACCTGATACTGCCTAACTGCTAATAAATAATGGACACACCTACTTTTTGTAGATACTCCAAGATATATTTTAGCCTGCTTGCAAAATGGGATTAAATTACCATCCATACGCCTCACTTTTTGTATAAATTAATCAATTCTGGCAGGAGGGAGAAAAAAACCCAAAAAAACCCAAAAAAACAGCACTGAAATGAGCAAACTAACTCGATCCTGAACCCCTTGCCCTGAGATGAGTACTTGCATGTGTATTTTTTAAATTAAAAAGATTGTTTTGATTTTGATGATTAATAAGCCCAGCTCAAAGAGTTCAGGTGATGGATTTCTTGGGGCTTTCAGGCTCTTTACAGAGAATTTTGATTAAGTCCTTTAGTAATGGCCTGAAAAATTAAGGTATTTTCCTTATGACTTTTTAAATTTCCAGACTCAGTGTGCTATAATAAAATCTTTTGCCCTACTCTATGTGACACTTGTTTGACATGAATACCCCAAGAGCAGTTTCCCATCTGACAAGCTGAGTTTCTCCAGCATTGCTCAGCTTCTCCAGCAGCTTTTGCTGGAGAAATCCAGTCTGGTAACTGATGCTGTTACTTTCTCTGCATCCCCGGGGTACCCTTTAAGGTAAAATCCTGTATTTGGCATTTTTCCTGGGAAGAAGGGCCCCAAGGTCCTGTTCCTTAAACCCAAAACTTCATGCTAGAGTAGTTACATGCCTCCAGGCATTTTGTGAGAGCTCATTAACCAGGGGAAAAAAAAAAAAAGAAAAGAAAAAAGAGTGATAAAAAACCATGGGATACAGGAATAGCAGAGATATGCTTAAAGCACAGGAAATGTTATTTTTAAACAGCTTGAGAGAGTTAAATCAACAAAATCCTAAACTCTTCCCAGCAGACCTCGTTCCCATCTCCTCAAAAGCTCAGGGTCTGGACATCATCCCCAGGCCAGATCTCAAATCCTGCTTTCTGAGCCCTGCCTCCTCAGCCGTGCCTGTGGAGGGGCTGTTGGCAGACTGGCCCCTTTTCACACTCAATTTCTGGTGTTCTGGCTCAGCCCAAGTCATCCAGCAGTAGTCACAGAGTAGAATCATAGAATCATTAAGGTTGGAGCAGACCTCTAAGATCACTGAGCTCAGCCATATAACTCTTTATGCTGTAGTTTGCCATAATCTTTCCACTAGGTATCAAACTCTTAAAAAAAACCCTCCTTGATATTTCATGTCAGCACAGTGCAACAAAAACAGAAATATGAATTATAACACAAAATAACAACTTAAAATAAAGAAGGGAGGGAAACGTAATGGCTTACGAAGCAAAGCTAAGATCACTGTTATTTGTAGTGTGTTTCCTAGTGGGAAATGTTGAGATCATTCTAAAAACAAAATAGTAGCACATGATCAGATCCCAGAATCCTGATGTTCCTGATGTGTGGGAAACAGAACAGCATCTCTGCCATGCACCCCAGAGCCCTTTCCCTTGCAGCAAGGTAATCAGCAGTTCTGTGGTCACGAATTAAAGCACTGCTGCAGAGGTAAGCACAATGTATTGACACATCTGTGTGCTGTGTTTTGCAGTCACTTCACTGCTTTCTGCTCACCTCAGGAAAACATGCAATTTGCTCATTGTTTTGCCATGTGCTCCACAGCATTAAAGGGAGTGATCATTGATAAAATGGTAATAACTAGGCAGGAAGTGCAGCTCCACTTTCTCACTTCGGCTTGCCAAGTCTGAGGAGCTGACTAAGCGCTGTCCAGGCTGGGAGTGGGCAGAGAGCAGATCTGGTTATCTTATACCGAGTGGAAACACCCCGGGGGAACTGCAACCTGAAACTAGCTCGAGTGGTTTGGCACACAATGTGATAGAGCCTTCACATCAATAGCATCACCTATGAGATGCAAGACAAAGGCCGTGCTATTGTACCGAGTCTTTCTTCCCCCCGGGCAGAAATGGATCCTGCTCCCTCAGTGCTTGCCAGCTACCCAAGTTGTTTAGTAATTGTTTAACTTCACACTGATGAATGAATGGTAAAACTGAACCAGAGCTGCAGAACACAGTTCAAAGGGTTCAATTCTTCAACGAGATGAAAAGGATGGATAATTCATGGGTAGCAGTGTCCAGAAATGAAATATGAAAACGCTGATAAATGATAACTGAGTTTCTAAGTTTCAAGACAGGAACATATGGAATGGATAAAAATTGAAGCATAAGGCATTAACACTGCGTGGCCTTGTTGTCACATGATGCTGATTTCCTGGACGTTTGAGGGGAAATTTTTGGGTTTGCCATTATGCACCCCTGGTGGAAGTATTATCCTTTCTGCTCCAGAGCCTGCCTACAGCTCTGACTCTTCAAAAGACCAAGCCATGCAAGGCCCCTCTTTTCTGGAGGCACATGACACACAGTCCCTGCCCCTACATGTCTGCATTGGGTTTGACCATGGAATAACTCATTTCATCTCGCCAAAGCAAACAATCCATGTGTCAGGAGTTCCATGCCTACCATGCTGTGAATTCTCACTTTGTACCCAGATGTTATCAGTGATATGTTTTACCTCTAATCAGAAGTTTCTAATCAGCTTCCTTACATTTTTTACATTTTTTAACCAGGGGCTGCAGCAAAACAATATGCTCTTGTGAGTGGGTGTTCTAAAAATATTTTTTTTTTAGTGACAGGAAAGAACTTGAAAACCTTGAGCCAAGGGAGTTCTTTGTATTTTTTCTTTTAGTTTGCCCTTATTTTGGCAGTTACATCTCTATCTGCTCCATAGGCAGCTGCACAGGGAGCAGCTCCACCCTGCTCCAGAGGTGGTTCCGAGGTTATGAAAATTTACTCACCGATTCACTCCATGCACCATGGCTCTTGTGAAATGAATTCATTTAGAAGTTTAATTACTGGAGATTAAATATATGACAGTAGAGGTAGACTGGAACATAATACTGATGCTCAGCCAACCTTGAACCTGCACGTTTGACTTGCTCAGCAAAACCCCACCAGATTTGTTGAACCATCAGATTTGCCTTCGTACATTTTCAGGCTGGTGTTTGCAGGGGCTGGAATTTTCTTCTGTGATTTTTGTGATGCTGGAGAATTATGCTAAAAGTATTGAAGTCTGCACCTCCTTTGCTTGGCTTTGAAAAAGTGCTCAGCTGTGGATTAAAGGAAGTTAGTACTATATTTATAGTGGCCCTTTATACAATCCCTTTGAAAGATGCTTTTCCAGCTTTATTTTGCTAACAAAGGCATGACATACATGGGTCAAAGCCCACTTTCAGCTTTACTGTGTCGTAAAAAAAAAAGTGATAGTTGATGGAGAAGGAAAGAAATATGTAATGAAAATAATAAAAAAAAAAGAGAGCTGAACCAATAAAATCACAGAAGGCAGAAATGGGAGTTGTAAAATGAAAAAAAAAAGTTTAAAACTCTTTTAATTAAATTTTGTAATAAGCTCAAGAAATGACCCATTTTGACTATGAGGAAGCAATAAAAAAAAAGTGACAACCAAGGCATTTCTTTGTTTTTAAGCTGGTCTGCTAGTGACTGTGGATGGATCTCACCCATCCATTTGCTTGACCACTTGCTTGCTCTGGAAGCAGATGATGTCCCAGTCCCTGGCCAGTTCCCCTGGGAATATTTTGCACAGATCACACTTCTCCCCTGGGATGTGCATTGGGTGCATGAGTGGGTGTACAGACCAACATCCACCTGCCTCTGCTGCAGAGGCTGGGAGGTGTGAATGTGACCAGCATTCATCCCTGGGGCACAGAAGGGAGGGGCAGCTCCTTGCCCCTGTGCATCTCTTGCACCTGGAGCTGGAAGGGCTCCAAAGGCATTTGGAGACACCTCCTCCCCGGGATCCTAGAGTGACACTGAGAAAGGGCTTTGTTCTTTCTCTAGGAGAGACCAGCTGGGTCTGCTGCTCCCTACAGATTCCCATCCAAGCTGAAGCCAATTACTGAGGTGCCTCACCTGCCCAAAGAGTACAAATGACTGCAGGGGTGGAACCCACAGCTCATCTGTGAGGGTGGGGCTTTAGGAGCACGAACTGGCTTCATGAAGCTCCTTAAAAATACCCAGAGTTCAACCTCAGCTGTTTGTTGGCTGAGCACACTTCCCTGGGGCAGCGTGGGCTGCAGAGATGCCATCCTCTCCTCCTGTCTGAGGTGCTCCACAGGGAGTCCAGCACCCTCTGAGCACCAGCATGGTCACTCATGGGGAGGGAGAGGAAGGAACTAAACTTTGGCTGAGCTGTACTGATTGGTACCCTGCTGTCACTGTTGGTTTGTCCTGGCTCTCCTTGGCGTGTTGTTAACCTCTCAGACCAAAGCTGGCTCTTTTAACTGCTCCTGGACTGTGCTCCCCTGCTGCCACCACTCAGGGCAAACATTAAGCAGGTAGGAGAGCTGCCTGTTATTAATTTTTATTGCAATATATTTGTCATTATGCTAATATTACAGTGTATTTAGGTGTTCCTCCATTTCCTAATATAATTTTAGTTGGCTGTCTTTGCCATTCTTTCTTGCTTCATCTAAAATATGGGTCTGGCAGCTGGTGCAGACATATGTTGTTATACCCCCACCAATTTCATTAGCCTGCACTGATTTAAATCGATATAGGAAGGAAAATGCTTAAAAAAGAAAAAAGGCCAGAATATACTTAGCAAGCTGTGGAAAGTCACGTGCTCTGACACACATCAGGGCTGGTATTGCATTGGATCAGGAGTAGAAAGGACTGGCAGGCCCCTCTTCTTAAAGCTGGTTTATGTGCCACCACCATGGGGACACAGATGTCCCTTGTGCTCTGCTTGTGTGTTATCTACCCCCTGAATACTAATGCACACTTTTCTGAGTGTGTAATTACGAAATCACAATTTCTTTTGATGCTTTCCATCAGTCAAGATAGCAGCAAATTTTGAGAAATGTGGAGTCAATTGCTGCACCTCTGGACCCCAGAACACATCTCTGTTATGCACTTCTGGAGAGAGCAACGTACCATAATTTTGGAAGGAGTAACAGTAGGACCCTACTCGGGCATCAGGAGAGCTCTTCCACATGGTGAGGCTGGCACCAACCCCAGTGCCCAACAGGAGATGGCACATCAGTTATGAACCCCCAAATGTGTGAAAGGAAATGGGGCCTTTTTTTCTACCCAGCTCATCAGAGCTGGGGCCTCCCAGCAAGCTGAACCCCAACTGCAGACATGACTTTTAGGGTTATTTTTAATGCATTCCAGCTTCTCACTGTAGGTTTTGGCACACACTCCTCCTTAGGGCTCCTGCCTGCTGCTCAGTCCAGCATGGATTGTTGGATTGTGACCTCTCTTGCTGGGATGGCCCCTGCTCACACACAGAGCCTGTGCAAAGGATGCAGGGTCTCACCAGCACTCATTGTGTTTAAGAGGAGCATGAACTTGAGGCATACTAAGGACAGCTGAAAATAAATAATTTTTAACTCATCTGGTGGAGGCTAGCTCTTAGAAACTTCTTGATTTGTGTGTATGGGCTTCCTAAGAATTACACTCAAATGTTCATGTGATGAAAAATAACACTTCTTTCCATAGTTCTGTGGTCTTTATGTTGGCATATTTAGAGCCAATTTTTTTTAAATTCACATCAATATGCCAAGGAAAACTTCCTCAATAAACATAGTTCTTGCATCTGTGCAGTAGTTGGTTTTCAAAGTTAAACATCCCTGCTGTTTCACATTTTTTTTAGATGCCAGCAGTGATTAGACATTACCATGGGCTAATTGCTTGTACAATTTCTGTTTTTACCTTGCAGCAGCCTTGAAATTTCCAGCTGCAACAACAGGAACAAACCCCATGCTCTCAGCAAATACAAATTAGCCAAAAGCAAAACAAAACTGGTTTCTCCTGTGTTTTTGTTGCAGCTGTTTATCCAAAAATTGGAGAGCTGCTTACCTCTCCTCCATCTGAACCTTATAAACAGACATCACCCTGGTCTGAGGCAGCACATATTCAATTTCAGCCAGAGCTCAGCAAAGACATCTCTGCTCAGACAGAAATACTCACATTTATGATTAATATGGTGAATCTTGAGGATTTTCTTTTAATGCAAGGGATGCTGAACTCTCTGGTTAAATTTGTCTTTTTTCATGTCTTAGATACTGTTGTTCAAACTATATTTAAGCAAACAGGGCTCTGCTCCTGCTGTAATTATTGTAGGTATGCCTGGGCATTGGCAGGCAGGATTGCAAGCGTGTCAGTGGGGAGCAGCAGAATCCTAAAGCTCATTGTGCTGTAAGCACTGCTCCTCAGCCCCTAACTGGTGCATTTAAACCACTGTTTGGATATTATATATATTTCATTATATATAATGAAACATGGAGTGTTAAAAACACAAAAAGTGTGCAGACACACTCAGAGTGATGCCTCTTTGGGGCAGCACTTCTCAGAGTCAATGGCTTTCTCCCCAGAATGGATTTCTGTATGAAGGAAAGTGCCTGTCCTTGGGGTAGGGATGCCTGGAGAGCAGGATGTGTGATGTCCCTTTAGCAGAGCAGCTGTCACTGACACGACAAAGGTTTCCAGCCTGCCCTGGCTTCAAACAGCTCTCCTGGCCCAGGCACTGACACCTGAAAGAGCAAGGAATCACCTCTCTACCCTTCCCAAATTCTGAAGTGCCATGATTAGATTCAGATGCTGGAACATGTGCTGGTGCTGTGGAGCCTACATCGTGCCTGCGGATGTTTGCTAATCCCAAATTTCAGCGCCTTCCTGGTCTTGCCAGAACATCAAAGCGTGGTGGAACTTTGCAGCACAGATGAGGAAATTACAGCGGGGCATTACATGGCAGGTAATGGATTAGGGACTGTTAGAGGAGCGAATGTTTGGCCCAGGAAAATGATAGATAATTATGAACAGTGTAGGACTTGAGATGGTTCCAGGATTCATTTATATCTAGCTGCTTATTCTCTTGTCAGCATTTCCTCTGTCCCCTGTATCCCCTACAGGCTGCAGTACAAGTGGCTGCCCTGGGGGAAACCTTCCTCCCATCTCCTCTTCCTCCCATTCTTTCTCCAGGATCTGCCAGACTCAGACCCCAGAGGTTGTCTGCTTTGTTGTTAGCAATTCTTCTTCTTGCCTGTTACAAAACCATATGGCAAATCCATCCTTCTGCTCTGTTTTATGGGGTCAAATCCCCAAGCAGGAGCTCAGACACTTTCATACTCCCACGGATGCTGGTGAATGCCAAAACAAAAGTAGGAATAAGTAACGAAATCTGAAGCCACCCTAGTAAATGGCTTTAAAAGCATTTATTTGAGTAATTGTAAAAAAAAATGTTTAAAGACCTGGGCTAGTTTCAGCTCCTAATTCTAGGAATGGCCTTGAAACAAAATACTAAGCTCCAGTTTACTAGGCATGGATGGAGTGAGGGCAGCTTGGTGAGGAAGGGATGTGGATGGTTAGACTGCGTGGCTTGGTGGGACTAGAACTTGCCCTTTCTCTCTCCAGCCATATCCAGAGACAACAATATGCCACTTAAAAGCTGTTTGAAGTGCCCAAACGCTGGTGAAAGCAGGGTGGGTCTGCAGTGAGGACTCTCCTTGCCTCCTGGCTCTGCAGGTGTGTTTTGGGCCACTCAGGGGCAAAAGTACTTGCAAGAAGGTCATCCTTGCAGTGTATAAACCTGCAATGTCTATTGAGCCCAGGGCAGGCTCTGGGCTGTTTGAGTTAAGGCACAATGTGATATTTATTGCTGCATTTTCCATCTAGCACGGCTTCTAAAACCAAAGTAGGCCCACTACTTTCTGCTGTCTGACCTCCACTTGCCTTAAGCAACCTCTGCTCCCACCTCTCCAAAACATCTTGTCCTTTGTGGGCTCTTAAAAATTTTCAGGGCCTTCAGAGCCATGGGATTTACCTACAAACACTTTCAGCAGAACTTCTCCCCTTGGTCCTGGGATGTGACACAAATACTGTAAATGGTAAGTGGAAGGCTCCAACCTACTTCCCCATGGGAATTCCTTGGTTCTGTAAAGATTTAGGATTTGCTGTCTAGTCCAGGTGCCTTTTGATTTCTGTTGTGGCTGCATTAGTCTCACAGGAGAGGTAACATATTTCACTGGAGCTGCTGGGAATAGACTGGCCAGGAAATGAGAAAATGTGGCCGTCCCTCACCTGCATTTTCATTGCTTTCCTCCCTTCATGCTCCAGTCTCTCCTAACACATCAGGAGGCACTCAGCAGTTTTGGGAAAGCATTTGTGTATGTGTTGTGCTCTCACTGGAGTCTGGGTAATGCCTCACTACTGTTATAAGAAAGTAAATTTATTTCCTTAGCAAAAATGGGAAGGCTCACAGTGCAGTACTGATGGCTCTGAAGCTTTGACCAGCAGGTCATTCCATTATCTGCACTCCACACAATCAGCTACACTGTTTATTGCTTTTCTTCCTCTCTCTTTTTTTTCATGAGCAAGAAACAAGACACTGTCCTTTTCCCTACTTACCTCATTAGGACTTTATTAGCAGAAAGCACATTTTTGGCAATTAGATTTAGCAGTCATCAGCATTTCTTTTCTTTTTTTTTTCTTTAAACAAGTCTGTACCTTTACAGCAGCCTCAACCAAAAAAAAAAGAGGGTTTCTTCCCCCGCCTTTTTTTTTCCTACTTTTTTTTTTTGAGCCTTAAAAAAGAAAGTCTGTGACTCTTTGTAATGTTCTTTAGTGGAACAACTAACTTTCTATACACTTAGCAAAACTGAGAAGTTTACAGTTTTTCCAGCTGTTCTGTGATGCAACATAAACAGAAAGAATGATAGCCTGCCTTGGAAATGTTCTGTGCAAGCCATACAATTGGATTCCAGCATGATTGGTTAGGTTATGCTGACTGCTTCTTGTTGTTCTTCTCAAATTTCTGAGTCATCAAAAGCAGTGAGGAGAAAACATGCAGATATCTTACCATCACCCATTTTCATTCCTTCCCCATGCCAGGAAGAATGCAATAAAATTGATGTAGGACGCAGGGAGTTACTGAGGAAGTTTTTGTGGTTTCTAGAGGAGAAGCCTCTTTTGATTGTGGGGGGAAAAAAAAAAAACAAAAATCCAACATTCTTGTGTCATTTCCCGAAATAAAAACTTGCTTATTAAGGGAGCTTTCATGACTGTGTGTAAGGTGAGCTAGGCAAAGCAGAGTCCTAACCATCAGCACAGAGGACACAAGGTGCTTGGATTTGCCTTGGCTGTGAAATGCTCTGTGGATGGATGTAGCCATGGGTGGATGGGTGCTCTGCCCATGCTCTGGTCAGACATCAGCCAGTCCTGGTCTCAGCTGAGGCTGGGTTTTATCAATCTGCACAAATCCTTCAGTGCAGAAGACACAAAGCATCTGATTCTCTCCCCATCACGTGGAAGCAGGCACAGGGTGAGAGAAGTGGAAGGAGGCTGTGTCCCACCAGGGCTGGCTTGATGCTGCTGGCCCTCTGGTCTGAGAGCCAGGATGGAGAAAATCTCAGTAGATCTAAGAGTAGGGGGGTAGGAGTAGAGCTGGAGCAAGTACAGCAGCATAAAGCTAAATATCATCCAGAAATAATGCTCGAATTGTACAAAACAACAAATTTGGGTGGTAAGCATGAGATTTGAGTATCTGAGCTAATACCTGCTCAGAGACTGATACATGCTGTCTGTATGGGTGTCAGCCAGTGGAAAGCTCAGTCAGTCATGTCTGCAAGTGCTGTGATTGCACATGCTGATGAAGCATGAATGCAGCCAAGGACTTGGGCTGAAACACCCTCTAAAAAACGGATAAACCCTTCTAGAGCTCAGAATCCACTTGAGAGAATGCTGTCCAGGGAAAATCAATCAACAAAGTGAATATATCTATTGTCCCAGGGCTGAGCTTTCCAAAACAACAGTGGTCCTCCATTAAAACCCAGAGAAAGCCATGGATACTCTGTACCTTCAGCTCCCTTGGCCGCAGGCCCAAGATATCTTTACAGGTCCAGACATCTCATACCCCCAGCCACTGCAGGTGGAAAGGCACATTTCTTGTGAATGCCATTTTATGGCTGAACTTCAAGTGGAAAATCAAGTGAAAAACGGCAAAGCTGAAAGCATCTGAATCCCTTTCTGGTGTGCGCTTTATCCTTCCAGGATTTCTTCAACAGGTGAGAAATGACAGGATCCAATGCTGGTTTTGTGCCAAGGAGAACCATCTGAATCTGAACAGCCTTCCAAAGAGATCAGTGAGTTTCAAAGTTGGTTTATTCCCATCTGCGGTGGAACAAGAGCTCTCCTGCCTTCCCCATGCCCGTCTCTCTCTATGGCTTCAAAGTCTGGTCGTGTCATGATCCATGGAGAAGAAGCCAGGCATTCCAGGACTGCTCATGGCTGCCCTTGCCAAGGTACAGGGGGAGGGTCCCCAGTCCCTGTGCCAAGCTGTGAGCTACTGAGAGCACCCTGTGAGGGGCTGCAAATGTGCCCCTTGTAAGTGAGGTGGCACCAGATGTTGCTGGTGCCAACAAGCAGCATTTTCTGAGAATTTTTGGGTCGACCCTTTCGGCAGACAAAATAATCTGTGCTTTAATCTGCTCGGGATACTGGCATTGGTTGATGTTCTCAAACAAATTGTGAAGGAGGAGATTCAGCAGTGATGATCTTTGCAAGTCATTCCCTCAGAAATCTCCAATTCTTGTTGAATCAATGACTTCAGGAAAAAGATCTGGGGAGAAATGGGCTTCTCATGGCCCAACTTTTTAGAACTCAGAGATTTTTCTGTTCTGCATCGACACAAACTCAAGGCCTCCCAAAAGTTTCTGTAGGAAAAAAGATTTAAAGAGCCTATTCAGGAATAAAAGAGAGCCTGAGGGCAAGGCCAGCTGCGTGGGCTTTGGGAGGAGCCTCCTGCTCTGAGTCACCAGCCCAGCTCTTGAATTTGATTGTCTCAGGTTCCTGAGGAGGTGCCCACTAAGAAGGCAATTCCTTACACCACAGTGACTGTCTCCTGGCCTTTGCTGGGGAAGCCTTTCCTGATGAAAGTCTCATCCATACATCCTCACAAAGTCTTTTGATGAGCTGACATCTTGCAGTGTAGAGGATCCACCGGCAGAGTCCCAGCCTCTCCTAAATACAGCACTCTATCAGGCTTAGCAGAAGGGTAAACACCAACTCCAGCGAAAGATGCTCAAATAAATATTCTAATATTCTCCCTCACACTTTAATGGTACTTTCATGGGATCATCTTGTAAGGCAACACAGCAGTTTCCTGCTGGACTGCTCAGACTTTCCATTACCCACAGCTGCTTCCTGGAGCACTGAGTTTTGTAGCAAATTGAGAGGTGAATTCAGATAGAAACTCCCTAATTGCTCAAATACGTTTATTCACCTCAGCCTCACGTCCCTGTTCCACACACAGTGCATCAGATTTATTAAGCCTGGTAACATCTATACAAGAGAAAAACCTGTAGAAAAGTTTCTTAGAGAAACTTCTTCAGCCCTTTCAGATATGCATAGCTGTAGGTGCTCTGTCACTGAACCTTTTCAAATAAGTATGAAATAAACTCCATCATAAATTAATGATTCTTGCAGTGTTATTGGAACAGTGTTCTTAACATGCCACTTTATTGCTGTTCTGCTCATGACTTCAAGTTTCTTAAAATGTTCACGCTTGCTTAGAAACCTCTGCATCTCTCTTTCAATGTACAATTTTTATTCTTCAAGGTTGGCTCAATTCTGGGTTTAAACATGACCTTCAAGTCTCTAAATACAAAAAGTTAAATAGAAAAATCCTTGATATATTTTGTTTATTCTCTTGATTTATTTTTTTTTTCTTGAAGAAAATTAGTTGATCTTAAATGCCAGACTGTTATGAAAGACTAATAGTGACCAAGGTTGCATTGCTTGTATCACCTTTTCATGTAGTGCATTCACTACATTAAAAACCATAGTGTTTAAAATTAAAATATTGTTACCATGGAAAATAAAAAGGGAAGCATTATTGCAAATACAATATACCAGGAGAAATCCTTAACATTTGAAGTCTCCCCTCATATTGTTGCACAGGTTGATAATAAAATGATTAATACAAAGACAAAGTGCAGAGCATTAGATGGGATGCAAAAAAGAAAAAATCTTCAGGCCAGAAAGCAGTTAATAGTTCAGAGCATATTCTCCTGAGACAATGCAAAAGAACTGAAGAATGGAAAACCTCACCCATTGAAGCTTTGAATAGTCATGGGCAGAGGAAATAGAAATTGCCAGTGCTGGGATATTTTTAGGAGCTATTAAGGGGGCACATCATTGGTGTATCACCCTGGGACTGTGAGCAAGGGCCCTGCCCCACTGGGGACAATGGCAGGTGTCCCTGTGGGCCAGAGCAGAGTCATACTCTGGCAGAACAAGTTTTGGCAATTGAACTGTTCCTTTTTCCATTCTGAATTATTGGTTGTTAATCTCCTTCCTGCAGAGGCCCCTGGATTTTGGCTCAGCAGGCAAAAGGTGGGTTTGTACATCAATTCCTTTACTAAGCAGAACCTGGGGCCTCTTTGCTCTTGGTGTCACCAAGTCCTGCACAAATTGCTACCAACTCTACTGACCAAAGTCTGATCTCTCCTTCCACAAGGAGTAGCTGAGCTTTAAGTCCATTTGTTAGCTTTGGCAAGCTTAGATTCCTTTAATCTTCCAATAAGTACTTTTTCCTGCTCCAAACACTGGATCCTTTACTAGAAGGATGTTTTAAATCACTCCAGAAGTGGAGGGGAAGGAAGTGAAGACGCTCATCCAACTGCTCAGCATGTATCTGAAATACTTCTTTTGCATAACCAATATCAAGGATGTTTTCTCAAATTGCATTCCATGTTTTTAGGAAATGGACATGGATTTAATAGCTTCCTTAATGCTACTTTTACTCCCTCACACTGGTGCATGTGTTCCTCCACTCTATACGTGGTGTGGCAGCTCAGAGTTGACTGTAACTGTGTGGACACCTGTAGAAACTTGGCCTTGAATGTATTTGGAACTTCTTGGCAGCCTTTCTCCAGTTTATCTGGGAATGAAACAGCAGTAATTGACTTTCAGGAAAGGAGTAGTAATTTCCCTTTCCAAACCTAGTGCCAGATTCTGACAGGACACAAATGCCTGTGCTGGAAGGAGAGCAAGGCTAAAACTTGTCTGTCACCTAGAGCTGCATTGTGAGAGACACATGTGGGACAGGATATTTCTGTGTGCCTGGTTCCTGGTGGAGTTCCATCTAAAATTTTGCCCTTTTCTCTGCCTAGAGCATGCTAGTCCAGGCTCCATCTGCTCCAGAAGTGGAACACTAGGGCTGAAGCTCTGGCAGCAGCACTTGCAGCCCAGGACCAAAGGCAGCATCAGCCCTTTGTGCTGGCCAATGCCTAAATCCACAGGAGAGATGGGCCTTGCAGCATTTCATGGCAGCAGGAGAGGATCAGGCTGCTCAGCTGCAAAGCACTCTCCAGTGTCTGCTCTAGCTGCAGGTGGTGGTGAGAAGCACTGTGCACTAAACCCAGCACCCTTCTTTGTCCTATTAAATGTATTCTTCTGGCCTGAGTAAATTACCACTGGCCATCTGTAAAACACATTTATGTGTTTAGAAGGTTTCTGTAGACAAAGATGGGTTAGCTCTAGCTACCCTCCCAGTTTAGCCCCAGGGTGGGTTTCTGCTGTGGATGTCTCCAGCAAGGAACAGCATTCAACTGCTAACAAAAGGCAAGAGAAGCATTTTTGGTCTGTGTTATCCATTAGTGTCTGGGAGCTTGTGCCAAACCAATTCTTATTGTTACATTTGATTTGTGTGTAGATATCAATGGATATACCTCTCAGAGCAATGGAATTCTGTACATAGGAGCCCGTCTCCAATGGCTCACATTTTTATGGCTTTCCCTGCACTGCACTGGGTATTGCACATTATTAATACATGTGCTCTCTGATTGCTAAAACCCAGGGGAATACATTTGCTTTTCCTCATTCCTCTGACATGCAAAAGTACATTCATATGTTGCAATTTCTGCTAGGTTACTGTCTTCATTGACTTCACTGGACTAATCCCCACATTGCTTTAGACATACATGTTTTCTGGAAGGATCACAATCTTTTTCCAATCTTTAAAAAAAAAAAAAAAAAGCAAGCTGTTAACTTTGAGACAGATATGACTCTGTTCTTCTATGTCCCTATGGTGCCTAGCTGTGGATTCCTCAGTCACAAATCCTGCATCTGTGTACTGTAAATATTTAAGGAACATCTACAAAAGGACTATATTCCAAGGCAATGGAGCAGCCAGGGGCACACTCTAACCCTCTGCACACAGATACAGACTAAGAGCTCTTTCAGACAGGTGACATTGCTCACTGCACAGAAGTTGTGCATCACTTACACCTAAATGAATACACTGGGAAATTAGAAAGCCATTAATAAAATTCACAAGTTCTTCAAGGTGCAAGCAATTTTTCCTAATTTTTCAAAGTAATTTTAAAAAAAATCAAGCACCAAAACCTTTTCTATTGGCAATGGCCTCTTAACTCTGAGAATCAAAATTACCTTCTAGCAACAGCTAATACTTGGCAAGGAAATGTCTACTGAGCCCATTTGCTGGAACTTTTTATGCCTTGCTCTCAGTCTGTATGGGAAGTATATTGCTAGCATAGCACTCATCTAATTTAAAGCTGGGAGTGAAGCCATTGTGTACAGCAGAAGGTATGAGTGGGGAAATCCAAAGATATTATTTTCCAGGCCTTATTTGTTTTTAAATCTAAGACATGTTGTAGTGTAGTTATTCCAAAAGAGGGACAGGAAAAGGGAAATTTCTCCAGAAGTATTATTTATGAACCATGAAGATAAATCACTTTTTTCAGAGCTGGGTTAGCAGTAGTCAAAGAAGCCATAATTCTCAAGCAGGGAAGGAACCAGGTGTAACCTCAGTTCTCTGTGTGCTGCACCCACAAAGTGCTTGTTTAAAAGCCCAGTTCCTCCAAAACCCAGGGGAATCCTGGTGAAAGGGAGATCTGAAGTTTCTAACTGCTATTTAAAGCAGGCCTGCAGTGTAAAGTCACTAGTGCATAATCTTTTCTGATTAGAGGAAGAGCAGCAGATAACAAGATAGAGATATCTACCAGAGCTGGCTCAGAATAATTGCAGAGCACAGAGAAAAAAATGGGGAAGGTTGCTGCTGTGAAAAACCCTCATTTCATTTGCCCCCTAACATTTCTACTGAGTGATGCCCCTGCTTTACATGTGCAATTTAGCCACCAAAGGGCCAAGCAGAAGCTGTGCTCTCCTCTGTGCACCCAGCTGGGATTGAATTTGACGCCTGTAGGAGGCAAATGAAAGCAGCCCTCTGAGAGCAACTTCCAGAGACACCTTAGACTGCAAGGGTTGTTTGCTCCTAAGCTCCAGGGAGAGGCTGAGCCTTTGGGAGGGGATGCATGAGGGTCTGAGCCTCTCCCAGTCCTCACATCCACCCCAGTCTGTGCTCCTGCTATGGGACAGCCTTTGAATGGACACATTATCTCTTACAACTGAGCTCTGGGGCCCCTCTCCTGGAAGGGATCTCCTGGGGAGGTATTTCATCTGCCATCCAATCCCTTTCTGCTGGCTAAACTCAGTCAAAAGGCACCGTGGGATTAACCCTTGGAGGTCTGATTCTGAGGCTTTGGTCAGGGATTTGCAGATTTTAGGCATAAGCAAGCACAAGATCACGTCTTTGATTTTGGTCTCTGGTATCCACAGCTGAAAATGGGGTTTTAAGTGCCAAAAAAAAATCATGGCAAAAATAGAGAACAGAAATGTGTAACTCATCTAAGGTACTAGACAGTGACAGACTATATAAAATGTTATTGTTCAACAAACACTGTCTCTAATAAACTCCATTTACTGGTGTTAGCAGCTTGGCAACTTGGAAACCCCAAACTCCAGTTAAGTAAGGAAACAAAAAGCAGAGCCATATGATGATACCCATAAACTACGCAGCTGGTTTCTGTTTTAAAAGATATTCTACTTTCCATATTAAATAAAGCTGCTTAGAGCGCAAAAAAAAATCCCATATGGCCTTCTGGAAAATGAGAACCAAGTTCCAAACTCAAAAATCCCTGGCCATGTACCACCATTAAAAATAAAAGTGTGCTTTCTCTCTGACTAGCTACTGTAGCACCAGTGATGAACCCACCTGGGTAGAGTGAGGAGTGGGAGAAACTGCTGCTTCTGATCTCAGGAGACATTTGGAGCTCAGGAGACCCTGCAGTGGAGAGCAGACACTGTGGTGCTCAGAATCACTATGGTGTTCGTGTAAGGCCAGGTTCTGCATCCTTACCTGCCACAGGTTTCAGTAGAAATTAAAACATCTCTGGGGTTTCCATGAAAAATCTGTTTTTTATAAGAAGCTGACCTTCTCTACCATCCTTCTCAGTGCAGTTTGACCTCATATACTCATTTCTGCTTATACCCTAAGGTTTCTGCCTAAAGATGATTTACCAAGCCCTAAAAATATTGCTTTACTTTACTTGCATGCATCTGTGAAATGAAGATATATGAAATATTGCTAATTTGTTCGAAAATATTTAAACACCTCCTAATTAAATCTTCAGCTACTGATGGCAGTGAAAGAGATGACTGCTAATTTTGCCTTTGGTTTGGCCAGTCTTCTCAAGTATTTTACTTGCAGTGCTTGTCTGCTTTTTGAGAATTCTGCTACATGAAAAGTCCTGGAAAGCACCCAGTTCTCTGTCTTGGAATCAACAGGCTAGACAGCCTCTGACAAAATAAAAATGTGGCATTGGCCCATCACCACTGCCATGAGTGGGTTCTGCCTGTGCATACTGGTTATATGTTCTTGTGGCCAGGTAAAAGTAATTTAAGTCCTCCTTGCATGTTTGTTTGGTTGGGGGGTTTTTAATATATATTTATAAGTGTATTTATAACCCTGCCACGGGCTAGTAAAGTTCTCCTTCTGCTGTGCTGGATTCTGTACAGACACTATTCATGGACCCAGGGACACCTACAGGAGTTGTATTCTCAGATAGAATGGAGAGATCATGTGGAAATATTTGTCTAAATCCACACACGTCTCATTCATCTGTGGAGACTGGAAGAATCACCTGAAAAATTCTCATCCAAGTTTAGTTTGGATTTTGAACATTTCTAATCTTTCTGTGCTGTTTTCATCTGAAATTTTACATTTGAAATCACCTTTTCTGAATCACAAAGGAAATGTGATGTGGTACACTCCAGTCATTGCTTCTCTGGTGGGGAACTTGTCTATAAACAGCTGTTCCTTTGAAATCTGTCAGTAATTTAAAAAACATCCAAATGATGTTTCACTGAGGGTTTTATAAAAGAATTTTGAATATAGAGCACAATTTTCTTCTATCATACAATTTCATAAATAGCCTTTGAAGAATAACAAAACAATTTAAGCTGCAGCACTTAAATTTGGGGAGGAGTTTTGGCAGACTGAATAAATTTAGGAAGCAAATCTTTCCATAGGCATGCTTGTAACTAATAACACATTCATACACATGTGGATTAATATGGCAGAGATTAAAAAGCAAAGTTCAGAGAAAGTAGTTGAAGTGGGTCATCAGAATTGGAGACTTTGAGTGAACTGATGCTCCTTCCATGCAACTCTGCCCTCGGCTTTGGACAGCACAGCTCTCCAAGGTGTTTGCACTGCTATGGCATCATTCAGGCTGTGCTCCCAAACTGTGAGGGGCAAACAGAGCTGTAGGGAAGGAGGTGATGAGGAGACTGTGGCTGCAGGATTCAGCCCATGGATGGCCCAGGTGAATGCTGGAGGGTGGCTGAAGCAAACCTGTGGATGGTTTCCAGGGTTAAGGGCTGGTTTGGGTTAACAGACCTGACACAACCCCACCCATATCCCCCCCAGTATATGGGTGAAAACACAGAGCAGCATCTGGAGGGCTGGAAAGAGGAAAAAGCAAGAGGGAAAGAGGAGCAGACTGGAGAGATTCAGCTTCCCAGGATAAAAAGATGTACACAAACTTTGTAGTAAGAGGCAAGTCTGGGTTCAGAACTGGCAACAGGGCTGGGGGAGATAAAGATGAAACATCATTTCTTTCTATCTCATAGTGAGGAGATAAGGAAAAGGTGAGCAAGCTGTTATTTTCAGAAGGAGAGCCCCGTTCTCTGGATCTGCTTCCCAGGGGTCACACGAGCACATCAATCTCAAACAGGAGGTGAGTGATGTTTTCAGCTTCAGTAAAGAAGAAATGAAGAGGGATTCACTGGAGTGTGCAGGACTAGAACTGCGAGTCTGGAGATAGAAAATCTTGCTAATTAGAGATCAGATTATTTATGAAGTGTGGGACTGCATCTTGCAGGAGCCAGTGGTGAGACATGCAGCTCTAATCCTAGAGAAATGCCTCCCGAGAGCCAGCAGGCTGGGAGATAAGCAGAGAGAGATCCCAAGAAAGGGAGAACATGAGTTAAACAGAGGAACCAAAAGGCAAACAGAAGCTGCCTGGGGTCATGAGCATCCTGGGTCTCAGTGTGTGCTGGTCTATCTCTGAGCTATGAGGCAAAGGCTGAGAGAGGAGCTTTGCCTCATTCCAAAGCTTCAGTGACTGCAAGAACTAAAAGAAGAAGAACAAAAAGAAAAGAAGTGAAAAGGAAGAGACTTGCAGTGTGAAGTTTTCAGATCCAGACTCAATAAATCCATGAGACAGGAGAGGACTGCCAAACACTTGGCTCCTTTAGTATGTATTTTATTGAGTCAACAACCCCTTCCCTGCCAACTGGACTGTCATCTGATAAGCAGAAAAAATTAGGCAGGAGAAATATAATAAAACCACTCTGAGCACAGTGGGGAAATGCAGCCTAGTGACAAGAAACCCCCAGAGCAGGGATGTCACCTTTTGGGTGCCTGGGAGCTGCTGGCACAGGGCAGTGTCATCTCCATCAGTGCAGGAGGAGGCGTGGATGTGGCTGCAGCACAATGCTGTGACACCCCCAGCTTGAGCACAGGAAAATATCTCTGTGCAGATTATTTGGGGCATGAGGCTTTGTCAGGCCTAATTCTGCAGAGATGGATGGATTCAGAGAAAATTCTGTTTAGTCTTGATGGAGCCATTAAATAATGAACTGGCAAACTTTCACAGCAGACTCATTAATGCACCCATAAAAGCCAACAAAGCCTGGATCAGAAGCCACATAAAGGAAAGAAAAACGTTGAGGAAAAGTAAAGAGCAGCTTATCTAAGTGGAGGAACCACTTAGCCAAAGCTTTTCTCCACTATCAGTGCTCCAGGACAGGCCAGTTCATCTGCCCCAGAAAAGCATTCTGCAGCTGAGAGACCAAGAGCAGCTGCTGGCACTCTCAGCCAGGCAGGAGCAGCATCACCAACCATTTCTGGCTTTCTGAAAGATGAGCAGGGAAGAGCTGTACCCAAAAGCCTGAAGATAAATTTTCCACAGATTCAGAACCCTCCATCAGCTTCCTGCTTTAGTTTTTGGGATGGATGTATGAACCAGTTTCAGATAAAGAGAGGTTGAAAGATACATAAAATATCTTAGATTATTAAGACTATAACAAATCAAAATGGATCAAAGCAGAGAACTTCGGGGTGTAACACCAGCTACTGCAGTTCCAATTCAATGATTAATCCTGCTCTGATTCAGCCCTGTCCCTTGCCACCCCTGTGTCTCCAGGCTTCCCTCTGACATCCAGGTCTCTCCTGCAAGTCTGTTGAAGGTCCTGGCACATCCCACACATTCTCCTCGAGCAAGTGGCTTCAACAGCCACCCAAGAAGCCCCTCTGAGGAATATGAAAAGTGTCTCTCAGGCCTCTCTCTTCCTGCCTCCTCAAGAATGACACATGACATTTACACTTTGGATAAGCCCCTTGTTCTCTCATGCTGTCTCCAAATGTAATTGGAAAAAAAGTCCTTCTTTTGCCCTCCAACGGACAAGGAACAATTTTTATCCACAGTGTGATGGCACAATACATCTCAGATATTAGTCAGTCCAAAAGCTGATGTCTTTATGGTGGAGACCTACAAAATCATCTTAGAGCGCCAGCTCATTTTCAGGGGAAGAAATGTTAGAGATATGACTTATGTTTTTAAAGAAAACTGTACATACACTCCCTGGCAAAAGGAGAACCTGACTGGAAAGGAAATGACAAGTGACTGCCAGAGTTCACACAGGACATACCCAAAATTACCTATGCAGCCCAGCAGAGACTTCACCTTTCTCCTGAACTCCGTTTAAATCAGAACATGGATGTTGTCTTTGAACCTCCCAAGTTCTTCAATTTCTCTCAGCCCAGGGAAAGGGTGATATATTTCAGACACCGTTTATTCTGAAAAGCCATGGAGATTGTGAGCCTTGGAAACAACACAGCAGGAAAAGGACCAGACCTCTGGAGACAGCCAAGTGTGGCACAACCCCATGGAACAGCACTGCCAGGCACCAGGGAGTCTGACAGGGAAGAAAGAATTTGGCAAGGGGGAAAAGTAGGCAAGTAATGAATACACAGGTCTGGTAGGAAGGAAAGGAACAGATTGAACTGAGAGGCTTCAGTGTCCAGTGGGTAACAGGAGAGCTCTGGGGAGAGCTCAACACATCTTGGAATGTTGTCACAGGCTGAGTGACCCTGTAAGGCAGCTGGCATCTTTGGTAGGATCCAATGGAAATGTTGTTTGAGAAGAAAAGAGCAGTGGCCAAGTTTCAGAGGGTTCAGAGTGCCTGCACCTGCAGCCTGCTACATTTACACATGCTGCCCCTGCAAGAACATCAGCAGATTAAATGCAGACCTTAGGTGTGCTCTTGGCTCATGCACGGCCAGGGAAATGCCCAGCACTTCTTTAAAGACATTGCAATGTGTTCTAAGTACACAGCCTTGCTTTCATCATGCCTTCAACCACATCTTTTTCATAAAGGGTTTATTTCATTACTCAACTGACATCTAACACAATCCTTGTGACAGAAGGGGTGCAGGTTGTAAATGACTGTACTGACCATAATGACCCTGCTCCATTACCCCTCATTTGCGCAGCCCTTCCTGTCACAGCTGTGATATTACCAGGCTGGGACTTCACAATCTCAATTTTCACTGTGAGCATGCCAAGATGGTTTTTCAATGCTGTGCTTCAATCAGGTTGTGTCCTTTAGCATGAGAGGAACCATGGCTTTAAAACTCTGGCCCAGTATACTCCAGGATTAAAGGACCACCTTACCACTATTCCTCTAAAATAGGTTCATTCTAAACTGGGACAAATGTTGGAGATCTCACTTCTGGAAAGCACATCTGAGCATCAGAGTTGTACTAGATACTGTTCATCCTTTGTATCCTTGCTTACTTATTCTGTTTGCTCTTTCCAGCGTGCATTCCCTGCTGCATTAATGCTATGATGCTGGTTAAAATTGCTTCATCATTTGTCTATTAAATTAAAAGATCATCAAGGCATTAAAGTGTTACTTAGTAGCTGCTGTTTACACAGATTGGTCATTAAAGATTCCAAGCTCCATTTAGCTCAGAGCTTACAAAGCAGCTCATTAAGCTAAGATTGCAAGGCCCCCATTCAGCAAAACAATTACCATGTGCTCACATACCATTAAATTCAGTGAGTTTTAGCTACCATTTTGACTTTTGTCATTCTGCTCATTGGACATTGCAACTGATCCTAGTGGTTATCTGAAATGACACCTTTTCCAATCCAACAAAACATCCTTTAAATATCATCAGAGTGTTAAAGGTTATTTTAGAAACCAAAGTCTCTCCAGCTGTACCATGAAAATTTATTTATATTATTGGTATGTGCAGGCTTTATACTTGAGAGTGAAACCCAGAGCATGGTCTGTGTGCTGCCATTGGAGAGGAGGCAGCCAAGAGACAATGACTGGAAGACACCTTGACCAAGGTGACTCAAGTGTTAACTTTCTGCAAGGCTGAAAAAATTAAACCCAGTCACAGAACACCTGCATCCCTCATTTATTATGTTATTCAATAGAGCTTTTTGTGTCGGCTTCTTTGTTTCTCTGTCTCCATTGATGCTACCATAGATTAATTGGCACCACTGCAAATGTTCACAGCTGTCTACAAGATGTTGGTGAGTGCAATCATGTCAGTCAAGCATGCTATCACCAAGGAGATGATTTCGGTCTTCAGGATGACAGTTCTGTAATGTGACCTAATAAAATAAAATCTTTCAGCAAGTGTTGGGAGAATATCCATCAGTCTTTAGGTTAAACCAAAAAAGCTAGGCTTGTGCTGATGCTTTATAGTTTGAACAGTTAGGCACTGAAATTTTAATTAAGTGGTCAGGAGACAAATTATGTTAGATGATATAAGCAATATTCCTGTTTAACTTGGGATGTACAGAACATGTCTCCACTCTGGCCAAAAAGGAGAGGAGTTTTCCTGTTTTATCTATGTATGCACACATGCACAGGAGTGATTCCTAAGGATTATAGGGTAGCATTACATCTGGCAGGTAAGGTGATGATTATTCACTTAAACATTTCTGCCAAAGTGACACCACGTAGTGCTTGAGTTCACTGCTGTGCTTTTGCACCTTGTACAGGATGAAGCTCTTGATTATAGTCACTCGAGATTCAGACCTTTAATATATTTATATTTATATACTGACTCAATAAAACTACAACTCAAACTGGGACTGCCCCTGCTCATAGAGAAGTGCTGGGGAGGGCCAGCAGACAATGCCACCCACCTGTAGCCCCTTAGTGCCCTTTGTTAACCAACTCTAACAAGCCTGAAAAACAGATAAAGGTGCTTTCACTCTGTAATTAACATGAATCCAGTAATATCCTCTGAGAGGAGAGACTTAGGAAACTAGCTGATAAATATTGTGGCTCTTTTGGTTGGAAGGTACCCTGTAGCACACTAGGTGGGAGTGAAAGAGGTACTCCTATGTTCCCAGGAGAAAGTTCAGCCTAGGCTACTTCACATCTTTTTTACATGAAGACAGAAGTTTCTGCATGTGACTGTCCATCCAAGGTAATCAATTTGAGTGTATATTTTAACCTAAAATGTTGGTGGAATTGGAATACTCAGTCATATTTTGATTTTCTAAGGAGTCTTTGTAGAAAGTCTTGGGCTATGTTTTCTGAAAAACTGTGTTTCTATCTTTTTGCTACCGGCTTTTTATAACAAAGGCAGTATAATATATCCTGTTTAATGTTATATTGACTTATCATACCAGACTATCTGTTAAATGCTAGAATGGAGTCATTACACCCTCTATTAAAGTTGTAACCTTCAGTTATGTCTACAGAGACTTGTTTTTCATATGACATAATAATTCACCTAAGAACACTAACCAGATTTATTTTGATTTAGTTCTACTATCAGAAAGAACTTATCTACTCAGAGCAAAAGCATTTGACCACCTATGAGATTTTTACTTTTTAAAGTCCAGCCTAAAATGCCTTTAAAGCATTTGTTCTCTGAGACCTCTGCTTAAAAGCATATTACAGGGTGATTGTTGTAGTATTCTTCTTGAATGATGAAAATAATTTGAAATTAATGAAACTATGTGCTGGTGTGCAGCGTTTCTAAATTTTTGGGAAATAAAGTAATAGAAAACCTAGGCAGTTTGTGTATTTTGGGGATGTATGAAGGGGAAAAGGAAATTGGCTCATCAAAACCATTTTACATTACAAGTCTGAAGAATGACTCCTTCAAAACAATGGTTTCCTGAAGGCCATAAATCTTTCTGCTTTGGCACCTTGTCTTAATTGTTCTTAGCTCTCAGCTGTTCATTCAAAACATGTGCTCTTAACATTCAGTTGTGATTTTTAGCCCTCAAAAGAGAGAGGTGTGCACTTGTGTCAGCAGCCTGTGCTCAGCAGAGGTGGCCACACTTTGGTGGCAGCCACAATTCACAAACCCAGGGCTGTTTGACAGCCCACCCGAGCAAGCTGTGCTCATGCACTGAGTTATTGGAAGTAGAGTGGCACTGAATATAGAGAAAGAAGTTTATGGGACACTTTCCAGAGGTGGTCTTCAAAATAAATTAGATGATCTGGAAGTATGTCCTTCTCATTAAAGCTGTAACTGTTGTAAAAGCCATCGAATCCCAAAAACTTGTGTGGATGTTTTTGTGCTTTGCACAGGAAAAGCACTGCAGGGAGATGTTTTGATGGTTTTGCTAGAGAAGCAGCAGAACTTGTGCTAGAAAATGCCCTCAGGAACAGGACAGCAGGGCTATGTTTGTACCACAGACAGCACAGTTGTCCCAAAAATGTGTGAAGGCATTTCAGGAATCACACAATTTCTTGGTTGTAAGGAAAACATTTTTACCCTGCCTGCCTGGGCTCTCCTCTCCTGCAGTTACTGAGGTGCCAATGGTGTGTGTGGAGGGGTAGCCCTTTCCTTCTCTTTTGAAGTGATTGTTTCATCCTGTGGGTAGGGAAGCTGTTGAACACCTCATTCCCTGAGGCTGTGGACAGGCAGGTCCCATCCCTTGGGTGATGCTCTTCCCTGTGCTACTCTGCCCCAGCAGAAGGCCTGGAAGTGCTGCTCAAATCATTTCAGCTTCCCCTTGTTCATGCACTTCCATCCTTTTAAGCTCTTTTGAGAGGCTGCAATCTATTGTCTTATTTTTCAATGTGTGAGAAGTGCTAAAATCAGGTGTAGATTTTGCAATGCATAACTTGGATCAGGAGTTTGTTATGGTGTAACAGTTAAGGCAATGGGCTCAGCAGGAGTTAAAAGAAAGTTAAAATGAACAGAACCAAATAAAGATATTTGTCTTTCTCAACTTTAGGCTGTAAACTACGTATAGTTCACAAAAACAAATATATCAGGTGAGAGATGAATGTTACTAAGCACAACTGGTGAATAATTATCATTTAGGAGTGTTATAGTGTCCACAGTAATGCCAGGGACAGTATTTCACTAAAGTGGACATAAATCTCCTGGCAGAACAATGGTTTTGTGTCTTGTCTTCTGCAGTAGAAATGAAATTGAATGAATGGCTGAATACACACTAAACAACCATATTTCAAGTTTGGACATTTGTACAGCTATCACATGTAATTATTGCTTATAGTATTGACTTTTTTGAAGGTCTTTTAGTGAGACTTAACCGTCCTCTAGTATTGACCTATTTAAAATCTTTGGTTTAAATTCTCAGCTGCCATGCAGCAGCTGGTGTGCCATCTGAAATTCTACCTGCTTTCTTCACAGACCCTATAGACTAATAGCAGAAAGGTCCCTAATTCTCAATTACATTGGCACTCCTTCTCGAGGTTTAAAGAGAAGGGGGTGAGGAAGGCAGAGTATTTGGTGTTCTGAGCCTGTCTTCTTTTATCATTGAAAGCAGGGGTGTTTGAGCCCCCACCCCCTTGGGACTTCATTAATACTTCTCCCAGGTGAACTTAGCCCTACACAAAAGGGTTCTTTGTATTTTGTCTAACCAGCTCTTTGTTCAGGCAGATATCCAGGGCAGTAGGGAAAAAGTCAATATTCTCTATTGAATCAGTGGCTTTTTCCTGCTATGTTTCAAAAAAGCATTTCAGAGACAAATTGGTTATAATTGGCCACAGAAATAAATTCATGGGTGTACGTGTGTGTGTCTATATATATAACAACAAGGAAAAATACACTGTTTACATTGAAAACTTTTCCTTGAAGAGGAGAAGTAGACATCAGGGTCATTGTTTCATTAAAAAAAAATAAACAAACAATGAAAAACACCCAAAGCACACCAAAAAAGCCTCAAGGGCTTTGCTCAGATGGATATGGGCCTTGCACAGCTGAGCAATTGCAATTCTTATTTACAGTACCTGGTAAGATGAAAATAGCCAGAAGTTGCCCTCATGGCCCCTGACCTGACACCAGCATTTTTGCTGTGTGCGTGTGGCTGTGGATGAAGGCAGAAATGCAAACTCTCTTAACCCAGGCTCGTTTTCCAGAGGAGAGACATTAATGGTGCATTTGGGAGCATCTGTACCTGTGAAGTGCTGCTGGCAGGATTCTCTCTGCTGGTTCTGCAGGATGTCTGGGGCTCTGTGTGCAGCTGGAGCTTTTCCTGCTCCCCAGAACCACTGTGTGGAGGGTGTGTTCTAAAGCCTCAAGTGGCTCAATTCTGTTCAGCTTTTCTCTTGCTGATAATTAATGTCCCAAAGAGCCTTATACAGGTGATAACTTCTGGAGAGAGACTGAAAACAGACAGCTTTAATGTGAGCTTCTCTTAAGGCTTGCAAGAACAGGTACTCTACCACACAAAGCTGTCTGATGCTGTTGTGTCTCCTGTCACTGAGATCTGAGAATCTGTGGGTTCACTGGAGTTGTTCTCCCACTACAGAAGGTAGAGGAGTCCTGTCCTCATTCTGACAGCGTGGCTTTCATGTGTGGGAGTCACATTCAGTTTCTCCCAAATATTTCAAAGCCTAATTAAGGACAGAAAAATAATATGTTTTGGGCTGGAAGGGGTCTTAAAGATTATCTAGTTTCAGCTCCCTTGCAGTGGACAGGGACAATTTCCACTGGGTGAGGTCTCTCAAAATCCTGTAAAGCTTGGCCTTGGACACTTCCAGGGATGTGATCCACAGCTTCTGGGGCAACCTGTATGACAAGCTGTCATTGTCTGTGGGGCAACCTGCATGACAGTGAATACAGCTGTTTAACTATGAGACTGGCATCCTAACTGCTGGGCCAGATTTCTTTCTCTAAACCAGTTCATAAGTGATTGTTTCACCAAATGAATTTTGCAGTAAGATTCTTCTTCCTTAACACAGAAACATTTCTGAGTAATTTTGGTTTTCCCTGGTAAACTTGTGTCTTCTGAAGTCATGAAAACTGGACAAAATATGTGGAATAGCTAGGCTAATTTTAATTTCTGAGTTTGAATAGACTGAACTTCTCCTGGGAAGACCCTCTTCACTTGAGGATAGAGAATTTTTAAAATATTTTTTCCTTCCCCCCCGGGGAGAGAACGTGCAGCAACCTTCGTAGGCAGCCATCACTCTTTACTGTGCTAATCCAGCACTGAACTGAGACTCATCAGTGCATGTCCTTTTCAAAAGAAAGAAGAGGAGGAAAAATAAATTTTAAAAATACCCAAACAACTTGCTTTTACATCATCTCACCAGAATGTAAACTAAAGTGGATCTTTGATGTTACATGCACAGATGTTGTAGCTGACACATCTCATGGCAGGCACCAAGCAAGAAGTGATGGAATGGCAGGAAGTTGAGGAGACCACAAACATCCAACACTACAGGGATGGCCTGGAGCAGCAACCTACACAAACACAACAGTCTAACTTCATTGTTAAAGCAGTGCTTTCCAAGGTACAGTGGAAAGTTGGTGCTGTACTTGGGATTCTGATTTTCAGCTGTGGTTATTGACACTAAAGAAAGATTTGGGAGCAGAAGTCAACCTGCAGGCACCTGCCAAAAGAGAGGTGCATTTATTGCAGTCTGTCTGCATGTAATATGTTGTTATATCTGGATGCTGGTTAAAGATTTTTGGATAATCAAAGAGTTAACATATGACAGCTGTTTGCCCATGGATTAAACCATATTTTCTCAGCTAGACAGATACTCCTATTTCATAAAATATTATGCTTCCGTTCTCGGAGTATCAGTGAACAGGGAGGATGTCTTCCTCTTGTCACACAAATAAACTCTTGCAAGAATTATTTTAAAGGATATTTAAACTTATTCACAGACTTGACTCCATATACTTTTTTCTTGATCTTAACATGGAGTTTAAATCAGTTTAGTTAGTTCTCATCAGTTGCATTCATATTTCAGGTGGGATCTGAATGTGCAGTGTAATAGAATCAACTGCATTGTAAAGGGGTTAAAGTAAGAAACTACTTAGAAATTTAAAGGGCAGTGTTGCATGAGAAATAAAAGAAACAGTGAATGTCTGTACTGAGTAAAATGCACCAAAAAGAGCTAACAAACCAATAATACCTAACAAACACCATTCCTTTATGGGCTAGTAGATCTTGGATTTTGTCTTGCTGCAAAATGACTGCATGTGTTTGCACAGTCACCACATGAAAACATGTTTCATCTTTATGTTGTTCATTTAATTCCCCTTTTGAATCTTGAGTGGCTTTGGGAGCAGCAGCTTGTACCATGTTAGCAGCAGTGATCCATCCTCTGAGCAGCTTCTGGGGGCAATGCTTGAGCTTGCCAACTTAAAATTCTTTATTGCGCTCACTGATGCAGCAAACACCAGTGGAAAAGCCTGGCTGGAGCAAATTCATTTCAAATGCAATAATAATGCTTACAGGTGATTTTTATTTTTTCTCCTGTTCTTCTCTCCATTGCCTCTTTGCTCTTTGTGTACTGCTGTGATGAGATGCATAAAGAAAATCCAGTGTTGGAGCCATGCAAGGGGAAGTTGATGCATGTAGGAATATGATGCATGTAGTAAGATTCTATTGAGAGCATCCATAACTCCTGTCATTGTCCTGATTCTGCTCCTTTAGCTTTTGGTGGGTTTGGTGTTGACAATTGATTGTTTGAATTTCCCTGGTCCTTTTATTTAAAGTTCAAGATGGTAGGAGAATGTCCAATGTGTTTGGATCTAAATATTACAAGAATGAGTTTAAAAAGATCTGTGCAATCTGTCACAAAATGTAGCACAATAGCTGTTAAATGTTACCAGTTTATCACCAATATTAGTATCCCTGTGTGAGAGAATATGTTTTATATCTGTACTGCTGGGAGGGTTCCCAGTGCAGAGTTGGAAGGGACGTGCCTGGGACAATGCACTGTTTCTAATCAGCTGTGCAAGGGTTGGTGAATGGCAGCAGATTTATCATCTGAAATTATTCTCTTCAAGTAGTTTTTTATTGTAATACCAGGAAACTAGTCTCCTTTTTTTAAGTGATTTATTGAAATCATCTGGCTATACTCTACCTAATAAAACGTAGTCTATGGCTGCTGGACTTCCTGCAGGAAAGAAGAACTAATCAGATATGCACAGGCACTATAAAGCAGAATGGAAGTTCTATCAGTTGCTGCAGCATAATGGAAAATAAGTGGGATCCAGGCTCAGTGAGTGCAAGAGGGTTTAAGCGCAGGGCAGGCCACTGGAGCCATATCCATTTTCCCCAGCTGAAGATGTCATGTCAGCATTGCTTTTGCCCATGTGCTCAGGACAAACCGAACAGAAGCACTGGTGCAGATATTTCAGGAGTTATTTGCCTTCCCTTTCAATCAGCAGAAGCAAAGTTTGGAAGCTATTCTGGGTGGAAACCATTCCACATGAGAGACCTGGACACGAACAGCCCACTGTCTGCAGTTTAGGCAGAGCCTCCTGCGAGGAAGAGCTTGGTCATCAACGAGCCCACCAGCGATGTGCAGGTTGAGCCATCTGCCATGGTGGTGAGAGCTCTCTTTCTAGAGACACTCGTATGATTTAGGTCTGAACTAAGAAAAACCTTGCTTCTTGTTTACCCTGCATGTGCTGTTGCAGTTGCCTCATACTGTAATATTTAACAGCTCACTAATCATGCACTAAGTGACATGGCTAATACAGTCACTGTGTGCTTATCCAAGGGCAAATCTCTACTGTTTTGATTTTAGGGAGGGTTTTTTTCCCTCTGAAATTTGTTCCTCTGTCTCTTGCAGAGGAAAGATCTGGTTAAAAATGCGTTTGTTTTCCCCAAGAGAACTTCTTTTCAATCAATAAGTAGGAAAGTCAGAAAAATCCATTTGTCAATGCTTTTGTGCCAATTATTTCTTTCTTTACCCCCTGAAGAGATCTGGGGAGAAACTATTTGTTTTTCCAAGACCCACCAAGTTAATTTTAAAAAATGTGGACTTGGTCTATCTGAATATTCTCCACTCCCTGTAACCTGGTGAATCAAGTGAAAATACTTGCAAGAAGGAAAGAAATGAACAAAACCAAAATGATGAAGTCTGTGAGACCATGAGGAGACCAGGCTGCAAGGCAGACTGATATGGGAAAATGTAGCGTCTGGCAGCAAGATAACAGGACTTGTGGTGTCTGTGGCTAGATTGGTTTTGATGAATGACCAGCTTAGTTGTGTTGCCTCTGTGACTCACTTCTTAGTTATCTGAGAAGCCTGAGGTCCCAGCTAAACTGAGCTTGCTATTTTACACTCAGCAGTTTTCTCTCTCCCACTGTGAATTCATGGCTGGAAAGAGCTTGAATTATCTCTGCCCAGGCAAAAAATTTCATTTGCTAGGCTTGTTTTATATGAAAAATATATCTTTCTTGTTTCAAAGAAAATAATTTCCAAATGCCTTCTGGAGAAAAAAGAAACATTTCTTACCATGCATTGTTTGGAATACGATTTATATACTGTGTCCAAATTCTACACTAGAATCCTTATGTCAGTCCCTTTTTCATGGTATGAGAATGCATGAATTCTGGGGACATTCTTGCAGATTTCATGATGCAGTTGACTCTTGCAGCATGTAGGATTATACAGGATTTGAGCTGTTAAGTGGTTGATCTGGGAAGTGGCATGGCAGAAGAGGAAAGCTGGTCCCTCAGGCAGGAGAGATATCCTTTCTTATCTCTATTTATTGAAGGTGGGTCTGACTTTAAACATGCAGAAGTCTAGTGAGCCCTCAGGATGAGGATGTGAAATAACTTGTAGCTAAGCCTTTTCTTTCCCCAGTTTTTGCTCATTAGTTCCAGCTCCAGCACTGTTTTTTGCCTGAAAAGCTCCTGTTATACTCTTGTAAAGCTCAGTGTGGGTGGCTTCAGAAAGCAATGCCTGTCTGGTCCTAAATCAGACAGGGTTGTGAGGAATTAGTAGTAGTAAATGTTTGAGATCCTAGGTATAATTGTGATCCTTGGTATTCTTTTAAGTGTTGGTGAATAACACAAATCCAACGAAAATATGTCATACAACCAAGGAATATCCTGCAACATGCTTTCAACCATTGAATCCAATACTAGAAAACTTTTGGTATTTCATTGTTTCTCTTAGAAGTCGAACAACAAAGTGTTCTCCACCTGGAATACCTGTAATTAGCTGGTGAATAGGGTTGCTCTGAGGAGGCAGTCACCATCCCTGGGGTGAGCTGCCCTCTGGAGCAGTGGAGCTGCTGCCTGGGGCACGGTGACCAGAAGGTGCTGGGCTGGCCTCTGTGCAGCTGGCTCTGCTCCAGTCCCCTCCTCCCCTTCGAGGGAAAGGGGACTTAGAGAGATGCCATGTATGTGGCAGAATCAGCTGGCAGAGAACAGATCCCATCCCCCTGGGATCCTATGTTACACTGAGGTGCTGAAGAGCCACCTTTGCTTCCTCTGTCCGAGTTTTGCACCACCCCGACCTTCACCTCTGCCCCAGCTTTACTTCATGAGCTTGTTTTGTTCTCTTTGACGTTTTCCCAAGTACATTTTAATTGATTCTGCCGCCTTCTCTTCTTCAGTCTCCTGGCTACTGTTCATCTATTCTTCATGTACAAACAAAAATAAACAGTGGAAAAGTGTTACAACTCCAGGTCAGAGCTCAGTTAATGCCTTCACTTCATCTTCAAAGGCTTCAGCATTCTGCACAAGGAGCTGCTAGTCATGCTTACCTTGAGGTGCCTTTGGCACCAAGGCACATATTTTTGTCTACTGGCCAGGATTCTAGGTTTTCACCCTTCGGTTCAAAGGCAGGGAGGGATGTTACCTCCAGAGCCACTCACCACTTGGAAATTATTTAAAGGGAATCATTTTCCCTCTGTGCAAGATCTTTGTTGCTAGAATGAAATAATCAACTTTGTCTGGGTTTATTCTGTGTTCCATTTGGTGAGAGGCCATTCTCTTTGTTGTTTCAAAGGGGTAATTACAATCATAGCTTATAAATCATTGGGGAGGTATAGGACAGTCCCCTCCTAATGCAGTTTTTTGCATATGAGTGATGATGATTTGCTTCCTGATGGTGTAGTTGTATCTGGTCTGGATCCATTTGAATTTCATATTCCTCTGATCCTGATTTGCCCCTCTGAGGCTGCCAGACACATCCAGGGAAGCATGTGTGAGCTGACCTCTAGCAGAGGCCCTGCAATTGCTGTTTCTTACTCCTTAATCCCATTCCCAAACTGTGGTATTGTTAAGGCAAACTTCACCACCTGAACTACCTCAGGTGTAGGTGGCAGGACAGAGGACAGCTGTGCTGGAGTGATATTTATCCTGGGGGAGGATATTTCAGCCAGTTTGTTTAAGTGACAGGGACATTGTGAGGGGAGTCACAAAGTTGTAGCCAAAATACTGCGGCTTAAGAGCTGTATTAATAGAACCACTGACATTTCAAAAATTAGACACAATATCACTCGAGTCTGAACTTGAGATCTGGGAGCAAGCTGGTGGAGAGTGGTTCTAGTTGTGAAATATCTGCAGCTGTTAGAGAGTATCATAAAAGGGGTTGACTCTACAATGCTAAATGATGGTTGCTTACACAAAGGAGGTAGCACCAAGGGAAAAGCTGAACTGTTTTGTTTGCAATACTTCCTCCCTTTACAAACAGAGGAAGCAGTGGCTTTGGAATTAAAAAGCTTAGTGCAACAACAATGCTACCTACATTTTTGGCTGGGAAAATAATTTATTGCTCCCTGTGAAACTTGAAGAGAAGTCAACCTTGAGCCAGGTTTTGTTAAACTCACCAGTTCCAGGACTGGAGAAGTCTTCCCTCTGGCTCTGGGCTCCCACTGAGTAGTTCCCACCTCTGTCCATTCAGGTTCATGTTCCCATCCCATGTTCCCAATTTATTTGGCTATGAAGGTCTCCTTGGCTAAAATTGTTCTGAATTTCATTGAATAATTAAAAGAATGATGAAAGGAATCCTGGAGGATATTGATTAGAATACTCACGTGGAAGGGAGATACTAAGATCCAGGCCAGTAGAAATTACATGGTATTGTTACAATGCAGAATAAATATGTAGTTTAGGTTGTAGGTTAGGTCCTGTTGTGATATCGAGGTAACCAAGTACTTTGGTACATTTCTGTATCTAACAAAATATTTATCTGTCTAAATATGGTATGGTCTTAGTGAGACTCTTCCAAAGGATCCAGGACACTTGAAACACCAGCTGTATATGGGCATTTTTAGATATTTTCTTTACCTTTTACACACCTGTATTTTTCTTGCAATTGTATGCAATGCAGGAAGGAAATATTTCCATGGGGAGAGCTAGTATATTCAGCCTTACCTATATTTAAGGGGGAAAAAAACAACAAACAAAACAACAACAAAACAAAAAGAACTTCTATAGTGCAGAAAAATTTTGCATGTTTCTAGATGTCAGGAAGAGAGTAGGGGTGTATATACCTTAAATAAACACTTGAATTTGTGTAGGTGCACATTGCAGTGAGAATGCAACGTTCAAACAATTCTGGTAGTTTTGTTGTGCATTCAAATATCCTGGCTCTTCAGAAATTGTTGCAAATTAAATTGAGCTGGTAATTATCCTCCAAGCATCCCTCAGTGCTCCAAGCAGCCCTGGAATGGGCCTTGCTGGCTCATGCACAGCCTCTCACCATGATCCCATGGGCTGGGCTTTGCTGTTGTTATGGTGCATCTCCATTGTCAGTAAGTACTGGAAACTGGAGGCAGGTAAATCTTACCTTAAAATGTGCAGCAAGCATGTGAGAAATGGAGCTGGACAAGCAATTTGTAAACTGTTACCATAACTCTTCATGTTCACTGAGTTAGAGGATGGAAAAAAGAAAAGGTGTTTTGGGGTACATTAGGATAATGATTATATTGTAACTATAGTTCATCAAACAATTCTGATCTATTCAATAATGTTGTTCTTCACAAAATCATACTTCTTTTTTGCTCTTTTTCTGTCTCCAATTTTGTCATTTTGCCAAGGGAGGATCCTTCCTTTTGTGCCCCATACACCTCCTGCCAATGGCCCAGGTCTGCTCCCACAGCCTTCTGGTTTGGGGTGAAAGTTTTTCTCATGATGGGCTCCCAGAGAGTCAGACAGAGGTACCTCATCTCCTGCTGCCCTGGCTTGGGGTGATATTCTTGTGGCTGGATTAGAAAATTCATTAGGTACCTAATGATGCCTAAAAGAGAGCTTTTGGGACACACTGAAGCTTTCAAAATTGGTTTATTTGCATGTGTGATTGGAAGGAAACAAAGTTCCTCTCAAAAAAAGCAGATCAAAACAAAATCCCACATAATCTCCAAGGAAAGATTCAGCTCCTTGACTTTAAGCAGAAAAAAAGAGAAATTTTATATAAATGCATCCTGAACTTCACTCAAACTTGTTTACCATTAAAACTTATCTCTAAGCTTGCAACTGCAGAATTTGATGTTGTAAGCATGGTAGAGCCACATAGCAGGTATTTTAAAGCAATTTACAGTACTGAGAATCTAATAAAGGTAGCTGACAGGATAATTGCCAAATTATAGGAATGCATTGCCACCACTCACACACAAATGCTCTTTAATTATTTTTTGGCATCTGAGGAAAGAAAGAAGAATGCTGAGTTAACAGGCAACATATAATCCATCTGTGTTTGTTTTGGTGCATCCTGAATTTGTGGAAGACACCAAAATGAGATGTTGTCTGGGGTACAATGACCTTTGTGTGCAGGGAAAAATTGCCACTTGCTAAACCAACAGTGTAAAACAAGAGAGTTGCTTGTCTTTGGATTATGACCTGGTCACCTAAAGCATGTGGGAAAAATGTGTTCAGATAAAGGCTACAAAATTGTTAACACTTTGAATTACGTTTAGATTACAGAGCTTTATACAACTAGCAGTCTCCATGTTATTGAAAACCTTATCAGCTGCCATTCAGTGAATGCCCTCGTTAATAAAGTGCTCTGTGGAATTTGTGCATGTGTTTGTGCCTGGTGTTTGTCCAGCCACATCTTGGGGATTTCCTTCCAAGGCATCCATCTGATCCTAATCCCAGACAACAATAGCCATTTTATTCCATTATAGTCTATCACACAGTAATTAAAGAAATTATTTCCATGCAATTGTTATTACTGTCTGTGTATGCATCACAGACGAAAATAGGAAAAATATTTCTTGTTAAGACAATCATCTGTGGCATTATTCAGCCACTTGTCTGTTATGATTTCTTGATCCATTTAGAAAATGACATCAAATTACAATGATATGGAACTCTCTAATAGCATCATTGTCTGATTTCATTCTTTCAGTTTTTTTTTAATTAAGTCAGGAGTTTATTCTATGAGGGGTAAATGATCTTCATTTATAATACTCCATTCAAAGCTTGCTGCTTCAGATAGTGGAAACAAAAGGCTTAATGAAAACTGACATAAACTAGAATAGGAAATCTTGGTCAGGCATTTGTTATTGATAGGACAGATAAACAGATCATTCTCCCTGTGAAATACAGCTCACTGGCAGCACAGAATACCAGGGTTATGTGAGCATGCACCTCTTGCTGATTGTGCTCAGCATGCCCAAAGTACTCTGTGAAAGCAAAGGTGAAACTCTGATTTGGGGGTTTGGCTCTGCAGAAGCCCTGAACAGGCTGGGGGTCAGTGCCAGGATTCAGCACTGTCATTTTGGTGTGCTGGGGAAGGAAATGCAGCAAGAGCAGTGGGAAGGTGTGGAGAGGAGCCTGGAGGGGAGGGAGTTCACGGTGTGACTGTGCCATGGCCTCAGCTGAGGGTGTTTTCCTTATCTGTAAGGAAAGGCTGAGTGCCTGTGGGGCTGGAGACACCCAGCACAGCCTTGTTGGATATTTTCTCATACCAGACACAACCAAGTTCTTAGGGAGAATAAAAGAGGGTACCCTCTCCAGTAGGTGTACAGAGCAGGGAAGTGATGACAGGTAGTAGATATCAGCTCACTGAGAGTTAGTTGGAAATCCTTTCCTTTCAGAATCCAAAAGCTTGGACTGTTCCACGGGCCAAATCTATTAGTCTAGATTTCCGAATTGAATCTTCCAAGAAAAATAAAGGCTTGTCCTGAGGAGTCATTTGAAAGGCCTGATTTTGTCTTGTGAGGATGGAAATATACTTGGAAAAAACTATTGGGTGAGAGTTATTGTTCAATACCGGTAAACAGGTTGCACCTCCTTTTTTTTTTCCAAACTTCAGAGTTTTTTTGGTTGGTTGGTTTGTTGTTTTTTTTTTTGTCTCTTCTGAACTTGTTTTTTTCCAGTAATGCAAGGAAATAACTTCTTTAGTCACCAGGGGTCATGCTCTTCAGAGACATAAAGAATTTGAGATGGACAAAAAGAGTTATAGTTGTAATCATGTAGTTGCAACACCTGGAAGAAAATTAAAACCTGTTCAGAGGATTTGTGTCCACCACCCCAGCAGCTGGTAACTCCTGGAGCCAGCACAGCCTTCAAGCATGTCTGCTACCAACCTGCTCTCCCCAGGACAGGCTCCCAGCAGCTGTCCTCACTGGGCATGCAGATCCACTGCACTGAGTGCAGATATTCCCACCCCACAGAAGTTGCCTGTCTTGGTGTGGGCACAACAGCACTGGAGTGAAACAGCAGGATCAGCTTAGAGTGCTCAGGGAACAAGGAACCACTCAGCCTTGTCCCAGGTGAGGTTACCACAACCATCACACAATGTACAGGGAAGTTCTCAATGGAAATGCAATTGTTCTGGCTAAAAGTATTTATTTTTGAAGCTTTGGAACTTCTGAGCAGGTCTTCTATTTTCTGTCTTAGTTCAGGCCTGTGGTTAGAGCTGCAGACATCGCCTCTCTTCTTATTAGTTGCTTGTGCTCAACCATGTCTCTGATCTGACCTCCCTTGTTCAAGCTCGTGCTGCCATTCCAAGTTAATTGGCTGCCAAGGTGCTTTTTCCTGGCTAGGAATTTCGAGACCAGCTTCCTACTCAGTTTTGCTATTTCCCACTCAAATGCAATTTTCCCTGCCAGTGTTGGCACAAATGGGAAATCTTCCTCCATGTGTTTGTCAAAATCAGAGCAAAGCCTACAGCACTCAAAGCAGCATACATCTTTTGGGGGGATAGTGAAGGGAAGGGATATTTTCAAAAAGCTAAAAAAAATCTATCACAGAATAGCTCATCCTTACATTTGTGCTCAAAAATGAATGTCTGAGGTGAATAAGCTGGTTTTCCAACAGTATTGATCCCTTAGGGTACTTAAACATGAGCATTCCATAGGCACCAATACATAATAAATAATATAACTCCAGAAGCTTTCCCAGAACGTGGGTACTGAAGTGGTCTTGTCTTCTGTGATCAATCTGATTTGCAGGTTCATCAGACTGACCTGTACTTTGGTGGATGTGGAACACTAAAAGCATGTTATCACCCTTAAAAAGAACTCAATCCTATTCATTTTCTGTATTTCTCTGCATTTTTAGTCAATCAAAAACTGGGGAAGACAAGTGTCCTTGGTGTGCAAAAATTTCTAGGGAATGGCAAAAAAAGTCTTCATTTACTTTAGAGATCTTTAAACAACTTTCCAAATATAAATTATTTCTCATTATGTTTTTCTTATCTAATGGAGTCTCTGAATTAGGTTTCACCTCTGTGCAGTTAAGAACATAAAAACAGTTTAATAAGGCCTAAATAGGTGCTTTAAACTAAGTGTGTAAGCAAGTGTTTTTCTGAGATGTAAATAACTGGGAGTTCAAAATGATTTTGTTTTCAGAAGGTTTTGTCTGGGTCACTTTATTCAAGCACTGCAGTGGTCCTGAGGTCTGTAAAGTCCCTACCTTGGATAAGTGCTTGTGGCATCTGGACTTGGGTTTCAAGAATATGTTTTGTAAATGTAAATATTGTCTCTCATTAGTATGCTCCAATATTTGCTTACAATGTTCGTGTGAATTTCCTAGCTGAGAGATTTGCTAACAAATTATAGCTGGAGAACAGAAAAACTGAAGCAAACACATTTGCAGGATAGAAAAATCAAAGTACACAGGGTACTACACACAGCAGCCACTCAGTTTTTAGTGATAGCATTTGCATTCCAACACATTTGTGATTAAAAAAACCCTCACAGGGGCACAGTAAGATCTGGGCAAGGGTCCCCCCGGTCTTTGATCAAAGAGAAAGTTTGAAGATCCCCTTACTCTCAACATTTATTTTTCTATTTACCATTCATGATACTTTCAGTAGTTGCACTGCTAGCAGGTAGTGGAATAACTGATAAAAGCTGTTTCTTAACTATTTGTTTTGCTGTAACTAATTGTCATAAATATTTATGCTGTAGTTATCAGTAAAATGTATTTTTCTGTAAGTACTAATAACAAACCAATCCTTTAATTATGATATAGAACAGCTGGTGGCATTCACAGAAACATTTCCTTTTGACAGATAACTCAGAGAGCAGGGAACAGTGCTATTTTCACTTGGACCCTTTCAAAGAAACAGGAAAATAGGAAGGGAGTTTTAATATTGTATTCTACATGCACATTAACTCCCACATTGTCTTCTGTCCAAGATTATAAACAATGTTCATTTGAGAGGCTTTAGATTTATTCCTATTTTAAATACTGCAGGGAATGATTAAAGATACTGAGCATTTATCTTGTGAGGGGACATCAGAGGCACTTCCAGCTTGCACCCCGCGAGCTAAACCCTGTGCAGGCAGCAAAGTCTGTAACCTTTCTGCTGCTCCCAGATCATCTGGTAAAATTTTCATCAAATACTCAGCTCTTTTTGATGTCTGCCTATGTGATATTTGTCAAGAGCTGGAAAGACAGATTGGTGCTGGATAGCTACTGTTTGGACCCAAAAGGCATTCAAGAGCTGTGTCACAATCCCCAGAAACTGCTCAGGGATTCTTCACCAGTAGTTAATGAATGTGCTTTAGTGATGAGAGCAAAACAAAGTCAGAGTGAGCTGAGCTCTTCCTAATGGTTTCTAAATCCTAAATACAAGATGGATTCTGCTCTTAACTTCATCCAGCAGTTTATAAGTTGATATGAGAATGAGGATGATAGGACAATATGGCTTAAGGTCAGCTGTTGTCTCATGGTTTTTGAGAGCCAGCAGACTCAAATTCAAAGCATCTGTTGCAAAACTAAATGAATTCTAGTTGAAATTTATTTCTAGAAAAGTTGTCCATTGGGACATTCCTACAGTAAGTTGAATATTTATTTCTGCTGTGAGACATAATTGCATCTGCTGTGTGTTTTTTATTTCTGAAAGTCTGGGGTCCAAATCTCGGTTGCTCTAAATGGGTAAAGCTGCTCTCCCTGGTTTTGTTATGGAAAATTCTGCTTGAGATATCAAGCTGTGGGAAAGTTGTTTTGTTTTGGTTTTTTTGTGAGGAGGTGACTTTGGATAGGTTCATTTTTTTTATAGGTTTTGGGTCTTTTTTCCTTGTGGAAATAGGTCAAACTACAAGTAGAATACTTGCAGAAATGTTGTTCTCCTGTGTCTGGTAAAAAGCCTGATTTAAATAGTTACTTTAATTTAAAAAAAGGGACTGTTTTAGTAAAAGTTATGCTTTTGTTTTGCTCACGTTTTTATTTCCTATGAGCACAATAATACATCATTAACAGCCTAAACATTTTCATTCAAAAATACTGAATGAAAATATCATAATCCTAGTTCTCCTAGTTGGGTGTATGAAACTTCATCCTTTCATCCTTCACCATGGGCCAGGTTCCCTGGCTGAACTGACATCCATTATGGGGAGGAAGATAAACTCTTCCCCTGGCTGGTTTCCAATGACAGAGATTTGGGGTTTCAGAGATCTTTTGAGGGTGTTTTGGAGTTTTGTGTTGAGTTTGTGGGTTTGTTGGAAGGTTTTATTTTTTTTAGTAAGAAAATATTTTATTTTTAACATCTCTAGCTTTGATGTGTTTTTAAATGAATTCCACCACACAGCAAGGGTTTTTTTGCTCAATAATCATTTTGGCCTTGAGAGAGGTTTATATTTGATCTCCCAAACCATCTCCCCAAAGCTTCTCCAGTGTCATTTATTGCATGTTTAAGAAGGATTTTATGGAAACAGGGGCAGGAAGGCAGAGTAGGTACATGTCCCTTTACATCCCCCATTGCTGATATCCCAAGCTCTGTAGATCTCAATGACAGAATCATGAGATACCTTCATAATTTTATCATTTTAGTACAAAGGTTTGGGTTTTTTTTTCATTATTTTCAGCTGTTATTTCTTAGCTTTTTGTCTAGCTACTTTGTGCATGAAATGATTCATGTGGTTTGGACATCTATTCAGGGGAAGGCTTTAAGTTCAACTTTTAAACTGTTTTGTTTGTGTATGAGAGTTTTTTCCCCTAGCTTTACTTTGGACTATTAGCCCCAGCTGTATCTGGGCCAAGATTTTTCACGAAGCATCAAGAATTTACAGAGTACATATGTTCATTCTGTTTTTCCCTCTTGAGACTACCTTTCTCCTGCAATCCAGCCTGGAAAAGAAACCACTGAAACAGCCTTGACACTTTGCATGACCCTTCCTATCCTTCATGTACTCCTGCTCTTGGGTTTTTCAGGAAACCACTGGGGCAGCGTACAAAACTGCAAATAAAATGTAAATTTACAGTTACACCACTCATGGATAAAAATCATAATTTAAAAAATGAGTATAAATATTGGACATATGTCAGAAGACAGAACAGATTAGCAACTTAGCTGATATGCAGAAATCTTTCCTGCTTTGTTAGCATTGATGTCATGTGTTAATCTGTGCTTTAGGAACTTGAAAACAAATTTCTAATCACAGAAGGTCAAAACTGGTAGCAGGGTGCTCAAATCTCTTGCTTTGAGCTGTGGACCTGCTTTATGTTAATTTTTAATATTTTTTTTCACCAGACAAATGCAACAATTTTTGATTTTCAACAGAAGATGGGTGATCCAGGAAGAGCAGTCCTCATCCCCTTGATTTTCTGACTTCATCCTCCAAAATCTTGTCCTTTCCTACTAAGTTTCCCAGGAATAGCAGCTTTGCAACAGACCCAGTTTTATAATTTATGCTATTTAAGATTGCCCAGATTAAGGCAGATTTTTCAGCAGGGGTGAAGGGCTCCAGCTTCTTGGGTCTTTTAAGAAGCCTTAAATTTGACAACCAAAAATCCTATAAGCAATTTAAGCATCACACCTGAAACTCTGGGCTGTTGTTTAGGTATTTGAACTCTCACCAGATTCTTGTTTCTGTTCAAGCTGTGTGTGACTGTAGCAATGGGACGACAGAAACTCTGCTACAGTCCTGCATAGCCATTCTCCTGGGTCCTCACACCGTGGGGTTTGCACAGCTCTTGGTTGTCATCTGCTCCCTCCTTCCTAAGTAAAAACTGTACGAGTTTCTCTGCCTGTTTCATGTTAGTGTTAGCAGAAAGGAAGTTGCTGTAGAATGAGGACGTGAAGGAAAAGTTTTCATGGGCTTGGGTTTTATCTTAGTTAGGGCTAAAGCAAATTAGAGTTGGTAGAAGTGAACTTTATCTCTAAAATAAACAATATCGCTTTTTCTGTGGCTGTTGTCTGTTGGACATCCTTTGCCCTGGATCTCCAAGGGCTCTTGTGTTTTGATTCCCAGTCCCTGAATGTGACCAGCCAAGGACTGAGATGGACAGGTCAGAGTCACCAGAGTAGTTTTACCTTCTCCTCTGGCTGATTGCCAGGCAGGGTACAGATGCTTTCAGGTTCTCCTACTTGTTGCTATCAGGACATCAGTTTGTAGAATTTGCAGGCAAATTCTCCTCATGTGCATGACTGCAAATGCTACATAAGCATTACGTATGACAGAATGTAAGAATGTGACAGATGAAGTAGAATAAGTAACTGCACTTTGCAAAGTTCATATTTGGTATTCAGCTTTTAGCAAGAATAAGAAATTGGATGGTTTAGCCCACTGTTTTTTTGAGGACTATCACTAACATTGATAAAAATGACAAGATGACAAGACCACATGTGCACATAAGGCAGAAAAAATAAAAGCATGGGATAATTCAATCCATAGATTTAATTTTCATGCTCTTGCAGTCTCTAAGGACGTACATGACTGACAACTCTAATAGCAAAAATCTGGATCTGAGGGTCTTCCTTCACTGACCCAGCAAACCTTTGCCAAGTCATGATAGCTGCCTGATGCACAGCCTGAGTGTCAGCTGAAGAAAGAGAAACACCTGGGATCCAAGAGCTGAAAAAGACATTTAGAAAGGAAATTCAAGATGAAGTGGAAGAAGGTCACAGGCAAAGAGCAAAGACTGGAGTAGCTAAAACTAATGGTATAGACATTGCTGAGATGAGACTGTTCCTGCTTCATGGATCATATGGATTTCCAGCCTTGGTTTTGTCACTGGCAGCACCATGCTGTTATGATATTACTGGTTTGAGAGTGGATCTTCTCCAAAGGTCCATCATGTGGCAGTGCTCTGGGCAATGAGCTGTTCTTTTCCTCTGAAAAGAGTATCAGCTACACCTGGGTGTAAGAGAGGGGAGGGATGCACCAGGGAGCAGTGGGATGCAAGGAGAGGCTCTGCTACCAACTGGGAATGCCACAGAGCTCATCTGCACATGTGAGCTCCTATTTAATGTGATTCCCAGCAAATCTTTAATCGAGCTCATGACCAGCCTTCCTATGTCACTTTTATCTGGATCTCTCTCGTCTCACCCCATAAAAAGTGGCTTTTATGAAGATGTGGAGTAGCCTACTGCACAAATGACACATCACCTCCTGAAATCTAATAGAGCTGTCATCCTCGTGCTGCTGTTGTATCTGTTAAAGCCATCAGCTGAACATCTGTCCCTCTGTATTTTATACATTACAAACCACTTTGCCAACTGCCTCCACCCAGCCAGGTTGCCGGAAACACTGCATTTTAAATGCTTTTAGAGTGGGAGGAAAGAGGGAGTGTTTTTTTCATTTTTCAGTCAGCTGCATCTGATAAAAGAGCACTTTGTAGTGCTGGGTAACCCCAAACATGTAAAAGCTGGTTTGCAAGCCATGCTGCAGTATTATAAAAAGAACTGGAGCTCTTCAAAACTCATTCGATTGGAATCACATTGGACCCAAATTTGGCAAGAAAACCACCTAATTTCAGTGCTGAAATCTGTAACAAACTGGAAGTAATTCTCCATTAGGATGGAGTTCATATAAATCAAGGCTTCTGCTTCCAAAACTGAATTACCCACAACAGCACAAGCTATTGTTGCTTTTAGGAGCAGACATCCAAACCCAAGCATGTCTAGTTCCAGGTGTTCAATGCTGCAATGGAGACCAGGGTTTTTCAAGATATTTGAATAAGTTAAACAGCATGTTGAGCTTTCCTGAAAAAAAACTGGTCTCCTTTTGGTAGCAATTTTAACCCTTTCAAAGAAAAAAAACAAAGTCTGACCTGTTTTTTTCCCGATTCTGAATATTTTTAGATATATTCTAGATTTCTATAGAGAGATTCTAATTTTCTGGCAGGATCTTTGTATTTGGCTTGATAATACCCACAGGAAAGAGCTGCAGAGAGCTCATGAGCCTGGACCAGCAGCAGAAGGCTGGAGAAAGTGGTGATGAAACAGAGGGAACAGAAGCAGACTGCAGGACATGGCCAGAGGAGCTCCTGTGACAAGTCCCTCTTCCCCACACAGTTGGGTACCACAATTTCATCACATGCACCTCAAACAGAATTTGATCTCCTTGCAAACAGTGAGGAGCTGAGCAGATTGCTATTAAAATCAAGCAGATTTCATAGAATTAATTGTAAGGTGGCAAACATGAAATAGCCAACTGCTATTTCTTTTTTACCCTTGTTTTAATGCTTTTTTGCCTAAACAGCAGCAGGTGTTCTGGGCTTCCCTGTCAGCGTTTCCATATGGGTTAGAAACTAAACCAGCTACCAAATATGGATGCAAAGTAATTAATTACTCCTGCAGTACTTCTCTCTCCTTGCTGATATTGCATTTATTTTCATTTATGGGCTGTACCTGCCTGCCACTTGTGTGGCAGCTCCCAAGGCAGTGTCTGACTTTGTTTGCATCTTGGTGTAGTGAAAAGAACATCTTTTGCTATCCCTAATTCTGAATGTTACTATTGTGTTGTGGGGTTTTTTTACCTGACACCCTTTTGCTCAAACAATGCTGGAGAGTCAAACATATGTAAAGATGTTGTAGGTTTAATGCACTGTGATTAGGATTAATATGGAATATGGTGCATTTGAGAGTTCATCTTGGGGGAAAAGTCAGAGTACAACCAGTTTATTAGCCATGATGCTTCTTGATATCTTGAGAAGCTGACCCCGTTGCACCTGCCAAGAGAGGCTGTCTCCTGGAACAGCAAAGGCAGTTTATCTCAATAGATACTTGGATACAGCATAAAGGGCACTGCTGGCTGTGTACTTGCATTCAAAATGGGTTAAGACTAAACTGTGTGTGTCTGCAGCCTGAGTATGTGCTACTGATAAACTCATAATCAAAGAGGTGAAACCCTTTTGAAGATCAAAAGAACTTTGTTATGTGTATCTGATTACAAGCAATGGTCTACAGTGTCTTGTAGCAGCAAATACAATCAGTGACACAAACAGGAGTGGTTGGGATGGATTGATGGAGACACGGGGCTTTAGGACTCTGGTCGTGGGCACTCTGACCCAGTGTTAGGAGCAGAACACACATTGTTGCTGCCACATACTTCCAGTTTCTCTTACAAGCTGAGTTTTCAACTGGAGAGATCTGGGAGGAGCAGTGAAACTGTCAGATGTATTTTGTCATGGAAAGATATCTTGACTTTTAGAGAGAAAGGAGAGCTGGACTTTCTCCCCCGCTTCTTCTTTTCCATCACATGTCCGAAAATGAGTGGAAAAAAAATCACATTTAACTATGATGTGACTCATCCTTATATTTTCCAGTTTTATGAATTTATGATACATAGTTTAGGCTTTGTTCTAGTCCTACAATACTTTCTAGTGTAGTAATATTAGAAACTGAGAGCCCTCAGTGCTTGTTCCTCTTCCTCAGACAGTCCCTCAGCATCCCCCTGCAGGACCATAACCTTGTCTCTCTCCTGGGACTTGAGGGATGGGGGGAATTTTTTTAGACTTGGGGCACACAGCTCAAGGAGTCCCTGACACTAACGTAGCCATGTGCCAAGATAAGTGCTGATGGGGTATGGAGGAGTTTGATTAATATGCTGAAACTTAAGCTGTGTCTGCCAGAGGCTGGTACTAAAATACCAGGGGAAAAAAAAAAAATTGAAGAAGATAAATGTTTGAGAAATGCTGTAGATGCCTCACATTGTCTGGGGCACAGGGAGGAGGATCTTTGCCTCCTTGTACTTCTGCACAGGCCAGATATTTTGTCAGCAGATACTGAGAAGTGGGTGAGAAAGGATAAATGGAATATCTGGCGACAAGGATTTCCACCAAAGCCACCTCAACGGCAGCCCCAGAGCAGGTTTTTCAGTCTGGAGCAGGTCACATGCACTGTAACTAATCCCTCCCTCCCACATCCTCCATTCTAGCCAAAATCACCTGGGCCTGTCAGCATTTGCAGGAGCTGTGGTGTAAAGGGGTCTCATCTCAGGTATGATGTGACCATGCTCTTCTTCTCACCTCCTCCCCCTTCCATATATCCCAGCAATGGTTTTCCCAGAGCACTTCTGTCCCATAAATAAGACATGGGGTCACTCTTGTTTGCCTGCCAGAGAAACTGGGTAACACCTGCAAATCTGAAGAGGAAGGAAAGAAATATTTCATTATAAGTGATTTATAAATTAAGAATTTTAGAACAAGCAAGACAAAAGTGGGTCTTGAGGGGGAGGGAGGCTCAGTAAGGCACTGTATGTTGGAAATTTCAGCTGTTGTTTATGAGAAATGCTGCATAGAATCATAGCACAGCCCAGATTGGAAGGGATCTATAAAGATAATCTGGTTCAACCTTGTCATGAAGAAAAAATGTGATTAAGAAAATGTCCTGGTCTTGCTATTTCCAGTCATGTTGGATTGTGCCTTGCTTTTGCCAAGGTCAGATGGTGTAACTCTGATAAAGCAGACTGGAAATGGGGCTGGTAGGCCACTTGTATTAGTTTTCACATGCTCTGTGTTACCAAAAACTGAAGCGTAATCTGTTGGCATGAGATTGTCTGTATATCCTTAGTTCAGTTAAAGAACTTTTTTGAATACTTGACATTTCAGTCTCAACCTTGGTTTACATCTGAAGTAATTTGAAGATTTATTTTGATTAGAATTTGAATAGTCGCTTTTGATTAGCAGTCTGCATAGATCAGAAATGATATTGCAAATCTGAAGCCCTGCTGATTGCCAAAGGTAACACATTCTCTGTGCTTACTCAGGTTTTCGGTGCTGAACTTTTTTGAAGTTGAGATGAACCATAGAATATTTGTTTGTTTTGCAACTATTGTCTAGCCATCTGCTTTAGGTTTTGCTTGATTTCAAGAAGGGTTGAATTGTTTTGGCTTTTTGTTTTTTATTAAAAATGTTGAGTGCATTAATCCTCTGAAAAATCAAAACGCCCTCAAGATTAGTTACAGATATAGGTCAGCTATTTGTTGCATTCTACCCATATGAAACAGGTGTTTGGGTTGGCAAGTCGTCCAGAGGCAAAGGAAGGACTTCTTAGATTTTTTGTTTTTTTCCTTTGAGTTTGTGGTGAAACTGAGCTTTACACATTCTCCAGGAGTCAATTACTTCAAATGTCGTGTTCTGCAAATAATTCCTACTGGAATGATTTCATAGAATTACAGAAAACTTGAGGTTGGAAAGAAAATTTATAGGTCATTTAGACCAATCTCTACACAAAGCAAAGCTATCTGCTTTGGTCTTTATCATAGACACCCGTGAGGTAGCTGGAGAAAGAAATTAGATGTACTTATCCTGCACTTGTTCCCTTCTAGGCTGAAAAAAAAGCCATTCTTGGTCTGCCCTGTGCTCCAGTCCTTGCTTGACTTAGTTACAGCATTTTCATGTCTTTCTTGACTGAAGTACTTGCTATGGGAACACAGGGCAATCTCTTCCCCTTGCCTGATGCCTCCACATGTAGCCTGAAAGGCTGGATTGGGCCAGAGAGCAGTGCAGGCAAGGTCTGGGGAGGTAAAATGGGAAGGCAGTGAATTCACAGCTAGGACAGCCACCTTTGGCTGGCAGCTTTCAGTGGGAAGTGGGGAGATCACGGTGTTTTCCCAGGGGGAATTCTCCAGTAGCATATTTTGGTGTTTCTGAGACTTGGAACCCAGGTTTGTTTTCCTTAGATCTATTTGGCAAACCAATAGTGCTTCCAGCAGCCGACAGCATTTCAAATTTGATCCAGCAGGGAGCCCTCTCATTAGGTAGAAGGGATTCAGACTGCAGAGGTTAAACCCAAATGCTGGAGTCCCAGTTCAGCACCCCACTCATAAGAGCTTGCTTGCCATATGCTGACAGATGACTGTCTTTTCTTCAACAACTAAACTCTTGTTTAGCTTTATTTCAAATGTTTACTCTTCTGCTGGGATTTCAATAAAAGCCCCTTGTCCTGCAGCAGCAGCAAGTCATCCAGGACAAGAATGGGGTCTGTAAAACTGTCCTGGTTTTGTACTTGTAAAGCTCTTTGAGAGAGAGTACACTACCCATCCTGTGTTTTGCTTTTGGAAGGAAGTTAAACATACATTATTTAAGTTATTTGTGTTATTGTTAGATCGTTGGGACAAAGGGGCTGCCTGGTAACAAGCATAAAATCGTTGAAATGTATGCCCCTATGATTCTTTTTCTAAAAAACTAAACAAAACAAACTCCCAATGCAGGAAAGGAAGGTGGGGGGGGCTGAGAAGTGAGGATCTGTTATGAGTTACTTTGGTTTGTATATTGTATTTTTCTCCTTTTGAGCTCCTATTAGACTACTTCTTCTCAAGGTATCTCTGGTCCTCAGAAATAAGGCTACTTATTCAGTCTCTCCAACAGAACAGTCGCCTTTGAAAATTAAATTCTGCAGCTAGATAACAGATATATTGCTCCACTGAGGGGAAGGACGTCCAGCACAGTACTGTGCACTTGCCCCTGTTTCCAGGTGGCTTTTCCCTCTGTTACTGCACAGTGATCAACTCCCTATCACAGAACAAATGTTCCAGCAGCTCTGGACAGGAGCAGAAAGGCGTGTTTTAAACTCCTCATTGCCTTTTCTGTTTCCAGCTTTAAATGGTGCTGAGTAGTAGGCCTTTGTCAGGCCTTAAGGCTAGAGCAGCAGCAGCTCTTGAGCCCGTGGATGCTGCAGCCTCCAGGACCTTTGGGTGTGCCCAGACAGACCCTGCAGCTCCCACAGCATCCAGCCCAAGTGCTGGGCTGGACTCAGCCCTCCTCCCCGGCTTCTGACGAGCAGGGAGCCACGGAGGCAAAACCTGCGAGTCCTTCTCCCCTACTGGTGTTGACTAAATCATGTGAGAGGGATTAAGGAGAGCAGTGAAGCATTTTAACCCTGCTCTCACCGCAAGAGCCCAGGGGAACTGGAGAGTTCTCTTAACAACTGGGCATGTGCATCAAAGGGGCTCGGACATGAGAGGGGGAGCGAGGTGGAGTTTGACAAAGAGCCCCTAATCCAGTTAGCTCTTGGTGCTGCTGAAGGGGCCACAACATGGAACTAAGGAGTGTTTGCTCCAGGATTTCCTCCCTCTGGATGCTGAGCTCTAAGGATCTTTTGCTGTTTCAGGAAGGCAGCAGTGCCCCAGCAGATCTGTGTGGTGCTTCCACAGCCGTTCCCAGTCCTCCCTGGAGCTTTCTGAAATCACTCTGCCTTTTGATAGTGGCCCAGCTCCCCAGTTGAGTGCCTCCTCTTTGTGCGGGCACCATGGAGTCCAGGCTGGAGGGAGATAATACTTCCTGAAGTGCTCATTTATCCCAGCGGGAGAGAGGCGGCTCGCAGCATCCACATGGGTTATTAAGCTGCACTGGAAAGAAAGAGCAAACTGCAGAGTTGTATTAGTTTATGTATTATCAGCATTTGTAAGGTACCTGTTGCCCTAGTAACGAGGAACAATGTATATAGCTTTGACCAGGCAAAATCACCCTCTGGTCAGGGAAATAAAAAATTCATGGCCTTTCCTCCGGAGCCACTCCTCCAGTGCTTGGGGAGGAGGGCTTAGAAGAAACTGAGCTGGTTGTTATGATCATACAATCCCGGTTTCTGTTCATTCACTGCTCCTGGGAACCCTGCAGAGCTGCTAACAAGCTGTGTGTATATTGAGAGCACGTAGGGATACGCTGGAGGCAGGAGGGACAGAGGGGTGGGCAAGCTCGTGTTATTTGAAGCCTGCACAGTGCACTGGGCTTGGGGATATCTTGAGCTGTCCTTTCAGTGTCCCTCCTGCTCCCATCTCCACATGACTGGCTGGGGAACTCACCAATGGGGCTTCTCCTGACCCCATTCACCTTAGGAACTAGGTTGTCTTGGCATGAAAAGAGTGACAGGCTCTGCTGTTTGTGTAACAAGTGCATGTGCTGCCCTGTCCTCACTTCCCAAGGCTTAGTGTTTTATCATTAAATGGGAATCACAGCACTGCCAAAGCTGAAAAGCTAGAACAGGTCTCCTGGTAGCAATTAGTCTTCTAATGAGGACTGAATGAGTGATTGAATGTGATGCTGTAACAGTTTGCATCATGGCATGGTCTGAAGACCATCATACTGGGCACTGGGAGCTCACACTGGCACCATGTTACCACAGGTTGCCCCATCTCTGGAGCAGGGACCCTGGATGAGTACATGGTCCTCTGGACTTCCAGATGCTTGACACTTGATATTTTGCTTACAGAAAAATAGATTGCTCTGTATAAACAGTATAACAAGATAAACACTGTGCTCAGTATGACAACCAAGAAAAATACTTGGATATAATACAAGGATACCTTAAAGGCTGAGATTGGTTCAAAAGACAATGCTGACTTTGTGTCAGTGTCAGGGGGAGAGTCATTGCTCAGGTCCTGGCAGTTGTAGGAGATAAAACAGCACATTCTATTGCACGTGGGTCAGCTAGTATGGGCTTGTTCCTAGCATTGATTCTATATGCTGGCTAATGACAATACAGTTATTGTTCTTACACCTGTTTGCAAAGGGAAATGAATTGGTGACAGAATCACAGTGCCTCTCCAGGAGGCAAATGGGTCAGGTTCCTTTATTTTTCCCAGTTAGTGCAGTACATCTAGTCTCTCAAGTCTGCGCTGCAACCCAAGATATATATAGGCAATTCAGACCCTTGTTTTATCATCTTCTAAAAGACTATAAAGTAATTAAAATCTCCAACAGAGTGAAATAAGAGGTGAGGTTCTGATAGTTGTAAACTAGGCAGCCAGCTAAGGGGAATCCAATTACTTGTGTTACTGCAAGGTTTTGCTGCAGGATCACATCACAAGTGGTACCCAGCAGCACAAAACTTACTTCACTTTGGCTTGATGCTTATCACAATTGCTACACAAACAGTAAAAATTCATCATCTGTTACTGTTCCATGTTCCTATCACTCTCTCTTTGTTGCATCGGAAGAGATTTGTATTCACTCTCTATTGTCCATCACAGTGATTGCCTCACTGTGACTTTAATTTCAGCTGTCTATAGATCCTGCACTGATCTTTCTGACACTGAAAGATTTAAGAGTAGACTTAAGCTTCAGAATCGATGTTAACAAAGTCTTTACTTGGGACACTTATTTAATAAACTCTCATAGCTTCCAGGGATGATTTACAAAACTGACCTTCTCTGACAGTCTGTAAAACTAGAAAATCAGTAAATACATTTCTTCAGAAAGAAATGGATACTTCCTTCTTAGGAATCACCGTGGCACCTGAGTCATGGCCACAGCTTTACCTTCCCCAAAGCATTGCTGCTCTAACTTTTGAGTAGATGATTTATTGCCCTGTGAAGGGCAGAATAAACCCAAACTTCTTGTTCAATGCATATTAAGATGTTGCAGCAGAGGTAAAAGTAGCTGATTACTTGCAGTGCAGGGCCTCTTCCCATGTCTAGCAGAACGGACAGCGTTGTTTTAAATGGTCCAAGTTATAGGATCTGTACCAAATGTTGTAAAAGATGTGGTATGGAACAGCCAGGCTTTGATGGAGACATGGCTGGCTAACCTAACAGGCATTCCTTGGCTTAACAACCCTGCAACAAAGTGCAGTGAGTTGCAAGGCTTTGAGTTCAATATGAAGGTTTCTGCTTTAAAAAGTAAAGGGGAAAAGATGTAATTGTGTTGGCATTCAGCTCCAGCAGACAACGTGCCACTGGGACCGTGCCCCCAGTGAAAATGCCATGGAGACAATGTGTCTGCTCTTACCCATCACATTGCTTTCCATGCCAGTGGCTGACTTCAATCCATACACAAAATCCAGGCTGCTGGCTGCAGTGGTATTTGCAAAGGTGAAATCATGCAACTGTTACTGAAGCCTGCTTGCTCCTGATCAGAAAAGTCGATAAATGTTTTACAGATGATGGGTTTGGGCAGCACTTCTCAAGTGACTCTGCCCTACCTCCTTTTGCTCTCTGATTTGGCTGCTGGAGGTGCTGTGTGTACTTCATAGTAAATGGGTAATAAAGGATTATTAAGTGATACAAATGCGTTAGGAAGTGCTATCCACACATCAGTATAAAATATTCCAGGCTATTATAGGGCCCTATTACAAGAAAATGGAAGGATTTTGCATCAGTTGATTAACCAGTTATGAAACTGTGCCTCTCATTAAACTTTCATATGACATATTAAATGTATAGTTGTAAATGAAAGGTGACTAGGTCATTTATTGCAAAACAAATGGATTGATATGATAAAAAGGGGGCTGTCCTTTTGTGTGGGGATACTGTCAAGAGGAATAGGAAGAGCACTCCCAAAAATGAGAATGCCACGATGTGCTTTTACTTCAAAACAGAGTCCTGAATCTGCCCTGTTAGAAAAATCTATCACTGAGACTTGAGTGAAGTATTATCTAACCATCTGAGACACAGCCCTATAATTCATGGGTCATTGACACAGTAGAGAAGATCAGTTCTGGCTATTGTAGCAGCAGAGGGACTCTTAATCCATGGATTATTAACGTGGAAAATTGAAGGGGCTGTTACAGGCTTGTGGTTTATTAGACTATTGTGGATTTAGGGAGCTTTAATTTGAAGATTATGGACACAATGGAGTGCAACAGATCCCTTAACAATGTCAGTGGCAAGGCTTTTGTACAGGAGAAAGCTTCTGCCTGAATTCTGTCCTTCCCCATCCCACAGGATACTGCTTAGGAAAACACTTATGGGGCTGCAATCACCTTTGAAGCTCATTTGATCAAAGCAACTCAGAAACACACTTCTCTGAAGATAATGCTCCCTCAGCTCTCCAGTCTGAAAATTATTTTGTTCTAGCAAGGCTTTTCTTGCCAGCACTTGATTTTCATCCCCTATTGCTGTTTTGTCTTGCAAAAATTTGATGCTGCATCGTGTTTGTGTAACATCATTAGGTCCATGGGATGCTTTGCAGGACAAGTGAGCTGAATGTGTTGTGTGTTGGAGAAGGACTAAGGAATGAAACCTTGGACCTTCACCAGCAACAGCTTCGTGAAATACCCTCCTGCCCCTGCTCACATCCGCCATGAAGGACTAACAGACATGTGAGGAGTTGGTGGGTATGGAGAGGCACAGTGAGGCTTGAACACAACCGTAGTTCCAAAGATAACCAGCGTGCTCTGAGAGCCCACCAGGGAGAGCTTCTTCTCTGCCCAAGAATGTTGTTATATGTTTTCCTTTTACCCTCCTCTGTCCCAGAAGAAGGGAAGGAAAATAGAAATTGTTACAGAAAACACTGCAGGAAGGGTTGGGGTTGAGGGAAACACAGAACTGGCATTGGGGTAAGCTCTGTAACTGCAGTGATTCCACTGCACAGCACAGGCGTGAACTGGAAACCTTCCATCTCCATCCTTTGATTCACATTTGCAATACAAGAGGAGGAGCTGTGAGCAGACCAGCACAGAGTGGCAGGTTGGATCAAGGCTCTTGGCATGTCTTCTGTGCCCATGCTCAGCTCGAGGTGTCTGTGCCTGCACAGGTTGTTTTGCATCTCTTCCATGACTGTCTGCAGCTGGGGAGTGGACTGAGGCGAGCAGGGAGGAAAGCCAAAACACCATCTGTGAGGGCATTGTTTGGTTTTTTGTGCTCTTGTGCAGAAAAAGCACGATTGGTTCATGGAGCTTCTTGCTGCTGGAACCTGAGGAGGCCAAAGCATGAATGGGAACAAAAGGAACTGCACAAGTCCATGGCTGGCAGCTCATGAATGGCTCTTGAATGATGTCTCAGGCACAACATCAACACCAAGATTTCTAGCAACAGGGAGGACAACAGGAAAAACAGCCATGCTTGTCCTATTATCCAGGTTATTTCCCAAATTTGGATACTGCCTACTTCTATTAGATTTCATTTTAGGGCCAGACAAAAAAGCTTTCCCTACAGGGTAAGGAAGAAGGCAGCTACACAAAATAAAATACAGTGTGTGTGAATTGGAGAATGGGAAGCAAAAAGGAGGCAGGGAATTCTCACAGGCCAAGACAGGTGAACAGAATGCTCCAGTTTCCTGGCCTAACATCAGTGAGAGAGTCACTGTCAGTATGTGACAGAGAAAGCACGTGCAGGACTTCCAAAAGTAACTCAAGAATTCCTAGGAACAGCCCTGGTCATTGGGACAGTCTCTACCCTCTGATGCTCCAGTGTGTACCCAAAGGCTTGGTATGTACACAAAATCCCAGCAGTCATGCAGAGTCTTGATTAAATTGTAAAATGGGTTGAGTGATTATTTTAATTGAAAAATATGTATTTACTTGACATAAAATTCTGTTTCTCAACTATGCTTATGTTACACAGATAGCTTGGTTTATATTTGAATAGAAAATGTTTAATATTCAGCCTGGGAATAGTTATTTAGCACACATAACTATTTCTTCAATATTAATTTCCACTTCAAGTATTTACATTTTCTTGCTTTCCCTCCCTTGCCCTCTTCCATTCCTCTCCCCATCAAAATTTTCTTATATTTACCAGGAAATATATGTGGTTTAGAGTAAAGCAAAACAAATGATAGATTGAGTGTATTTGCAATGCCCTTTGAAAACTGTCCCAGTGTTCAAATACTGCTCAATTTTATTCCTCTAAGTATTCTGTGCTTACTGCTGCAACATGTCATCTACACAGCCAGGAAGTTGTACAAGATACACAAGATTCAAGCCAACAGGATAAAATCCAAGTGGTCTTTTAGCCAGCTTTTGAAATGAATAGGATTTTGTGACCTAGAACTCCAGAAATTAATATTATCTCAGCAGTCAAACACAGATGGTCCACATGAAAATTTCTGTGTAACTTCTAATTTGACATGTGAAACATTTTATATAATTTTTTAAAATATACTGTGATTTTGAGCCCCATGCTGTTTAATAAAACACATATTATTGCAAAGACCTGAGAAGCGTTTAGTTCAGGAACATTGCCAGGTTTAAGCTTTCAGAATTTGTGTAGTCAAGGATACCTGATTTTTGACAAGCAGTGTACATGCAGCTCCATGAAATGGGAGCACACCTTTTAATGGTGATTGTGCTGGACACCTCCAAGGAGTTCCGAAAAGTTCAATTGCTCTGACACACTAAACTTTAGAATAGTGGGAACCTTTCCTTTGATTTCAGCAGACGTCTCCCACAAGTAAACAAGAAAATGTTTGTCTTTATATTATCAGCAGTTTTTATATTACAAATTAGCCAAAGGTCAGAATTTCATTTTCTCTCGGGCATGGTGCTGAATGAACAATAGCTGAATAACTGTACTTGGATTCAGTCACTGATTGCACTCCTGCAAGATATTCTCACAATCACTTATTCTTCCATTTCTGCCCAATAACCTGGCTGCAGTTTGGTAAACAGCTGGAGTCAAAGGGATGTGGGAGGTAAAAAATAACTGGGGTAGGTGAGAGGTTCTACTGGTGAGAATATAAAGGATGGAAAGACACTGAGTTCCCCGAGCTCTGGGCATCACCCTCCCTGAGAGAGGATTGGGAAACAATGCATATTTTGGTCATTTGGTTGCTAATGTTCAGAGCAGAATTATGTCTTAATTTCAAGTGTTTTGCTAGCAGATGAAGCTTCTCTACTGGAGCCTAGGAAACAGAATGGTCGAGTTTGACAGCCATGTTCAGAGGGAATCCCTGAGGCTGCTGTGAAACACTCCAGGCTGTATGTGGTGAATACGAGCTCCCACTGTGACTTGCCCCCAAGGATGAGGGGTATAACTGTCTGGGCAACAACAGGGAATTACTCCTACTCAGGCTACTGCTCTCTTTTGTCTCCTGGCCTTCCTGTACAGCAAGGTCACAGCAGGAGACTGCTGACACTGACTCAGAGCAAGCCTGGCCACTTCTCCTCCTCAGCTTTGCCAAGATAACCATCTCTGCTGGGAAGAGCCAAGGTGGGGATGTCTTTCTTTACTTGATCAAAGCAATTCAATTACCTCCTTTTAGAACTTTGTATATTAGCATCACATAACATCTCTTTTCACTTAACTACTCCAGCCATTCATTATCCATTCAAAAAGAACCTGGCAGACCTTCCTGTATTCAAGTTGTTTTGGATCAGTAGTTGTATCTGTTATTGGTCCAGAAAACATCAGCTTTCATCTGACCTCTCCCTCGCATGGAGCTTTTCCTTTCGAACCAAAATTTTTGTTTAAATATTTAAACATCTATTTATTTAAGTAGCAAACCCATGCATCCTCTACTCTTGTCAAATTTCACTAGACTGCATTTCTCTGGCTTTGCTTGTTGTCTTATGGCTCAGCAGATAGTGTATTAATGACCTGTACAAAGCCTCAGAAGGATAAATCCTAGGGAAAAAATGGGCAATGTCTGGATTTCTCAGTTGTCCTTCATTTGGAAATGTTACTCAGAAAGATGTTATGACTGATGAAACAAATGCATCTGCTTCTTTGCAGTTACTACATCCACAAGGAAAGATCTTCCATCTTCACTTGCCCTGATTCAGAAGTTGCTGGTGTTTCCTGTAGGAACACTAAGCTCTGTGTTTATTAGTCCAGTGAATGGCCGTCACTTACTGCTCCAACCAATCCTCCCAGCAAATACAGCCAGCAGGGTTCCCATGCTGTGCATCAGTGACGGCTCGTGAACTTGCTTCAGTAACTTCCCATGAGCTGAAGCAGACAAGTCAAACTACAATTACTTAGTTTTGTTGGGGGATTTTGAAGCCTGGTTTCCTAAAGGGATTTCCACCATCACACTGCAAGTCTCTACACCTGAATACGTTGTTAAATTCCACACAAGTCTGACAGACAGCTAGGTATGTCAGCAATAGCAAGATAAGCCAGTGAGGAGAGATTAAATCCATGACACTCAATCAGGAACAAAAGTTGACCTGTAATCTCAAGTAAATCTCCAAATCCCTCAGACTACTCACAGGAAAAGTATTCCTGCTATAGGAGATGTTCTGACTTGGGGTTTGTGTTACTACCCAGAGACTGGCCCAGCCCTGAACCAGGGAGCCAAACGAAACAAGGCTTTGCAGCTTCTGTTGCTCACAGATTGGCTTCTTGTTAAACTCCTTCCTAATTTCACTGTCAGAGATGCGTGTCAACTTTGGGCTTTTGTTTTAAATACACAAAGGTGTTTTTTCCATTAAATATTGTGCAACTGTGCTGGGAGGTGCATTTCCAGTACTTTAGTAATAATTATTGAGCATGAATGGGAAACCTGAGGGCAGGGAGCACAGGAAGCTTTATTGCATTAGAGGGGATGGCAACATGAGATCATCTTTGTGTGGGACCACAGCTTGTAAAAAATCAAAATATAAATGTGGTGGATTCATGTGAAGTGGAACAATGACTCCACGATCCCAAAACTCTGCCTAGGACATTTACATTTGCCCACAGTGGTCCTGTGATGACTGCTGATAGAACAGTGAGTTCCTGACAGGTCTCAGGTCTGTTGTGTGGTGGGGGCTGGGTTCAGCTCTGTGTGTTTAGTTAACCCTCATGACCAACTGCACACCCTGTCACTGCTGAGGAAAGGTGCTGGAGCTGAGTCCTGCTTTCATGTGTGAAGCTTTCTTCTCCTCCAAATCTGCAGCAGCATTTCCTGCTCAGTGGAAAAGCAGGAAAGCAGTGATGCTGTCTAGGCTCTGGGTAGCATCACCTGTGTGAGGACAGTGGTTCTGATGACGAACATTTCATAGGTCAGTCATGTCTGATAAAGGTGAGCAGCAATACATTAAACTTCTCATATTCCTTCATCTACCTCCTTTATTCAATGACTTGTTTGCTGGAGTGCCTTACTCTCCTGATCCTTCCTCGTGAGGAAGGAAATCACTGGTTTCAACATATTCTAAACAGGAAGAGCCAAGACAGAGAAAACTTCATCTGTTGAAGCAAATTAAGAGAGAAAGAGGCACTCAGAGCAATTCTCAAAATTCCCCCAAGATGTCCAGCTCCCCTGAGCATCAGGTATTAATGAAATTCCTATAAGTTTTCTATTTACAACTTTGCTAACCTAAGTCTCTCTGAATGTCTGGTACTAACTCATCTACCCATGGTTACAGAAGGAATTTGGTGTATCACAGGAAATTAATCCTTTTCCAATAACAAAACCAGTGCTTAGTTGCTGTCTTTTCCATCTCACATGCTGTATCCTGGAGAGCTTTCCAGCTTGAACTGGACACTATTTATGGAGGGAAACTCTCAAACTGCTTTGTGAGAGGAGCAGTTTATATGTATACCTGTATATTAGTGTGAAGAAGTGTGTGTGTATATATATATATATTTAGTATATGTATGCATATATGTGTCTACAAAATACATTTACAGTACTAAGAAAATAAGAAATGAGAGAGAAGTTCCGAGATTGCAAATTCTCATTCAGGGGAGAATTACGCCTGTTGCCAGTGGCTTATGAAAACCTTTGTAGTGTGAGTGCTGCATTGCACTACATTCATCAAAAAATTTAAGGATGATAAATGAACACAGGTAAATTCTGGTAGCTTTTTTTCTTTTTTAATTTAATTTTCCCAGTAAACTCCCTCCTACTAGAAGTTAAAGTGGGACTGCTTACTCAAATTTATTTTGCTAAAAACAGGAACTGAGATTTAAAATCATTTTTAATAAACAGCTTATTTTTTATTGTGAGGCATCCAACATAAATCATAAATTATTGTACACTTAATTAAAGACACTCACCTTTCCAGCTGTTGTTCTAATCAGCTCTATCTAAAGCAAATAAATTCAGTGCTTTGCCAGTTCTGTCAGGGACTTTGGTTCAGGCACAGAGAGTGTCAGGGCTCTTTTCCTCACCACTCCAGGTGTTACTGGGCCCTGTTGGAGCTGATTTTCAGAGGCCCTGAGACAGCCTTGAACATCTGGGAATTCTGACTCTTCATCAGCAGATTGTCTCAGATGTGGACTTATATGCCTGACCAACAGAGCTCAGCCTTTGTCTTTATTTTTTCTTATTTTCTTTGAATCCAAGAGTGGACCTGTGAGAAATTAAAGTAACTTGGCCACAGCTATCCTGGAAGAGCAAGTCTGCCAGCAACTTGCTCAACCACCCTTCAATCTAACCCACATACAAGATCATTTTCTATAAAATGGAATGGGACATTTCAGGCAGCTGATTGGAGAGGGAAGCATGTCTGTGACTACTATTCATAGCAAAAAAAAATTTCTTATTTTCAGTCTTTCTACAGCTGACTCTCTGCAAACCTCCTGAGTTCAGGAGTAACCAGATGAGTCCATGGAACACAATTCTACTGAGGGCTATGAAATACAAATAGAAGGATATTACCCTGATCCCAGAAATCACTCATGAAGTTTGTTAGAGAGGCTTCAGGAAAAATGAGATGGAGAACAGAAGCTGGAAAATGTCTGGATGGGTAAAATTCACCCCACTTTTGGAATAACCTGCAAAAGAGGAGAGATAGTGGGTTAACCTTTGTTTATAGAGGTGCTTCAAAGGTGTGCACTCCTCTTCTCTGCATCTCACTCTTAACTGACTTCTGTTCCCAGTCCTGGTATGCTCCAATGGCATCTGATGTGATTCATAGAGAGGTGAGTTTGCAGGTTTGCAGTTAGGTAACACTCCTCAGGAAGGAAAATTTAATCTATTGGCTTACTTTTTCTCAGTAAATGGGACAAAACACAAAAACAGGGAAATTTTGCAAGGCCAGAGTTTGTTTTTACTTATGACATTCTTTAAAACAAAGGTTAGTCTTCTGTTTAGAGAGTTCCTGGTAGGGCTAAGATTCAAAACTGAAAGTAGCAGCCCAGCAGGAGAGTGTAGCAGTAGATGTGACTGGAAATTGTGTAGCAAGCTTTGGGACTGTGATAAATCTGAATACTTATGAGCATATATGAGGGCTGGGGTGCTGCTATTTTTGGTTAGTTTCTTACATTATGAATTTTAAATATTATTTACTATTGCAGTTGAATTGTTTGTAGTTTATTCTTTATTTATAAAAACCTTTTTAGGTTGGGGAGAGGTGGAAGAGAATAATGAATGCAGCCTGGGAGGCTGTACCCAACTCCTCCCTTCTCAGAGGTGGATGTCCTCTGAACCACTTGAGCTGGTTTGGGATTTTTCCCCTTAGCAGCCCTGTCCAGGGTCTGTTCCCATGAAGCAGGACCATTAACTAAAGCCTGAGTGTGTTGGACGAGGGGAATTCTCTGCAGAATGGCCCCTTCATGCACTGCAGCAAAACTGGAGCTGGTGCCACTCGACTGCATTGGGTCCTGTGTTTGTGGATTTAACTTTGTTTTCTGCTACAGGCCTTCTGGTATGTAAGAAAGCAAACTCAAGCTTGTCGCTGTGTGCAGTGAGGCAGCAAACTTGTGGGGGGAAATTCCCCTCCTGTAGTTCATGGTGTTCTTCTAAACTATTTATAAAAAGGTCTGCTGCAGCCAGTGTTTGCATTTGGACAGCCTCACTGTTCCTATTTTCAAGGCTTCTCTCAGATCTGAAAGTAAAGGTCAGGTTGACTCCCCTTATTTGAAATAGAGAGGAAGAAAGTTAACCCTGTAAGCAGGTGGCTCTAATGCAGTAATTCTCAGGAAAATGAGTACATCTTCCTCTCCCTTTGGCTCCATTTTCATTTCTCTGTCCTCTTCATTAGCTGATGATACTTCTAACTTCCTGCATCCTTTTAAAGAGATCCCCATGTAAATCATCATCTGGAATTTATGAAATGCAGAGATCTGGTAAGCAGCACAAATCACACGCTTCTGGCCTGCACTTGCCAGAAACCTTGGATAAGTTTTCAGCTGAGTTTATGCTTCACCTCCCTCCACTCTACAGAACAATAACATATGGGTCCATTTTCCCCAAAAAAACTTGCACCAAACCCAACAATGCACTTCATAAAGGATTATTTTTTGCTGATTGAGAGGTGTTTGGAGATGACAGGCATCTGACCTCATCTTAAGCCTTAAATTGCTGTAAATCCTGTATTGGTTTACTTTTTACTTCAACCAAATAAGATACTATCCTGCCTCCAAGTTAACACTTTCCAAGCTCACCTCAGCTGAGTGTTGCACAGCAAAGGCATTATTATCTGTGATCACTGGACAAGGCACTGCATGGAGCCACCAATTCATGTATGACACAGCTAAACACTAAATAGGATTATGTGGCTCATAAGGCAGGAAAAGGAGAACCAGCCAGTGAAATAGCCTTTAAGTTGTACTACATATATGTAACAACCACTTTGCTTCTGTATCGGGCCCTTGAAGGGCAGGTAAAATACTGAAACAGCCCGAGATGCTGTGTTGTGTGCATGGGCAAAGGATGAGAGGTCTCGTCATCTTCCAGCTGTTGCTATCCAAAGGCTGCAGTAAGAACGGTGTCAGTGGATATTTACTTCAGTGAGGACCTCAGTGGAGGTCACAGCCTATGTCTGAAGGAAAAAATGTATGAGGGTGTGAAAAAATTCACTTCTGAAATGGAAAACTTTTTTTTTATGTTAATAATCAAGAGAACCTTACTGTCTTTTATCCCCAGGATCTGTCTTAGCAGTCTCCTTCAGAATAGATTATCTTTGACTCAAGTGGTACATTTATTTTGGGATGGATTGCTAATAAATAGAGGTTTCTAGGTCTTCTGAATGCAGGGAATGTAATTGGTAGGCAGGTACATTATGAATCTAACCAAAGAAGACTTACAAGATTAAATATAGTTTTATTGCCTATTTAAGACTTTGAAATTAAATGTTTGTTTTAAAGAAGGTGCATTATCCCAAGACAATGGTTTTATTCATGCTATTGCTTAATATAGTGTTACAAACATCCAAGAAGTCTCTGTAAACTTTCTGACTGAGCTGTGAATTGAGGCCAAGGTGAATGTCATGGTTTGAGACAGGCCAAATGCCAGGCACCCATGAGAGTTCTTTGCTTACCATCCTCTGCTACAGTTGAGCAGAGAAAAGGGGAAAAAAAAGAATTAATGAAGGGTTCATGAGTCGAAATAAGGACTGGGAGAAAAACACTCTATGAGCAAAACAGGTTTAAATTAAAAGGTATAATGTAAATCTATTATTAACAGAGTCAGAGGAGGATAATGAGAAGTAAAATCAATCCTTAAAACATCTTTTTTCTCCCCAGCCCCTCCCTCCTTCCCACCGACACTGTAGGGAGAACAAGGCATGGGAGTTTTGGTCAGTTTGTCACTTGAGATCTTTTTCTGTTTGCTCAGGGAGAGGAGTCTTTTTTCTGCCATGTGGTGGGGTCCCTGCCATGGGCAAACAGTTTTCCCAAAACTGCTCTGGCATGGGTCACTCATCCATGGGGTGCAGTCCTTGAAGGACAGACTGCTCTGGTTTGGGAGCAAGGGCTCTCTCTGTCTCTGGAAGCAGGATTTGCTCTCCATTCGTGTCTCCCGCTGGACCACAGCTTTCTCTGGCATCCATCTGCTCCAGCGTGAGCACTTTTCCCACAGGCTGCAAGTGGATTTCTGCATCGCCCGTGAACGTCATCCATTACAAGGGTACAGTTTGTTTCACCATAGTCCTCACCACTGCCTGCAGAGGAATCTTGGCTCTGACACTGGGAGCACTTTCTCCCTTTTCCTTTTTATCACTGACCATGGTGCCTCCGTGTTGTTTCCCTCACATGTCCTTGCTTCCTCCTTTTCTCTGACTAGAGGAAAACTGCTGCTTGTAGGCACCATTGCCAACAAGTTCCACTAATTCAAAGATTGTTGTAAGATCCCACAGCGCCGAGAACTTGATCTCGTCTTGGTTCTGCCTCAGGGAATCGCTCGTCACGCCTCGCTGCTGGCCAGGCAGCCCTGCCGTCACCACACAGGCAGCAGCGCCCGCCACAGCTCTGGTGCTGTTTAATGCCTCTCTTTCCTCATGTAAGGCACTGGGAAGGCGAAGCTGCCACCCCACCCTTGCCCTTCTGGCCGTGGTGTGGCTGGCCAGGGGCGGCCAGGCAGGTGAGGCTCGCCGCAGGCCGCTCCGAGATGGCGGCGGCCTTGGCGGCGCATTGCCGTGAGCCACGCCAGGGATGGCCCTGGCCACAGTGCCTCGCCAGTCCTGGAAAAAAACTCCCCACACAATGTTTTTTGATTTTCTTCATAAATATGTCATCAGAGAGGTGTTACCAACCCCTGTAATTGAGCCAGCAGCATGTCCATGTTCAGAGCCATCAGGCATTTGCTCTGTTGGACATGGTGGAAGCTTCCAGAAGCTTCTTAGAGAAGCCACCCCTGTGGCCTTCTCCCACTATCAAAAAAATCAGGCAGTGCCAAATCAACACAATTGACTTCTCCCAGAAAGTCCCAGTCACTGGGTAATGATGTTCCTCTTAAGGAGGTGTCCTGGATAAAATGGCTACATGTGTTCTGATCAATAACAGAGCTACTCTACCTTCATTTTTCTGGATATGTGAGTTTTTACCTGCCAGTAGCGCATGCAGGTGTAATTTCTTTTAGCAGAGAAGCATTAAATAATTAATTAATTGCCACTATTCTCCTTGGGCATGTTCAGCTGCAGCTTATTATGAGCATCCCATGGGCTCTGAGGGGTGGTTTCTGCAGACAGAGGCTGTTACCCAGGCAAGCAAGTGTTCACCCACTGTTTACAAATCTAATTTTCTCTGCTGGTATGTGAAAAATTGCATGGCATTCTTGTCACAAATTTCCTTTTCTAGTTTTCCTGTGGTTCATGCTTTCACAATTCTCTTTGGCACAGTAATTATTATTGTACCAGCTGTAATGCTTGCAAAAGGTGATCATAATGAAACCTTGGTAGGCATCTTGTGAAATTCCAGCACTGGTGAGTATTGACGCCACCAGAGCTTTTATTATAGATTTTGCTTATTCATTTGGATATGTATGTGAATACTTTGATGTCATTTATCTCACATGTTGTATCCAAGTGAATTGCCATAATTATTTACCTATGAACCTTATTTTTTATCTAGAAAAGTGTAGTTTGTGTCTGGTGTTTTGGGATGAACTTCTGCTCAGTGTGTTCTTTGAACTGCTTGGCACCTCAGTTGAATCACACAGGTTTTAGTTTTGTACATCACAGAAAAAAACAAACTTATAAAACACTGTTAAATGAGAATCAGCTCTGCATTTCAACAACTGTTTTAATTATTACCAAATTCTTTGTTTTACTATATTGTCATTGCAAATTTAATTTTTTGTAGCTCCGTTTCAAGTATAGAGACTGGTTATATTTGTATTTATGTTTATATTTATAATGTATTTATATATATATTCACAGAAACCTTAAAAATTGAACTTACTTATGTATTTCTTTCCTTTACATTGATAAAATATAATACACTAAGTAATTCCCATAACCATTAACATATGATATGCCCACTTGTACTTATTTTGTCATCCTTACTTCCCCAGGCTATTTTCAACTTTAAGTCACTGCTAATCCACAACCTCAGTGCTTTTCTCTTCAGGTCTGATTTTTATAAGTATTATGGAACAAGCACTGAAATGAACTACTCTTGACATTATTGTACAATAACAGTCAGCTGATTAGCTTTTCTATTTCCACTAACTAGAAAAATAGAGCAAAGTAATTTAATTATTTAAATTATTTAATTTTTTTTCTATGTGGGAAAGCCATTTAAGAAATATTTCTAAAGGGAAAGTGGAAATGGAGGAAAATAGCAACGATCTGCATTTCTGGGTGTCCAGAATTGCTGCCAAGCACACAAAAAGACAACTAAAGCAGGAATGTACCCTGTGCTCTGCAGTGCCTGCTGCAATGGTAATTGAATAAAATCTGCTGAGACAAAAAAGAAAAAACAAAAAGCACTTTGGTCACAGAGCTGAAATGGAAAAGCAACAGCCGTTAAAAGGAGCCTTTTGTAGAGTGTCTCCTCAGACTCTGTCTCCCTCCATGAGACTGCCCAAAAAGCAGAACACCTGTAGAATGTCAGGTTTCCTTTGGGATGCAGGAGAGCAGCATCGCATGGCAAGGCCGTGTCTCCAACAGGCTGGGCAGTGTGCTGCTGCTCCTGTTCCAGCCAAGCTGATTGATTCTCGTTTGAAATGCAATCTCTAAGCAGCTTTTGTTGAATTGCTTACTTTCCTGAAAGGTTATAATCCAAAGGCCAGTCTTCAGGAATAATTTGGCTCCCTTGTATGATACTGGTTTCCAGTTGGCATGTAAATAAGGGGTCACATTTTCCAAAGAGAGCACTGCCCCACCATCAGTGCTGTGAGAAATCTGCTTTGCAGCTCCACGGCTGAATTTAGGAGGAAGCATTGCTGACAGGCTGAGTCAGTGGCCCAAATTCTTCTCCCTTTATCCATATAACCACATAAAAATTGTGCCTCCTATCCACAGAATGTGCATGAATAATTTGCTTGGCATGGGACTGGAGCTAGCTAGCACAATAACTATGCTTTTGTAAGCTCCATATGTCCCTTGCCTTGGAGGTTTTCAGATGATACAAAACCCTGGTACTGTGACTAAAATGAGAAAAGCCTGGGCAATGACTTTAGAAGAAATTGGGAGTGACCTAAAGCTCATAAAGAGTTTTTGGCTTTGATGATGTTGACTCAGGTCCATCAGACTTATAAGTTACATCCAGACCTTATCGAGATCCTGGAATGACCCCTGCAGTGTGCAGAGATGGCTTTTTAAACCCTGCAAGGGAGTCCGAATTTCCAAGCACTTCAGAAACACTGGACTCTTTAACTGTACTTCTTAAAATAAGCTCAAGAAACGAGTGCACACATGCTGCCTATCCCTCTCCTCTTCTTTGCACTTAACATTTTTGGTGCAGGAGAGTTCAGTAACGGAAGTGTAAACCTTCTGTTTACATCTATAAACAAGATAAGGTACAAATTGCTGCAATACAAACTTCCTTGCTCTGGCCCTCCGCTGACCTCAGCTATAAATGACAAAGACCCTTCTTTCTCACAGTTGCAGGAGTCTTCAGTCTCTAGGGCAAAGTTTAAACCAGCAAATGTGCTTACAAAATCTTCTGTGTGAATTTTTCTGACTGCTGTGCTAGTTACACACTGCTCAGGGCCAGGGGCTCATGCCTGTGATGTGAGGGACAGATGCAACTGGACCTAGACTTGGAGGGTGCTCCAGACACTTCCAGTTGTAGGGTGAACCTGGGTGCATTTGCACCCATTTCCTGAAGTCAAGGAGCAAGCTATGTGCACTTTTACTGAAGGGCTTTGATAGAGAAGGGCACGTTTTTACCACATTTTATAGTGACAGGAGACATCCGTGTCACTGCATCTCATGCTCAAGTCTTCTCATGGAAGCTCTATGCTAGGTCAAATAAATTGGTTGCAAAATACTCAAGATTATGCCAAGTAAACACAAGAATAATTAGATTTAAAAGCTACTCACGCATTGTCTTATTTTTATAGATTTCAATGGGTGCGGAAAGAAGAGCTGCCAGTAACACAAAAGCTGTTCTAGGCACGGGAACCAAATTCCTTGGTGACCAGGACAGATGACACATGGCCTGAGGGAACAACACAAGAAGGCTGGGGCATGAGAAAAATCTTAGGGAGTGGGGCAGAAAAGGAAAAGGGAACTTCTGAACTTCATAGCTGTAAATATATCTCCATGCCCTGAGAGATCTCACAGCCACTGGCAGTCACACATGTCATTGAGAATATGGTGGGTATTTCAAATCAGATTTGTTAATCTGGGATTTCCAGAGCCATGTCTGTTCTGGGTGGTGGAAGTAGAAACTAAACCAAACATGTTTGGTATTGACATCAGACCACAGGGCAGTGCAAGGCTGGGCTTTTGAACACCAGCACTGCATTTGCACAAGGGTGAAAGCTACAGTGACATTTGTGTGTCCCCAGGCAGGACTTGTATCCTTCTAATCCTGGAGCAGCTCAGCAGAAGGGCACAAGGACATCACCTCTGGCATGGGTCACCCAACTGCAGATCCCTGGAAGATGGACTGGTGCTCTGGCACGGCTTTCCTTGTTCCTGCCCTGTCACCACTGACCACTCACCATTGATGAGCCCTGGAGAGAGTGTGAAATGCCTCTAAGAGGTCCAGGTCAGTAGTTCTTGTGTGTTTAAGCAATTCAGAAACTCCTCTTTTCGTCCTTGTGCTGTGCAGTGGGTTGCAGGAGAGTGACTCAGAGATATCTGCAAGAGAGAAGTGTCACAGGGATGGTTCTTGGTAACTGCTGTTAGTGATGCTGCAGAGAGGTGGTGACACTGGATCCCTCACAATGCTTTCAGCAGAGGCATGTCAGCTTCTGAAAAGTGCCAGCTCCTGGCCCAGAGGCCTATTTTCTACACATAATGGTATCCAAAAAATTTTCATGCAATTAGATACCACTGCCCTAAACCACATAGTTTTATATGTGTATAACCAGGGCTTACAAAGTTCCATTCTCACTGTTCAGAGGAGTTAATTGATGCACAGAATCAAGCAGGATAACATATGTTTGTTTTAATGTGCCCAGTTCTGCTCGTATTCGGGGGAAGTTGCTCTTGTGGCTCTCCATGTGTTTCATAAGCTATGACAGGTCTAGGAGTCTCAACCATGGGCAAGCATCTCCACATCCTGCTGTTGTAGGAACACAAATATCCACTTTGTTGGTCAATGAAATGGCTCAGATTTGGACAATTCTCTGTTTTGACTATGAGCTTTGTGTTACAAAGAATCATGTGCTGGAGCCTCCTATGAAAACAGCAGAGAGAAAGAATGCTGCTGGTGTGTATGAGATTTCTCCTCTCTGCAACAAATGCTACTCTTAGCTGGCTGGCTGGTGTGGAGTAACGCATTAACTGGCTGTGATAAGGCAGGGGAACATAGATACTGGCCCCGTTTTCAGCCCTATGTTTGCTCTGCCATTAGACAATGGGGTCTTGGTCCTCTAGGAGGCCCTGGCATGTCAAAACCATGTCAGTTAAGTCAACAAATATCCTTGTGTTCCTCATTTCCAAACTGTGCTTTCTCCCTTTAAAAATTCTGAATGGGAAGGTTAGGGATATTTAAGAATTAAGATGATAAAATATGGGGAGACAACATGGAAACAGCTGGTTTACAAATATGAGCCTTCCATCACCAGCATTTTTAAAAGCTATTTATGTTGTAATGCATATGAGTTGAAAGGTCTGAAAAACATGACATGTATATCTCAACATCCATGTGTTGTAGGGCAGGAAATTACCCCCTTAGCAGAGCTGCCACACCTCCAGACATACAGGGTGTGCTGCCCACATGCACATCTCCTCGGGTGTGCCATGCACCTGCAGGTGATGAGGAGCTCTAGCAGGGCCATGGTTCTCAGGAAGGTCCAAATGGTCCAAATCCTTCAGGTAATTTTGGGTAACACTTCTGGCTGGGAAAGAAATGTCATACCCCTGCACTGGGGATATGGGAGCTCACTTCTTGGTGTCATTGAATTCAGCCCAGTATTGTGGGTAACAGTGCTACAATCCTTACTGCTAACTGATCACACCTGGATTTAGGAGTAAGTTGTGTGTATGAAAGCAACATTGAGGTCACTAACTGGCTGCTTATTCCTACTGGTATCCTTATGGCTCCTGTCTCAGCTCATCCCTCCTTGTGTGCAAAAAGACTAAGTAAGGCTCAGTTGAAAAGTCTTGGGAATTTTGAGGACTGACCCATGTTCTTGTGTGCTTAGAGTTGACAAAATTAGCTGCTTACTTCATTGGCTGAAAACAGATGAAAAGAAATACCTACTTGTGCCATGAGTAATTCATCAGTGAAAGAAAGTGCTGCAGGATAGTATTTGGGATGAAAACTGCATAACAGTAGTCTCACAAGTCAATTTGCTACCTATAAAGGAAGGGATTTCTCTTGGCTATCCTCTCTTCAGGAAGAAAAAAAAAACAACCCTCTTCTTAACACTGTCTGCATTTAGAAACAGCCTACATTTTAAGTAATTAAAACTGATGTTCCTGACAAACATTTGCCTCCAAAGAAATGGTCTATTGTAAACGTAAACTCTCAAGATCCTTCCAGGCATACCAGCAGACTGTCTCCTAAAAATTCTTCCCAAGCCATCTGGTGCCTTATCTTTGTAGCCAAGCCATACAATAACTTTGACAGAGGATTGTTGCTCGCAGGGTTTAGTCTCAGGACTACAGATTCCATTGGAAGTATCCCAGTTCACTCTGAACCTGTCAGACAAGCAGCTCTGGCTGTGTGAATTCTCCACTACTTTTAATCAAGACCCAAAATGTGCAGCTGTGGTTCTCTGGGGAGATCCCCTCTTCCTGTGGTTTGCAAAGGGAATGAAGGAGTTACAGGGAGAAGCTGGAGATTTCCAAACAGGGATTTACACTCCATTAATTCTCTCTCCGGCATCCCAGCCAGAGTGGCATGACATGAATGTGGTTAGGAAGGCTGCAGCCAATTCACATCATTCTTGTTGCTCTCCCCGCACCTGCAAGGGGAACGTATGGATTCCAGGTTTGCTCCTAGACACCCTTTGTCATCAAAAAAAAGGTATTTAGTGAGTGAGAAGGCATGAAGGCATAGAGCAGACGTGGCTGTTGGAAACAGCTGGGAAGAAAAAGACAATTTTATTTCAGTTTTGCAGATCATTCAGAATTTGCTCTCCCTTGGTTGCATCCTGCTGCTCTTGTACCTGCTTTTTAACATTTCACCTAAACTCTGTCTTCTAAGAAACTGAATTCTTTCTGTTAAGTCCCCTATTTTGATTGCAAAAGCAGAGCCTGACAGTGAAGCTAAATAGCAAAGCCAAGGCTGCAGGCACCTGACAGCAAAGCACAGTTCAGGCACAAACCAGAGTGAGGGATCCTGTGTTAGGTGTGCCCAGCCGCTCAGGCAGCGACAGCCATCATGAGTAACAGCATAGGGAATGTGGCTGAAAATAGAATTTGTTCACCACTCCTTCATCCAGGGCAAACACAGCATATTTGGGGAGAGACCAAATCCCTTTTTGGATTTTTGTTCTGTGTTTATATGCTGAATCTTCCACATTAAGCGTTTCTAGTCTTTTCTTTACCAATACTGCTTTCAGAGGAAAGGAGGAAACTGGGTGCAGGAGTGTAGGAGCATCTATAAGAAGAGAACCTTTTCCTCAACATATCCTGCAAATTGGACACTGCTTACAAATCTGAAGCATCACATTTAAGCAGCACCTCTTTATCATTTAGCATGAGGGGCAATGGCTCTGGTCTCTTGCACATTCTGGCCGTGGTAATGCTGGTGGCACCAGCAGTGTTACAAACTGATGGGCTGCCATTACATTATCTTCTCCCTCCCTGTGTCAATCCATTCTGGGAACCCTCAGCTACCTGAAAAGAATTTAAAAACACCCTAGTTTTGGGCACTACAAGTTAGTGAGCACAGGCATTTCTCTAATTTAAAAAGAAATGGGTTTTTCTCAAGCTGTTGCATCTTAGTAAAGAAATACTGGATGTTATATATGCTTGTCAGGTGGATATTAATGAGCAAGATGTGATGCTGTAAAATAGCTCCTGGAAATGACAGAGATTCTGCACTTCTCCAAGTCAGTGGAAGTTTTGATGATGAGTTTTGACAAGCATTGAATTAGACCTAAAACATTCCCAACTTTTTGGCCATTGATAATTTTTTTGACAGTTTTATAACCAGTAGAGACTTCCTACCACAATACAAATACGACAACATTGTAAAGACTTCCCCCTGGGAGACATCTTTGCTTTTAGCTGGGTACCTTGTTACACCCCAAAGGAAATCAAACAGCATAGGGAAAAAGAACTTGATATCTGTAAAGTTGCTTAGCTTTTTCCCTGCTGTACTGGATATTTGTATCTTGTTATCTCTGGAGACAATCTACTATTTGGGAAAAGAATGAAAACAACCCTCCTAAAATAGAGTTTTACAGTTTAATGATCCTGAAATATGACATTATACACTTAGGCTGCACACAAGATGGAGAGGGAGGGTGGAACTACCCAGGAGGTCAGAGCTCCATGACCCCATGTTCTTTGCCAAATCAATCATCTCAGTCTCCTCTTCATAAGGTGATGGTGACACTTCACAGAGCTGTTATGATAATTTGTTTATATAATAAAAGTACATGGCTCGAGGGATAAAGCTTTTTGTACCTGCGTAATTTCCAACACTCCCAGGTTGCCTTTTGGTATGAGATTACAGAATATCTGCTCTATTTAGTCCTCCTAGTATTACTGTTAATGTTTTGGCACAGGCACCTGGAACACAGCATCGATGCACAAGTATATAATATCAAAAGTCATGAGAAATGTACTCAGGTCCTGTTTGATTCATAGCATGTCAAACACAAATGATAGCTTGATGTGGCTTAATTTGCACATAAATAGAAATATTCAGAATTGAGTGCTTCTTAGCTACCTTAGCACTTGTCCAAGCTTTACCTGTAGGAAAAAGGGAGATGGGATCTATAACTTCTCATTAGGCCAAAGGAACTGCCAGGCTGCAGCGAGACCCAGAAGCTGGGCTACCCTGAGCACTTCCCACGTGGCAGATAAGAGGTGTAAGGAAGAGGAGCAGTGTGAGAACAGTCAGCAGCAGTGCTTGGAGCAGGGGAGGGGCGAGCTGGAACCAGCAATTTCAAGTGGAGAGCCTCAAGGGATCATTATGTCCATCCGTGCTGACCTGAGGAGGAAAATCCCACACATTTGCAGTGTCTACGTGGGCTTTGCTGTTCCTTCCACCCAGTCCCTGGTTCCTACTCATGTATGTGTTTTCCAGGGTCAAAGTTGATCGTGAAGCAAACTGAGCACCAGTTTCCTTGCATGTGAGTGGAACAGTGTAATAGATTTGTTTGCTTTCCCTCTTTCACCTTCTGTTCCCAAATGGTGGTTCCCTATCCAGGCAAAGAGATCTAAATTATATCTGCAAGGGCAAGGCTATTTTCACTGTGCCCCTCCTTGCACCTCTGTGCAGAGCAATGGATGGCTCCCACAGGACACAGCTCCTGGCTGCAATGCACTGCCTGGGAAGGTGTTTGAGTTGCACAGTTTGACCCAAGACCGAGATGAAGGATGTTTGAATATTATTTCCCTGGGTAACCTTGAATTAGTCAGCTCAATGTGCACATCTCAGTATTTAGGGGAGTGGGACAGCACCAATGACTCTGCAGCATCCTGGCACAGCATTCCTCATCTCCCTTAGCCACTGGCCCTAAAATGGGGACCAGGATATGACAGCAGTGATAGCAGCGCTGTGCTGGTATTGCTGGGAATGGCAGGGAGCACTTCCCAGCCTCCTATGGGTCAGAGGAGCAAACTCCCAAACAACCCAGAGATTCAGACCTTGGTGGCAGCAGCACACTACATGGTGTAAGAACTCCAGGGAGGAAGCAGGAGCTTAAAGGACTACAGTAGATGAGTGTATTTAAATCCTTTTAACGAGGACCAAAAAGAGTTGGCTTGGCACAGATAACAAGTTTGAAAAATAAGTAAGTATACACCAAGAACTTGCAAGTTTCAGTCCCTCCAAGCTAATGTGAAAAGCTTAACTTAAAAATACAGCTTTGACTCAGTTTTTTTTTAAAGAGAAGCCTTTATGAGAGCTTCCAAAACAAAGAGAAAGGCAGCCCAGAGTGGTATCCTTGTTACTAGCATCAGCAGATGAATGAGAGAGGTAGGAGAGGGTGGACAGCTGTTTGGAGGGAATGAAATCTTTCACTTTCTGACCACACAGAGGGAGAAAAGTTGGCTGTTTTCAGATATCTTGTAGCATTAAGGAGCGGCCATCAAAGGGAAACTGCTTGCCTTGTGGGATAATCGTTGGGCAAGCAAGAGGATGCAGCAGATAAAGGAAGATGACCTTACTGGGAGAGGCTGAGCCACAAAGAACAAAGATTATTACTGGAGATGGCCTCACCTATAGGGAAAAGGACAAGGTAACAAGGGGGATAAGCAGTTCAAAAACCTCAGGAGATCTGGGTTCTTCAGCAGAGTGCATTGCCTTAAATTTCTTACTGAAGTTTTGCTGTTGTGATCAAGTTCTGATTTCGTAGTTTATAGAAGAGGCATTTGCAGCTCAAGTTCTGCAGTATTTACATAGGCAAAATTCCCAATGTTTTAAGGGGATTTTTCCATGGGTAGGTACGGACTCTTAAAGCTTACTTTTGACTGAGTGAGGACTTGGAGTCTGCAAATTACCATATCATAAGTATTAATAGATCCTTCCTAATAGGAAAGTTATTTAAGATTGCAGCTTAGTTTCTCTAAACTCCACATAATCTATTTACTTACAGTACAACTTTCATTCTGTACTTCCTAATCTCCAGCTGTAAGGATCCAAAATGCCACATAACACACAACTTGTGCATATTGATGGAAATGGCTCTGGAAGCCATGCCATGCTGCTTGGCATGCACAAATGTATGTTTAGTGAATTGCAAAGCCAGGATTTGGTCCTGGAGGCTTCACACTGCTCCCAACTCTGCCCCATAATGGAGCCCCATGAGCTGGATCCCCTCTTCTAAATGATGGAGTTGTGTTTCTTGCCTTCCCTCAGGTTGGTGGTTTCAGATCAGTGGGTGGGGCTTCGAGGATGTTCCACAAAACAATCTTGCTCCATTCAGCCAGAAAGGAAAGGGTCCTACCCAACCAAGTCACAGGTAAGTGCTGTCACTTCTCACCCTGTGCCAGTTCCTGAGCTCTGTCAAACCTCACCCCAGAGCCAAATTGGCCACCTTGTAGAAAACTAAGGATGAAAAAATCTCCAAAGTTTTGATAGGTTTTCCTGTGACAGTGAGCTGAACAGAAGCAAGGCAGCTCTCACCAGCACCTGACATGGGGGATGCTGAGGTTGAGTGCTGGGATGTGGAATGTTTGTGAGATGGGGACGCCCTGGGGCACTCTGTGGCCCAGATAAACCAGACCTGTTTCCCAGCTCTATGCTGATCTGAGGACTGAAGGCTGCAGCCCTCTTTCCCAGGACACCAGCAAGACTAGCTCCACGTAAACCTCCTCCCCTCCCCTCTGACTCAGCCCTAATGCTATGCTCAGCCTTTCACCTCTCCTTCCTCAGGCAACTTGGTTCACTTTTCCTCACTCCCCCTCTGCTGACCAGCGGCTCAGTATTGCTCCCACACCCAACTGGCAGCACAGGCTCCCCCTGGCACTCCTGGGAATTGTGTCCACACCCACCCGAGTTAGGGATACAGCCTACCCTTCCTTCTCCCACCATGATTTCTGGAGCATTATTCCAAGCCCAAGCACCCTGTATCTCTCTCTGTGAAGACTGAAAGGTTCATGTGGACACTGTAGGAAGGTGGTCAGGGCTCAGGGTGCCCTGCAAGCACTGCAGCTCAGAGAGACACGGGTGAGTTATCTCACAGGAAGTATACGAGATTTTAATTGAACCTGGTTTATAAGCGTGGGCACAACTCCACGAAGGGAGGTTATGTGCCATTACACCTTGCCCTAAGGGTGTGCTGACATGGGTCTCCACAATCCTGGAGATGTCTGCACTGCTGAGGCTCTGCCTCCCAGCCCTGCAACCCTGGCCAGCCAGTCACTGAAGATGCACGGCTTTGCAGGTGATGCTTTACTTACTTTGACTTTTATATTCATCATACAAAATTAATAATTGACTCCTAATAGTTGAGGATTGTAGGAGTCCACCAGTTGTTTTGAAGAGTCAGGAGGTGCCATTTTGCCCAGAAGTGGATTTTGAATTGATTTTTATTTTAAATTTTTCCCTTTCTGTGGCAAATACCGACATTTCTGTGCCTTGTCCCAAAGCTGAGTGAAGAATTTAAAGAACTTTGACACTTCCTATGGAAGTGCAAATTGAACTTCCAAACTTCTCTTTTGCCTTGCTTACAGGCTTTAAAGGTTTAAAAACCTTTTAAACCAAGGCTGGGGGTTTTGATTTGAGGAAAGAGTAGAAGACAACACTGAATTACATTTAGCTCTAAAGGATGTCTTAATTTTTACAGAAACCTTTCAAACTGTAAAACAAAACAAAATTAACTCGGATAAGGAGAAAATCTTCCTTTTGCCTTAGGGTGCCTGAAAAGTGCACAACACAAATCCAGTCCTTGAATTGCCTCTTATCTGAGAAATGCAGAAGAAAGCAACTACTTTAAGAAGTGCCACATAGAGGATTCTTCAATTGCTGGTCCACTTCTCCAAGCTGCCTTGAAAAGAAAAAAAAAAAAAATAAAAAAAAAAGGGATAATGTTAATTATGTAAGAAAACTCAGCTCTCCTCCCAGTGAGTGACAAAGTGACTCATCCCCACCACGACCTGGCAGAGCAGGCAAGTGCCGGTGCCGCTCTGCCCGGGCTACTTTGGGATTTTAAAGCCTTTTGGAAGGAGCCGGCGGGGAGCGGGCGCCTGACCCGGGTGTGCGGAGCCGTGGCTTGGACTTCCCCGCCAGCTCCGTCCAGCTCCAGCGATGGCTTTTCTTGACCAAAACCTGCGACTTCGGCGTTCGCCAGCAATGAAAAAAGTGACATCTTTGAAGGAGCGGAGGAGGGCGGGCTTTCTCCTGCTTGATCTATGGAGCACGCCCCTTTTTAAACTGAATCCCGGCAGCTCTCGTCCAGCAGCCCGACGGGGGGAGAGGCGGAAAGCGAGGGAGAGCAGGCAGGCAGGCGGGCGGGCGGGCGGCTCCCCCGTCCCGGCCCGTCGGTCCCGACCCCGGCCCNAAAAGGAGGCGAAGAAGCGGAGGCGGGGAAGGCTGCTCCTCCGAGGACAGCGCGCAGCACCATGCAGCTGGCGCCGCTGGCGCTGGCACTCACCACGCTCTTCATCGACGGCTTGAGGACGGGAGCGAGGAGGCAGAAGCTGCACCCCAGGCAAGGTAAGGGGGTGCTCGGGGAGGGGCGCGGGGAGTGCTGCGCTGCCGCCCCCCGGGGCCGCGGGGCTCGGCCACCTCACTCAGCGGCATGTGCGTCTGTCCCCTCGCAGCCCAGCTGCTGGAGAAGCTCAGCGAGTACGAGATCGTGACTCCTACCCGAGTGAATGAGTTCGGTGAGCCCTTCCCCACCGATGTCCACTTCAGGCGGCGCCGGCGGAGCACCAGTGCTGCCCCCGACGCCTGGACGGCGGCCGCCGCCGCCTCCCCGAAGGCACACTACAGGCTGTCCGCTTTCGGGCAGCAGTTCCTCTTCAACCTGACGGCCAGCTCGGCCTTCATCGCCCCGCTCTTCACCGTCAGCCTCCTGGGAGAGCCCGCCGCAGACCAGCGGCGCCTCTACGCCGAGGCGGCTGACGCCGACGTGAAGCACTGCTTCTACCGGGGGCACGTCAACGCCCGCCCTCGGCTCACCGCCGTTATCAGCCTCTGCTCCGGGATGGTGAGACCCGCGCCCCGGCCGCCGGCCCGGCCCCGCCCCGCGGAGCGCCAGGGGCGGANCTGCGCCGCTGCTGCTCCGCGGGTTTTAGGGGAAAAAGTGCCATCCGCCGACACCCACGGGGACGGTCCGCGGGCCGGACCTGGGCACGGACCCCCGTCTGCCCCTGGAGTACCCGGGTGCCGGTGAGAGCTGGCTGCGGGCTTAGCACCAGCGCTGGCCGCGGAGCCACCCAGCACCCCGGGCCAGGAGCATGCCCCGGTTCGTGTCACCCCAGCTGGGTGTCCTTCGGTGCAGGAATGTTGGCACCACGATTAGCAGAAGCTCCGAAAAGGGCTGACTCTTCTGTCTGTCCCCGTGCATTTCAGTCCCACAGGGTGCCTGTCCCGGACGCTTCCCGGAGGTTTCTGCTGGAAACCTCCATTCAGTCCAGGACTGAATGGGTCCATGAATTTCTGGGTACGTGTGTGTGTGGCTTCCATGTACTGGCCATGGATCCCAGTATGGGATGGCTGCAGAAGGTTTTGTCTTGGACATTTTTTTATTTACCCACCAAATATCTGCATTCACAGTTGTATGCAACTAGGGGTGTTGATATCTTCTCATAAGCAGGGATTTCACTATCTGGACACCTTCCTCTGGTCCTTATATGTGGGTTAAAAGCCTGTCTCAGGGACACGTGATGGGGTTGCACTGGGGCCTCCAGCACACAGTGGCACCATCACCCTTCGGGCAGGACTGGCTCGTTAATATCACTGGCATAAGGACAGGGTCTGGCAGACGTGCCCCTCTCATGCTCCCTGCCTGTAGGTTAGTAATTAGCCCTCTGTAAGCACCAGTGGGGTGGCTGTGCAGCCCAGGGTGGGTGCAAGCAGTGTGACCAAAGCTGGAGTTCCAGCCGGTGCCTTCACAGGGGTTGCCATAGAACTAGGCACACCTCCCTCATTAACTGCTCGCTTTGTGGGTAGTGCTGCTAGGTGGCTTGTCATTGCTCAAAGCTGATCTCCTGTTCCTCTCTCTGGTCCCTCTCAGCTAGGCACATTCAAGTCTGATGATGGGGACTATTTTGTAGAGCCACTCCTATCGCTTGAGGAACAGGAGTATGAAGAAGAGCACAATAAACCACACCTTGTCTACCGACACCGGACACCTCCAACCAACTCTTCAGGGGACAGGCAGACTTGCAATACTCCAGGTACTCATTTTGTTACTGCCTTGGATGGCTTGATACTTGGAAGTGCTATTTGCAGTTAAAAGGCAGTAGGTTTGTGTGGGAAAGAAGGGATGTGGAGTTGAGGGACCCCTCTGGAAATGGTGCTATGAGTCCTGGGACTGGGCTTGCAGCAGTAGCGCTGTCCTGGAGAGATGTGGTGCACCCCTGCTTTCTAGGAATTGGTTATAAGGAAGTTGTGGTCAGAAAAAATGTTGCAGTTTCCCTTTGATTCCTGTTGTAAAGCTGGCAAGAGAGCTTTTGGTCTGTCTTGCCTTAAGTATCCTGTGAGTCCTTAAACTTGTTTTCTGTTCTCTCCTACATGTAATTCCCAGTCATCCTTATCTGATATACTCTCTGTCTGATACTCTGTCCTTTAAATTACTTCCTTCTGTCTTGGTCTTGCTGTGCTCCTGGTCTTCCTTGCCCAAATCTGGCTGTGAGTTGCCACATCTTACTTTCTAGTGGAAATTAGGAGATCCTCACACCAACCCTGACAGTTCTTCCGTTAGTAATCACTTTTCCATGGTTCATTTTCAAAAGCTTTTTTTTTCCTCATGACCCTTCCTCCACCAGCACCATCTCCCTGACCTCCTCACTCCCTCTTTCTGATCCTTGCACATATGAAAGAGCACAAGCCTTTTTCTCTCCCCCTTCATATGCCTTGATGAGCAATAGCCTTGCTCCTACTGTCCCTATTATCTGCAGTGGCCTCCTGCTGCTCTCTGCTTCCTTGACTTCCTGATGTTCACAACTAATCCTCCCCTTTGGCAGCAAATACCTAAATTTTCTCTGAAGAAGCTTATTGCTTTGGTCTCCTGTTTCACCTGCTGTTTTGCCATCCTCCTTTGGCCTGCAGCTAGGTCTACAGGAACTTTAAAGCCTGAACAGAGTAGACCTTGACTGAGTTCTCTTGTGGGCTGCAAGTTGCTCTTATGCTGCAAAGTAGGTGATGTTGCTCAGGAAGTAAAGGTAAAGGAGAGGCATGATGCCCAAATTAGGCTGCAATTAGCACGTGTTACTTGTTTGGCACCCATGACTGTAGATTGTGGCTGTGCTGTTGAGCTGTCAGTCTGTTTAGCTTGCAGTGATCATGCTAAGTCCAAAGATACTCTGATACTCTGTGACCAGCCAGAGCAAATGTGTTCCTTCTAGAAGACGTGTGATTCCACGCCCACATGCAAACCTATGTGCCAGGGGTACAGTGGCACCTCTCACAAGGCTATCACTGTTTGTTCTTCCAAGGGTTGCTGCTGGAATATGCCATTCTGGTTTCTCTCTTCCAGCTGTTTCTGCTCCCTTCTTTGAGATCAGATGCAGGAGACTCAGAACAGTTGGAAAGAAACATGGAATCTGGCACATTGCATCAGTAACCCTTGGAGGAACGGAGCAGCAGATCACAGGACTCATTGAATAAAAGGTAGCTGGGAGGGCTCTGAATTTTGCTTGTGGACTTGACTCTGTGCTGCTGTAAAAGGCTGCTGTATTTTACCCCACTGTGTCATAGTTCTCATTTAGGATATTATTCTTTTGTATTGTAATTCACAAGAGTAGTACTCTGTGATTTTAGCAATGATTATATATCTCTTCCTCCTTTGTTGCAATATGTTTTGCTTCTTGCTTGTCTTTGTTTTCTTGCTCCTCAGTTGCTTCATGTAGTGGAGGGAGGAGTTCTCACCTCTCAAACACAAGCTTAAGTGTTCCAGATAGTCATGAGAGTCTTATTTGTCTTCCTGTCCTCTTTCCCCCATCTGTCCCTCTTTACTGTCTCTTCTTTTTGTCACTGTCCAAGCTTTTGAAAGGGAATGATGCTGTGGCCATGCATGTATGGTGAACAAGTCTTGGTTATTTCATTTAAGGAGCAAGTTCAAAGCAGCTTGGGCAGTGCTGAACCTTAGCATCCTACCTGAGGTTACATCTGCTGAGAGAAGGTGTCTCTCATGTCCTTGCAGTAGAGGTGAACATGCAAAATCTAGCAGCACTCTCTATTTTAGGCAAAATGTATCTTTCACTCATTCTTCACTTCAGAGAAGAATGGTTTCCTGAGAGTTTGGGAGTTGTAGGGTGTTGTGTGAATCCAGTTTTCTGTCAGAAGAACGTGTGAAACGGTGCACTTGCTTTGCAGGCTTCTGGCAAGGGTGGAAATTTGCTCCAAGAGGAAATTCATGTAAGGGAAATCTAAGATACCCCCCTGAGGTGAGCAAGGGACCTCATGTTGCCAGGCAGTAGTGCCATTAAGAATGACTTTCTGATAATCATCTTCCTGGAAATGATTAATAAGCAACATACTGGTGTGCCCTTGCCATAATGATGTAATTTTACACTTCTTAAGGAATTCAGGAAAGTTTCCCATGTGAATTGACTAACAGATTGAGTAAAAGCTTTCATTTGCAAAAGTCTCCCTGGTCTTACTTTTAGTTTTCAGCATCCTGAGGTATTTGCTTTTGTTAAGTTTTAATCAGCAGTTTCTGATAACAATTTTAGGTCCTCTGACATAAAAGATACTCTGCAGGTGTTCTGGAAAAAGATCTTTTTCCTCTGAATGCTGATGGATATCAAATGGAAGCTGTGCTCTGCAGATGAACTTTCATAGCACAGCACTGGGGTCTCTGGCAATGCATTTCAGCCGTCTGGCATACAGCTCAGCCACTGCAAGAAAAACTTTGGACAGAGTTTTCCTTGGGGTAGCAGGTTAATGTAGTTTCAGTCATAGGAAATGGTGCATTTTCCTCTCCTTCTTTTCTTTTAGTTAGTGCCGTGAATCAGTTTGTCATCTGGCCGGGGGTCTGGCAGAATAATTAGTTGTGTTTTAGTGAATAGCCCTGACGGGATGAGGACTTGGCCAGGTTGTCAGCATTATGTCACTACATAGGTGCAGCACCACTACCACCCATCGCTTCAGGATAGCAAGCTCTTCCGACCCAATTATTAAATATCCGCTTTTTTGAGGTGGAGGAGGAAGAGAAAAGAAATTGTGATCCTAAAAAAAGAAAAAAAGGAAGTGGCTCATTGCAAGGCTGGAGAGTGCAGCTTTCCTGCACCCCACGGAGGAACAATCTGACTCCAGTGATAAAGGCGTGGAGCCGCATCCTGCGTCCGTGTGCCGGCCCACAGCACCTCCCCGAGCCCCCAGCCAGGGGGACCTTCTGCCAGGAACAGACCTGTGAGCCCTTTCCCTGTGAAACTCTCAAGGTTTGGTCTTACAGAGAGATCTCCAGCTCCAGATGCCAATGGAACGCTGCCTTTGGTCATCACTTGGTCATCACATCAGGCTGCCTTTTGCTCTGAGTCTTGCGTCCATTTCTGCTGCTTCTCCTTTCTGTCATATTTCCCATGTTTTTTGTCACTGGTGTACATATATTTTAGTTGTTGAGTTCTGTGGAGCTCTTCCAGTTTTGTTGGGCTCTGTGATAGCTTTAGCCTTTTACTGAACCTTTGCAATCATTCTGCCTGTTGGCCACGTCTTGTTCTGAGACAGATGTGGCCCCCACCTGCCTGCTTGCACTAAGCCACAATTCCCCTGTGTCCATGAGTATAATTGCAAGTATTGTGCCTTTTCATCACCCTACTTCTGTTGCCTGCCCAGCTCTTACTCCAAACTTAGCAAATTCTGTGCATCTTTTACTGTGACCCTGTTGCAGAACTCCTGAGTAAAGTTTTGGGGGCAACTCCTTTTGTACCCACTGCCTTCATTTGGCTGATCTGCACTTCCATTTTCCATCCCAGCTTCATTTGCTAAATACCTCTCTGTTCTTGTCTCATTTCTTATAATTCTTTTATATTCAAGACCTATCTGGGACTGAGATGAATAAACTAAGGGCTGAATGTATATTGAGTGCAAGCTGCTCCCTCACTGCTGGTCAGCTGTGCCCATCCCGAGTCCAGTGTTGGACCTGGGCTCTGGGGCTGCATGTGAGGATCTTGCACAAAGTCCTCGCTCCTTAATGAGAGCATTTAAAGCAGGAATATCCACCACAGGCAAAACTCCTCATGCAGAAGCAGCAATAACACTTTGATGGTGCCAAACTAGTAGGAAGATGATTAGAGCTGTTCCTGTTTCTGGAGGGGAGCCAAGGGGCTGTAGCCAGCAAAGAGGCCTTCCAGCAGTTCGTGCTGAGGTGGTGAGGTTTTGGAAGCAGGCTCAGATGAGTGCAGGACAGAGCAGGTCTTACCTGCACTGTGCAGACTGTGCCCCCACCCACTGCTGGCAGAGGTGGGAAAGCCCAGTGACTCACTTGCTGAGGCTGCTTTCCAAAATCCACCAAGTATTACCAGCACAGATGGCTGTGGGACACAACCAGCAGGCTTAGCACATCTCAGTACCTGCCAGAAATGGATGTAAAAGGGTCTCAAATTTGCTGGTATTTTGTTGGGTGTTACAGCAGTTTGCTGGAGAATACATGTGTGGCCAGGCACAGCAACTCCACAAAGGGAAGCCCCACATGGTCCAGGAGAGAAGGAGAGGAGCTCTCTAAGTGGTGCTGAGGAGGGTCCTGTAAAAAACACAGGATAAACCAGCAGCATGAACCAAGTCTTGCCACTGAGCTAGCATGGCACAGGCATACTCAGTAATATGTCACTGATTTTTCAGTTGCATTAATGAGTAATTTGTAATAGATTACCCTTTCATAGTAACTGTAACAACCTTTCCCACTGGCCATGACACTGGGGAACCACCAGAGCAGAGGAGTGCTGCCCTGTGTCTTGAGCAAGCATATTCCCAGTGCTGCCAGCTCAGTGATTGTGATCTTGTTTCTGCAAGATAATTAGCACCAGCCTGCTCTCCCAGTGCCAGCCAGCTGCATGGGAAGTCACTGGTGAGCCCATGACACAAGCAGGAGATGGTCCTGTCACCATGATCCCATGTGCTTGGGGTGGTCAGGTTGAGTTGGCAGGATGGGGCTTTGTTAGTGTGTTATCAGTGCCATGACCTGGGGAAGGATGTGTTTAGGGATCTGGTACTGGGGCTAAAGCCTCACTTTGTAGTGTCTAGTGCAGGGAGGGGATGAGCTTTTGTTCCTCTGGTTCAAGGTGTGTCCACAGTGTTACAATTGGCAATGGAGTGGAATAGGGCCAGTGATGGAAAATTTCCTGCTCCTTCTACAGACCCTTTGTATGTGTTGTATTCTTACTTTATAGCACTTTTGAGGCCGAAATTTTGAATTCCTTTCCCACAGGACTCAATGTTTGTACTCTTGTGAGTGGTCTGTGGTGAAATCCCAGATCCTTTGCACTTGGATTGTTAGTCTAGAGCCCTTTAGTGTTTTTGCTGTTTCTTTTGGACTCCGTCTTGCTTCCAACTGTGTCCTTTTTTTTTTTTTGTTTTCGACTCATTCATCCAGCAAAATATTACATTCTAGGTGTCTGGTTTCTAGGCAGGTCTTCAGGCAAATTCTGTACTGCTGAGTGTCACGTAAACTCAGGGTTGCAGGAGATCTGCAGGGAGGTTTTCTTAAGACTTTACTTCCAGGTTGAGCAATCCTTGAGCTCTTTCAAGAGTCTGTTTAAGCTGTCAGCTTTGCTTTTAGCCTCAGGGTAAAACACTGACTTTGTTCTTGTCCTCAGAAAAGTTTCTTATCTTAAAGAAGTGGATTGTAATTTTTAGTCAGATAGTAATTAATTCAGGTTTCCTTCCCTCCCAGAATAAAGAAGAGAATTTCGTCACAACTCCCATATGCTAATGTAATTAATTCTATTTCTGCCTCCCTGTTGAGGTAACAGCACGGTAAGAGCCAACTGGTATTTGGTCAGATGGGCCTGGGAGGTCAAGCACAAGCTTTTGCTATGCTGAGCTGAGGATCAGTCTGTAGTGTTTGAGGTATCTTGTGATGTTGGCAAGTGAAATAGGGTAATAGACTGACTTCAGTTAAAAAACATTGATCACAGTCCATGATACAAATCCCATAATTGGTTTTGGTTTAAGATTCCTCAATGTGAGTTAAAAGTCAAGTGCATACATTTTGTTTTTACTGTTAGTATTGGAAATGTATCAGGCATCCATCCGGCACCCTAGAGGTGTAAGACTTAAGATTGTGACTAAACAAATTATTGTTGATTGATTATTATTATGCAATTTAAATATGATAAGGGGACAGAGTTAAATTATTCTCCTGGAATCAAAATGGACATTATTTTACCTCATCTGTATGGATGTTCACTGAAGCAGGACAGATGGGACAACCAGAGGGGATCACTTAGGTGCTTTCTGTCTATTCCCTATGGCATATCCTACTGAAAATAAGCAGGTTGAGTATTCTGTGACTCCTTTTCTCATATGCCTGTAATGTCATTACCAACATCCCTGTGGCCAATTGGCCAATTGCTGGATAATTCCTTTTTTTTTTCTAATGGGATATCTTGTCTTATCTTTTGACTTTGGCTGTCAATACAAAGTTGTGGTGGCTTCAGTGTTTTTCTTGTTGGCATGATACCTCATAGGTGTCACTAGACACAAGTGTGGGACACAGGTTGGTGTACTTGTGGCTGTTGTGCATTGGAAGTTAGCTGAAGAGCATGTGTGGGAGTTCTGTAAAATGATCTTGGATCATTTTCTGCCCTGTGTTCAGCTCATGTGTTAGTATCTCATTTCTTAAAGAGGCAATTTATTGTTTTGTTCATTAATCTACTTTCTGTCTGCTGTGCAAAATTGATAGCATTCACTTACAACTTTTTACCTTAGGCAGAAAAATAATCTTGTTGGCTGGAATGCATTCTGATATTCATCACCAGGAAAGAAAACATCTGGAGTATGTGTGGTCTTTAGTGTTAACATGGTATAAACCAGAGAATATTTTACTCCTAAGGGAAGTTGATTGCTGCTCACTGCATGTCCATGGTTCTCACCATTCTGGTTCAAGCAGTGAGAAGAAAAGCAGGGTCACCCTGACACACGTCAGGGCTCAGCATCACCTTGATCTTTGGCACCTCCTTGTCTCTGTAGTCACAGACACAGGATGCAGTGAGTGAATTGGGGTGGAACTGTTGGTTTTTGCACTGGTGATGCTTCATGCCAGTCTGAACTGCTCATGGCTTTATAGCTTTGCTTTCTGGCCTTATATTTCCACATATTGCAAATACAAATTTCAAGGTCTGGGCTTGACAGATGGGACTGGCTTCAGCAGCAGGAGCTTCTGGACATGGACCTATCTGTGGATCTGAACATTGTTGCAGTTGGACGTTTAGAAAACCACTTTAGTAAAGTGTGTGTGTGCAAAGTTCAAAGTAGAGGAAGGTGAGAAAATTAACAAGCAGGTGTGCCTTGGTCCTGAGGGCTTGTGATCTATCCATGCAAATATTTTTCTTAGTAGCAAAAAGAAGTTCTTAGTAGAAGCCCAAGATTTTGATTCTCCTGTAACAGTTTGGGAGGGAACTATCCTGAGCCCATACTATTTCTTAATTCAAAGGGAAATATGAACAACATGAGCAAATCAAAGCTTCCTTCCTTTGTTTTGCTCTGAGTGACATTTGTGAAAGTGCTGATATTTTACTGCATTTTCAATAATTCCAACCATGAAAGTTTAATCCATGCAGTTTTGTCCAACTCTTGCTGCTGAAGGTTGAAACCCCAGTTGATGTCAGTTGAGTAGGCTCAGATTAATTTTCAGTTGAACACTTTCTCATTTGCAAGTATGAAAAATCAAGCAAACTTTCATTTCCACTCTTAGAGCAGAATATCTTTCTCTTTGGGTCCCAACCGGCCCAGATCCTTCATTTCCTTCCAATGTAGCTAATTGATCTCACCTCTATTAATAAAACCTCTTTTCCCTTCCCAGCTACAGCAGCAGCTCTGGTTGCACAGTCAAGGAGCTATCCAGAGGGAAGGCAGGATTAGTCCTGCTCATAGGACTGATCATCTCAGTGTGGTACAGGGCAAGGCAGTGTCTGGTCCCACATTGTGTTTCCATCCCTGCCTATTGTCTGAGCAGGGTGGGAAGCTGCTGGCAGAGATGTGTTCAGCTCTGGGTTCTGCTGACCACAACAGCACCCCACAGAAACAGGGGTGAGATTTTGGCCTCGTGCAAATCCATCTGAGATACATTTGTAGATGTATAGAAAGTTAGAGGGAGATAAAAAACATCTTGATATAGAATTAAGGCAGACCCAGGGCTAGAAAAATTCTTGAGTCTAGCTTAGGACCTGTTTGTGTCCTAAAGAGGAGCCAGTTTCCATTCCATTTCTTGGCAAGGAGAGCCTAAAAATGTGGTTCATTTTCAGCCAGTCTGATCTCTGCATGAAGGCAAATCCATTTTGCCTCTCCTCTGTTTCCCAGGTGATGGCAGTCCCTTGGGCTTCTGCTGTTTTACCAGCTACAGGCAGCAGATCCAGCCAGGCAGCAGGAGCTGGAGCCTGTACTGAAGCTTTTGGCCAGGGTTTGCTCCTGTGGAGTTGAGGGAGACAGGTCACACACTGATTGACTGCCTGAGGGGAGCTCAGCTGAATTTTGGTCTGTTTTATGGAGGTGTGCAATAAATAATTCTTCCAAACAATAGTTTTACTATCTGTGCAACTGGATCAGAGCAGGGCTAGAAGTGATGTGGGCCAACTGTTGAGTGGCAAACTTTATTAAGAAGCCTAGGTCACACATTCAGCAAAGTTGTGATAATAAGTCAGTTTGAAAGGACCACACTTTTTTTTCTAGCAGGGAGATGTTGTTAACTCAAGAAATATTTTTTTTTCCCCCTTCTCTTGTTCTCGCTCTCTCTCTCTCTATGTTTTACTTTTTTTTTTTTCACTGCTATGTGCAGCTCCTATGAACTTGGAGCTGAACTGGAATTGCTTGAATTGTTACATGTCTTACTTAATTGTGCAAATTGATTTCTATTCCAAGGACTAGTTAATGTAGAAATGAAAGGGATTAGGACTGTTGGAATAAGTGATCATTCCATCTTTCATTTGGGTATTTGGGTTTAGTACAACAATAGCTACTATGTCAAAAGTAGGTCCTGACTTGGCCCTGTCACCCTTTCATGCAGGCAAAATACTCACATAAGGCCTGAGTCTTCCCTGCCCTCTTTCTTGTGATAGATCCAAAGTACATTAACCAGCAGGAAACATCCATAAATCAGCTGAATGGTTCTGGGCTGAGGCTGCTGGCCCAAGCAAAGGTAAATGGCATTAGTGGGAAGATACCATCAGGCAGGAATATCCTTTCCCAGGATTGGGTCTCCTTTGTAAGTCCCACATTGCAAAGAAGAAACCAAACAGGTCGGTATAAAGACAGTGAAAACAGCATAGATTGTCTTAGTAAAGCATGTAGTAAAATGGACATTATTCCAGCCCTTACCTGCCTCTCCAATGAATATGAAGTATTGAATCAGTGCATGGGCTTACCTGATACTTGAATTATTGAACTGTAGTTTGTGTGGTTTTAAAGGGTTTGCCTACTCACTGGAGTTTGGTTTTTCTACAAATTTAAAAAAAAAACCCCACATTTTGTTTCTTAAACCCATCCAGTTACTACCATGTGTGAGTAGATGTGTTTCAGGTCATTGCAAAGATTGAGGGCTTGCCAAGCTAGCAATTTTTCTTCCTGATTTCTGTTACTATGTTAACACAATAGAAAAAAACAGGGAAAATACCACGGAAATATCACACCCTTTTCTGGTGTTATGTGTGGCAGTAGGAAGCTGGTGCTGCAAAATCACAGTTTTGTGTAATGTGAGAAATTTTCCCTTCTGCTTGATGGAAGGGCAGCACGTTGCACCATTCAGTGAGAGCACTGCTCTTGTGGCCATTGTAATGGAGCAGGATATCAACAGAATCAGGCACACAGAGTTCCTGGCAGTGCCTGTATGCAGTTCCCATTAACGTGGTCAGGGTTTTACAGATGGGTTGAGAGCACAGCCATTAGCATTTAATTTTTTACAGGTGAGTGCACACTATCTACATGCACGAAAGATGGGTGAAGATAACAGTTCACTACTACCAAAGTCCAGGAGTGGCTTTCTGTGCAATGCCTCCCCATCACTGGTGCCTGGTTTTCCAGTAACCAGGCTGATAAACACCCAATAACCTGTCCAAATAGCACACTGCAAGTGTTGGAGTGACTTTGTGAGTGGAAATAATTCAGCTGTTTTGGAAGTGATGATGTGTCTGACTTCATTTGTGTGCAGGATGGGGAAAGAACACTGATACTGAACCAACACTTGGCAGCATTAGGTTAATGATTAGACTTGATGATCTTAAGTATCTTTTCCAACCTAAATGATTCTGTGATTCTGTGGCTGTGCCAGATCTCTGCACAAAAAGGAAACTCATTTTTCCTCTGTGCTGTGCATGCTTGGCTGTGTTGGGCTCTGATTCCCCTGCATGATCAGGGGCAAGTCAGGCCTCTCAGAACAGGATGTGGGATTTCATACTCTCTGGGTACTCTCTGGGTTTTATGAGGGTTTGTGTGGGTTTTTTTAGCATGTTACACCAGCTGCAGGATCTCATTGCAAACCCAGTGAACATCAATTAATCTCTTTTATTCACCTGTGTGATAGATGTCTTCAAAGATAAGTGTCTTTGCAATTCCCTGTTTTTTTGCCTTCTAACTTCTCTCTGCCTGGATGGATGGAGGAGAAGGCACCTGAGCCTCATGGTCCCATGTGGGGCCCTGCAGAGCTCTGCCTTCACTCCACAGCCTTGTCTTCAACTTTGCTCAAGCCCTGTTGAGCATCTCCCTTTTCTTAACACATTTTTCCTTGGGCACCTGCTCCTTTTGGAAGTTAGTTATTTAAAAGGGAAATTTGAGTGGCAGGCTGAGGGTGCAGAGAGGAGCTGGCTGAAGGGCTGGGGTTGGCACTTTCTCCTCAGTCGGGTCCCCTCCTCACCTTTAAGTTATTTGTATGCATAGTTGGCTCCCCAAGCTGATTGGCACTGAATGAGTCGGGATAATGTCATGGTTGCCCACGAAGCAGTGCCAGCATGAGAGCACAACCTTGCCAACACAAGGGCATTGATTAGAGCAGAGGAACTAGGGCAATCCAATTATAACCACAAATGCCATTGGCTTTCTCAAATTCTTACTCAAATAACTTCAGACTCTCTGCTGTATTAAGGTGGTCTGGACTATATCAGGGAAGGAGAATTTAGAGGACTGAGGTAGTGCAGAGTAGACAGGATTTAATTCTTAACTACTCTATTGCCTATTTACACATAGGGCTAAAGGACAGTGTTTTTCAGATAGGTAGAAGCTGGCTGATCCCCTTCGCTTGCCGTGATACTGCAGAACATAATTCTTTTTTTTGGAAATTATTACAAATATTCCTAAAAGGAAACTACACAGGAAGAATAACTAAGAAGTTTCCTATCATTTAATCTTGTTTGAGCATTGAATATTCCTTTGTTCCCTAATATTATACTTCCTCTAACCTACTCAATGGGTCAGATAAGGAAATGTGATATTTTTCACCACCATGACAAAATTAAACTATAGCTACAAAGAGCATGAGGGTTGTAGCCTGGAGTCGTAGATGAGTAGTTCAGATCTGGCTTTATATTAAATGCAGAAGTGAACAGTCTTTCGTGGATGAATCACATTCAGTTAGCTACTTCCTATGATGAACTGATTAAAAATTAAGTGGCATCAAATAAGCCTGATTTTGCTCTTACATTTAAATAATGCTATAATTACATACTAATCAGATGGTAAATCTTAATTGTACACGTTCCATATGTTTTATATGGCTGTTCTCTCTCTTCACTTTGTCGTCTTTGTATCAGCATGGAGTGTATTTTCAGGCTGCTTTTATGTTTGGCCTAATTGAATATCAAAAGCAGTATATGTGAAACTTCCTGAATTCTATTCTTTCGCCAGTGGCAGCTGTGCTATTAGATGACCTTTACCATTCCTGTAGCACAGAATAATAAAGGGAGGGGGGGAGCTGAAGCCCAGCCGTGTTATTGTTAGAGACAGAAATAAATCATATATAATTGCTTTGCTGTGAAGGCCAAATCCTGCCGTCCTTCATGCCTGAGTTGGAAATACAGGATTTGGACCTTTGTTTCCTGTGGTTTCCTGGCCACCTTGGACGTGCCCAGAATCCTCACGCTGCTGCTGCAGTGGCTAATTACCATTGCAGGGCTCCATCCCTCCTGTATGGGCCAGGAGCTGGCTCTGTTGAAGGGAATGTCCACCTCTAAGTGCTACCAGCTTCCCCAAGATGGCTTTAAAAATGTAGCCTTAGATATTGGATTACATGGTGGGCTTCCATAGAGTGCTTCTGTTTCAGTTCCCTGCTTGTTTGGAGCAAGCCCACACAACTTCATTGAGGTAACAGGTATTTTGACTTAACATACACGTTATTAATTTTATTCACTCCAGAATGTACTGTATTTTTTTTTTCTGCCTTTTAACCTTAGATCATGACCACAGTCACAAAAAGAACAAGCGGAAACACTGGAGAAGGCAGTGGGCAGAGAGCAGCATATTGTCTGACGTGGAGATGTTGAAACACAGCCTGGAAGTGAATTCTTTTTCTGGGGACAGCAACAAGACGGGGACCGTTGGTGAAAAGAAGAGCCACAAGCGAACGAAGCGGTTCTTGTCCTACCCACGTTTTGTGGAGGTGATGGTGGTGGCTGACAGCAGGATGGTCGCCTACCACGGAGCCAACCTACAGCACTATGTCTTAACCCTGATGTCAATAGTGAGTGTTCAACCTGGGCGAGTAGATTCACCCACAAATCGTTTTCTTGTGGTCACAGAGCCCCTCTCTGCTGCGTTCATATGCAACGCCATCAGTTCACCTTCCCTAGGCATGGAGATAATGCTGGGGTTACATTAAAGATGGTAAAACATGCTTGGAAAACACTGCTTGGAGTCTTCTTTCCCAGATCTATCACACTTTCTGATCCTTCTCACACCTTTCTCTTCTGGCTTTCTGACCATCAGACACCATGAGCAATATCACTGGTTGTTTAGTCCACATGCTGTACTCTTCTTTTTATTTAAGCCCATGTGAAATAACAGCTGAATTAAAAAGTTACTTTGGGCACTGTGCCTTCCAGGGGACTGATGCTGGTAAGTTATGCAGTTACCTGACTTCCCTTGCTGTTGCAAGGAGAAGGAGCCTGTGGTCACCTTCATCCTTAGCATAGTTTTCAAGTTGGCTTTCCAGCTGAGAACAAGCACCTTAGTAGCTGCAGGTACTAGGATGCAGTAGTGCAGTTTCCAGTCTGGCAGTTCTGTAGGTGCAGGGTGACTGGCAGGGAGTATCCAACATATTTGAGTCTTTGGAGTGATGTTCATCCTGTTTGAGGGTAGAAGTGCAGTGAATATGTGGTCTGAAACTGCCCATGTCAAAATAAGGCACTTGGAAGAATAAGTTGCTTTTGACAGTCTTGGTTGGTGGTCTTTGTGTCTCAGAGCAGAATGATCCCTTAATTTGGTGAAATGTGTGCTAAAGCAAAAGGAAATGTTTGGTTTCTGTGATACCAGCAGGTTTTTTTCATTCCAAAATTGTGCTTCTGCCAGGAGGTCTCTCCATAGTATCAGAGCACTGAGCAAGGCAGAAGAGCAGCCCAGGAGAAAAACAGTTGCAAAATGGAAAATATATGTGTTGTCTTAATTGTTTGTTTCCTTGAATGTTAACAGTAATTCCAAATATTGCTTTTTGAAACAGGTGGCTTCTATCTACAAAGACCCAAGCATTGGAAATTTAATTAATATAGTTATTGTGAAATTGGTCGTGATACATAATGAGCAGGTAATGGAAATTATTTTCTTCACCTTCTGCTTGACAATGGCATTTGTAATGAGTATTGCCATGAATAATTAAAACACCTGCTTTCTGTGTGTTGCTTATCAGGATGGCCCTGCAATATCTTACAATGCCCAGACAACATTAAAAAACTTCTGCCAATGGCAGCAGTCCCAAAACCACCCAGAGGGAAGTCACCTTCGGCATGATACAGCTGTGCTTGTTACCAGGTGTGGTGAATATTCTCATGAAAACTGTAGCCAGTTGTGTGTTGGGGGCTGTAAGCATGTAATATATGGGAAATGTTCAAGTTTTGATGTGGATGTAATGATATTTGCAGTTGTGGGAGCATGTGTCCACCATAAGAGATGATTTTGAGAGGTTCAAGACTGTCTAAGGTCTTCCCATGGGTTTAGCATAAGATGAAAAACTCTAACTATGGTGGGAAGTTAGTTTGGACTCTGGATGATGTGGCAAACCAGCATGAGGACCAGGAGTTGTTTCTGCTGTTGTTGCTGTGCTTGTACCTTAACTCACTGCTGCACTGAGAATTAATGTGTCAGGTCTGTTCTGCTTTCAGACAGGATATTTGTAGAGCGCACGACAAATGTGATACTCTGGGTAAGGAGAACCTTTTCTTTGTCTTTTACTAACTTTTTTTGGAGTGACAATGTTAGTTGCCTGTGCTGAACTGTGAGGGACATTTCTTTTTGTCTCATAAACCTCTCTGTTCTCTCCTAGGTCTGGCAGAGCTGGGCACAGTCTGTGACCCATACAGGAGCTGTTCAATTAGTGAAGATAACGGACTGAGCACTGCTTTCACAATAGCACATGAACTTGGCCATGTGTATGTTTTATGTAAATACATTTACATTTAAATAGCCCAATATTTATGCTAACTCGCCAACCAGGCTGGGAACTGGTACTGCTGAGCCTAATTATTTGAGGGGAGATCAGTATGCTTGTCCAGAAGATGCACCACTGAGGTAGATGAAGTGTGGGGTGCTCTGGAGCCTACCTGTGAGCAGCAAGACCAGCAGGGCCATGCATTTGGGAGGATGAATGACAGAATACCATAAGCAGCACCTAAACAGTGACATCTTGACCAAGCCATTGGAAGTAGCCAAGGATTTTGGGCAGAGATGGGAGGTGCTGGGTGCCTTGGGGAGGACCAAGGAAGGGATGCTGGTACATCTCAACTCTCTTTTGGCCTGCAGTCTTCTCTGAGAGCAGGTCCTCAGCCTGTGACAGCTTGTCCCACAGCTCTGTGTGGTGCTGGTGAAGGCAGTGCAGCAGCTGTGTGTGAAGGAGGAACCTACCCAGGGCATTTGGGAGGTTATGAGGTGTATGAATGAGCTTGACTCAGCTCTTGAACTGTTTCACCATGGAAAATCTGCACATCCTCAAGAGAGATGCTGCCACTCCCCTCCTCCAGTGGAAATTTCTTTCAAACGTTTTTTGCTTTTTCTCACTACTGAGTCTTTTTCTTGCTACTAAGCAGTCATGAGAAAAATCATCTTAGATCACATAGTCCTTTACCCCTGGATACAACCTGAGGCAGCTGATTCAGTCCCAAACCACCACACGCCTGCTTTGCAGTGGAGGTCTGTAGGTGTGGGATGGATGAGTACTTGGGAACAGATCTCTTATTGTTCTGAACTGTTTTTTCTTCATGGAGAGCTGGCTGAGACAGCCTATTTTTAGCCACAGTAGGATTTGTTTAAATGAGACTTCCTGACAGAAAGTCCCTGAAGTTTTGGTGTTCCCCACACCTAACCTGTGGCTAATTCCTTCGTTAAGAGCTGCTGGGGGGGGCTAGCAGTGCTCCCAAGCAGGAAATGCCTCTGTGCTCTTTTTTTCAGAGAGCAGAGTGAAAAGATGGTTTGTTGGAGGTAATCTTAATGGAATACAAACTCCCTAGCCTTGGAACACAGGATCACACCAGGTCACTTCCCCTTCCCCACTTCAAACAGCGCAGCGCTTTAAGCCGCTCTGTCTCCATTAGCGAATTTACCACATTCTTCAAGGTGTCATGTGCTGCAAACTTCACTTTGGTTTCTGATACCAACGCTTGCTGGCATTTTGTAAACCTGCCACATAAATTATAGGAGCCAAGTCTATCCTTGGTGCAACCCTGCTTAGGCAGCAGTGTGGCCTAGGGTATTCAACTGCATTAGAAAATATTTTGCATCCAACATGGTATTGCTTGTGTGCATGAGGGTCTGCAGTCAGTGGGCTCAAGTCAATCATCGCCTTCAGAATTCCCTCAGATCAACTCCTGGATCTGTGGTCAGTTCCAGTGGTCAGAGTATTTGCTGTTTTTATGAAGGAGGGGCCAGACTCCAGTCTGTCTGCAGGATAGCAGCTGTCAGCTGAAATGAACCTGCAGTTGGATTTGTGTCTTTCTCCAGGCTCCTTGGAGGACTTCTCTGGCTGGTAGATGAAAGTCATGGACTGGAGAGCTTAGCAGGGGGCTGCACAGCTTTTTCCAGATGAGTGCTAGGAACCCTGTTCATTAACACTTCTGAATTTATTTTGAATATATGTGTATTAATACTTTTATTCTGTAATATTTGTCAGCAGCATATTTAGGAAAAATTCTTGGGTTTGCTTGCATTTAGTTCACACTGTTGCCCTTGCTATGCTAAATACTTGGTGTTTGCCTCTTAACTGACTCTACTTTTCGCTGCTCTTTTCCTCTTAGATTTAACATGCCACATGATGACAATCACAAGTGCAAGGAAGATGGAGGCAAAAATCAGCAGCATGTCATGGCACCGACACTGAACTTCTACACCAATCCCTGGATGTGGTCAAAATGCAGTAGGAAATACATCACTGAATTTCTGGAGTAAGGCCTTGCATATGCATGTGTTGGGCTATTTTCACGTGTCCATGTGTCCCATGGAGTTCTTCAGTTAATTTGGAGTCCTAGTGTGCAGCATTTGGAGGAAATCAGAGGGATTTGTGTGTGCACGCATCCTTTACATAGAGCAGGAATGCACCCCTGGCATCCAGTCCCTGCCAGTTCAGCCTCATGATAAGCTGGCAAGGACCAGCCTCTCAATGGGGAAGAATAAGTCTTCCCCCATGGATATTGCTTTTAAGGAATGTGTGTTCTCCTCAAACCTGAAGAATGACTTTTCCAAGCCTTGTGGCCCAGATACGGAGCTATGTTTTAGAAGGCAGATTGAATCTGCCTTTCTGCTCCACAGGTCAAGATAAAGCCCTGGCACTAATCCATGGTGGGAACACCGTTCCAGGAGCCCACGGGTCAGTTTGATGCATAGTGATTCGCCCATTTTGCTGTGATGCCTTCCTGTGTGTTGTGGTGTGAAACAGAATGAGAGCCATGAGGGTGTTCTGGCAAATCCAGGAGCTCAGTCCCTTGGGCAGTTCTGCTAATCAGTGATTTTTCTTTCTGAGTTCTCTATAATGTGCCAGTGCTTGCTCAGCAACTAAATGCACACTCAGAAATGCTTTTGCCATGGTAGCTGACTGTGCTGTGGTGGATGGTTGCTGTAACAGCACAGGGGTGGTGGTGTATGGGTAACACACCCTCCTGTGCTTGAGTTTGAAATAGTTCTTGTAGTGCTTGTTAAATATGGCAAATGTGATGTGCAACTGCCCTAAGGCTAATTCAGGCAAACACAAGTGGGTTCTGATCTCACTGCCTCCTGTTTAACACCATTATTCTGATTTATGTTGTAGCACTGGTTATGGGGAGTGTTTGCTTGATGAACCTTCATCAAGAACTTATACATTGCCTCAGCAGCTCCCAGGGCTGATTTATGACGTCAACAAACAATGTGAGTTAATTTTTGGACCCGGATCCCAAGTGTGCCCCTATATGGTAAGTGAAATTTCACACCTTATTTTTCCTGGTTTTGCCAGAGCAAAATAAGGTCTCCTGGGGTTGGATGAATGGCAGACTCACAATCCATCAACTTACTGTCAAGCTTGTGAGTTAATGATAAATCCTAGGGGGATAATTTCATAAAGGATCATCTGTCTGGTAAGGCATGTGGCACACATTTAATATTTTGATCTCTGCAATCATTTAAGCAGATGCAGTGTCGGCGACTTTGGTGTATCAACGTCGATGGTGCTCACAAGGGATGTCGAACGCAGCACACACCTTGGGCTGATGGGACAGAATGTGAGCCTGGAAAGGTCTGTAACACCTTGTGGTTTGTGCCTCGTGGCTCTTTCCTTGGGCTCAGCCTGGGCATATCAGTCAAAATCATCCTACCCTAATGCCAGCTGTGTGGGGCGTGGCTCTGACTGCAGTGGTGGGAGCCCAGAGCAGCTCGATGTGTTTTAAGCCTGGTGGTGCCTGGGACATCTCCAGCCTAGATAACATGATTTAAGTCAACTGCTTGGCATAACATTGTTTAAAGCAGGTATTCCTTCTGGAGTGCTTATCTTTTTAAATTAATGCCCTTGCGTGAACTTTTGAGCAAAACTTTTGCAAAGCTTCCCTAAGCTTTTGTTAGAAATTGCCTATGTGATGTGAGCAATTAGTAATTCTGTGTAACATAAACTTGTCAGCTGGCTTTTCATCTTGACAACTTCAGAGTAAAATATAGAATTGGTTGACATTTTCTGTATGGAACATTTTTGGCAGTAATTCATAGAAACTTTCCATTTCCATGTGCAATGTTAATTTCCAGCTAGCATTGTGGTTTCTAGGATAAGTGTTTAATTTTTAGTTGTTCATATCTGTAGAAAAATAGTTGAGAGGATTTTTCTTTTATTGAGATTTGAAGCTTTTGAATAAAAATGCTAACTGGTTCTTACCATTTGTGTCTGAACAAAAGCATTCTCCATCTGTGTCTAGTAAAAATAGTGTGATATTATTCTACATGGTATAGCTTAAAATTTTGCTTTTCTGGCTCTTAAGATCAACATTAAAAATAATGATGTTTTCTTTAGAAAGAGTCAAAGTTTTAAATCATAGTCTCTCAAATGTACTTTAATAAAAATTCTAGATGTTATTTTAAAAATAGTTTTCCATACAGGCTGTGGAACTCTGGAAATTTATCTTTTGATGCATGTGTCTGAAAACTCAATTGTTCAATGACACTTGACTGATTTCCTTCAGGACAATGAGCATATGTATCAATTTGCCTTCCTTTCTTAGGGAAAAGTACAACTGCAGGTTTGCTTTTATTGTTGAGAATGTACATTGGAGATGTAATTGAAATGTCTAATGTATTTGTGTAAAATCCCCATTTTGAGTGTAGGTATCTGCAGAGTCCCTGTGACTTGAGACCTTGTGCCCTCAATTTCTCTGCTGCTCACTGCTGAAAGATCAGCAATAGCTGAAATTTTCTTGAAATTCCAAAAATCTGGGCTGCAGCAAACCTGCACTTACCCTTGGATATGATCAGAGTGGTGTGAAACAGCAGCAGCTGAGCAGATCAGCACTCCCTCAGAGCCACCCATGTCATGCAGTGTCCAGCTGCATGGCTCTTAATAAAAGCTATGCGAGCAAAAACATTTCAGGCCACAAATTTAGACAGCCTGACAAGTTTAGACAAACTAGACAAGTGTGATCTGAACATCTCAGCTGAGAGCAGATGGGCTCTTAAGAAAAGCTAATGCAGCCCACTCATGTTGGGACATTTAAATGTGTTCTCACAAAAGAGCTTTACAGAGTAATATTTCTGTCTCTGTGTTCATCTAATTGGAGGTTAAAGTTTGGATCATCATAAACTCTGTCCTGCTTTGTATTTACTTGGGCTTGTAAAGTGCTGAGGTGCGAGTCTGGAGTGCTTTTCCTTGGAATAAATAGCTATTTTGGTACTCTGTTATGGCCAGGAGCCTGTCAAACTGCTACTTGCTGACTAATTCCTCAAGTCTGCATGTTTAAAGCCCATGCTGTATGGGTTGGCAGATGGAGAAAATACCGTACCATTTTTTATTGAGATATCTTTGGAAATAAGAGAGCCTAAATAGCTTAAAAAAAAATAATCTAGCTAAAACTACTGGGATGTAAATTTGACTGGGCTCTAAATTTACTCTTAAATCAGGGGCATTAAAAAACATGAGAGTATTAACTTACACATATTTTGCATGTGAGGACACTGAATCTGATACTGCTAAATCAAGCCATGAGCCCAGCCCAGAGTCTGGCTTTTCTGGGTGATGGTTTTACCATGTTCCACAGAACCAGCTCATTGTTGGGTGGAGATAAATCTCTGAGAGAAGATAAAGGGGGTTGTAAATTTGGGCCTCTCTCCTCTGTGGTTTTCAGGGCTGATTGAAGAATGGTAAGAGAAGAGCAGACGAGCAGTAGTGATTTGTGTCTGTGGCAGCAGGTAGTGTGTCTGCTCTGCATGCAGGGAGCTGCACAGCCCCTTCTGCCCCCTGCTACTCCATTCAGCCAGCCAGCCCAAGGATGGGAGCTGGATTTGGGGAATTATCTGGAACTCCAGTGGCAAGACAAAGGAAAGGAAAGTCTGCAGTAATGTCTTCCATCCCTGCCAGTGCTCTTCAGCTCCACTGTGTGTCTAAGATATTTTGAATTTGCTCCAGACAATCTGCCTTTTATTCTCTTCATTCGGTGAGCTGTAAGCTTATAGGAAAGAGGACCCTGGCAGGCTTTTTAGTATTTCTGCTGTATCTCAACATAGAAGTTATTTTTAAAATACGAAAGGCACAAAGGTTGCACAGCCAGACTGTTCACAGTGTGGTTCCAAGAAGCACCATTGTGTTTTCATAGGATAATCTTGCCATTTATTTAAAACAGCTGCTCTTTTCCACCGCTGCACTTTGCCATCAACTCCAAACCCCAAATTTTTAATAAAATCAATGGATGTAGATGATTTCCTGGTTAATACTCAACCATGGGATGGGAGACATATAGGTCATGTCACGGTCTGTTAGCTGTGTTCATTCACTAGTTAGCTATTCAGTCATCTTCCCTGGGTCACTGATGCCAGGCATGACTCTGGTTAGATATTTAGCTGTGAGCATCAACATTGCTGCAAGAAGTTCTCCTCTGGGACAGCACTGTTGGATTGGTGTCATGCACTTCTGTTTATTGATGGCTGTTGGACCTCTTTGGACCTGTGTAGGGATCCCAACCTTCAGGTTTTCAACCTCTGAATGCCAGGAGGAGTTGTGCATTTTAAGGGTTTGCCCTGCAGCAAAGAATCAAGTATCTCAGCTGATTTTATTGCTGTCCTTTACTGTAGCAAATGAGTTTTAGTCAATTTTATCTGGGGAATCAGATCTTCAGATGGAAGCAAATCTAGGGCATTTTGCAGAGACACCATGCTTGTCTCTGAGCAAACACCACATGCAGGACTCAAATTATTTTGAGTTCTTCAGCTGTCCTGCAAACCATGTCCATGGGCAAATGCAGCTGAGATCAGCTTTCTTCATCAGCAAAGCTATGTAACAAGTCAGCCTTCGTGGGCAAAAGGTGTCCCATGTGCTGCAGAGCTGGTGTCCTGTGGGATGCACACCCCCATGACAGCTTGATTCTGCTCTGTTTTCCTACATAGGTTTATCCAAGGTGGTTCATAAGATTGTCTAAAAAAACTGGATGAGCTTGTGGTTGTGTCTTGACACAACCTTGTTGTGCTATTAGTGGAAGAGCTGCAAAAACACGATGCATCAGCAAATTTGACCTTGTTCCCATAAAGATCAGCACCTGGTGCACAAAAATATTGCAAGGGAATATTTTAGTGATGCCACCTGTGTTCTGTAGTCTGTGGCCTCTTCTAATCTGTGAGCAATCAGTAATGTTTGGGCTTCCCATAATTACAAAGATTTAGGCATCTGCATGTCTCTGGGTTTAAATCAACTGTATCAAGCACTGTTCACTGAGTGGGGACATTTTTCCATCTACTCTGGTGAGGCCAGAAAGTGACTCTTCCCTGGACCTCACTTCTGCAGAAGTCTGTGTAGTCCATCTAGTAAACATATCCCAAAGGACACAATTTATACCATGAAAATAGGGATGGGGGCTTGCCAAGGTAACTTAATCCAGTTTTCCAAACAAAAGAAAGCAATAGACATAGCTGGAAAATAGAAGTGTAGACCAGGTCTTGGCAAGTCCCAAGTTATGTCTGAGTGTTAAAAAAAAACACTTGAGGTTGAAGAATTAATTTTTCTGTTTTATTTGCCTTTTGGATTTGAAGTTTTCTGCTTTGTTTAGCTGTGGGGTAGTCTGAGTTTTCCCTGGTGTTTCTCCTCATTGCCTCTCTCCTCCCCTGCTACAGCATAATTTCTGCAGCTCTCCAGGAAATCAGATACAGAAGCTTTTTGAAAAGCCAGTGCCATGGGCTTGCTGTGCTGCTTAGCACCAGTAAACAGGGAATATTCAGTGGTTGCTGTTGTCCTCAGTGTTCGTCTCATAAATCATTCCACGGACTCAGCACCTTGCCTTCATTTTGCCATTTAAGGGCGTGGAGAAAGAAAAATATGGGGATGACAGACAAAACAGAAAGTAGTTCAGTTTTATTTGATTGCAAATCACTGTGTGTGACTGAGAAATAACTGGGGCTGGCTCTTGTTGCCCAGGTCAGTCACTTACAACGCAAAGCAGCACAATCCCACCTTGGCCTTGTCTCTCCTTCCCGTGCAGCACTGCAGGTTTGGGATGTGTGTGCCCAAGGAGAGAGAGGCACCAGTGACAGACGGAGCCTGGGGCACCTGGAGCCCCTTTGGGACCTGCTCGAGGACGTGCGGCGGCGGCATAAAGACGGCGATTCGGGAATGCAACCGGCCCGAGTGAGTGCACAGGGGAAAGGGGGTGGGATGGGCAAACCCAGTTTGGGGTGCCCAAATGGGCTGGAATCAACTTTGGCTGTCCCCTTGCGGGTGCTGAGGACAGGTGGCTCTGCCCTGGGGATGGGTGGCTTTGCCTGGCACGGGTGAGGTGGGATCTGGTCGTTGGTGTGTGGGTGAAGTGCTCTAAAAAGGGATCTGTTCAACAATGAGGGATAAAAAGCTGATACCTTCATGAATTTTATTACCTTCTGTTTTCCTGTGGAGGCACAGCTGGGGTCTCACTTCCAGACGTGTTTCTCTTCCTCCAAAGCTGTGATTCAGAAAGGAAGGAGCCTTCCTTTTTCACCATTTTACCCCTGCTTCAGTTGCTTTTGCAGCTGTTCCTGCAGGCCTTTATAATAAAGTTTTCTACCGTTTTATTCCTGTTTTGTCTGGTTTTGCAGCTTTTGGCTGCTTTTGCAGCTGAGACTTTATACAGTTACATTTCAACTGGTGCAGACTAACCAAACCTCAGCAGAAATCTGTGCCCCATTAAAAAGTGGCACTCAAAAATGTTTGCTATCAGCCTGGAATGCAAAATCCTGCACCCTTTGAAACGGTGGGGAATTTTGCTGTGGGCTTCAAGGAGACAAATATGTAGCTGGTGCAGTAGTAATAGATTGAGCAACTGGTATGAAAGCAGCCTGTTCATGTAAATTGTGAATTGTACTGTTTCTGTTTAATTGCCTTCTTGCAGAAGAAGGGGTGGCCAGGAGACTTTTTGGGCTTTTATTTGGGACTGAGATGCAGAGAGGAGAGGGGTCTGTGTGGCTGGCTGCACTGAGGGGTCTTGAAAAGATTCCTATTTCTCATCACTGGTGTTAGATGGTTTATTGCCAAGGAAATTGCCGCTAGGGATGTGCCAGTGATAGTTTCAGCACTGCTATGGGAGAAGGGAGAGTTTATACCTATGACACTGGTGGTGTAGTAACAAGAGAGGCTGCTCAGCACAGCTGGGCAAGTGTCAAAAGTTGAGGCTGAGAGAGTAGGACACCAGCACGTTAATTAAAACAATGCTAAGAAAAACACAAGTGCAAAGAGCTCTCATCTGGCTGTGCTGAGTCAGCACACTCCATATGGTCTTTGGTAGCCATGGAAAGACAAAAACAAAGCATCTTTCCAGCTCTGCTGCTGAAACTTTGGATGCTGTCAGCGAGATGTATTCCTGTCTACTGAGAGGCATCTATGCAGACTGATAGCTTTCTGTGATAGAAAATCTCCTTTATCCTAAAGGCTAGCCAAGGGATTTGAAATTCCATCTCCCCTGATAGCCTGTGGTTTGTATCCTGGTGCTTCAGTAGGTATATTGCTGTGTCTGGGATTTGCAAAAGCACCTAAACACAGTCGGCACCAAGCTGCCCAAGAAATCCTTCTGATTGATAATGGTTATTTTCCAGGCCCCCTTTTCCTGAGCCCTGTGCTGGCACTGGCTTCTGTTCTCTAGCCCCTCACAAGGTCTCTGTGAGGAGCAGTCTGTCCTGTTATAGTGCCTGTAATTTGACACTCTAGTGTCAGCTCCCACCACCTGTGTCCCCATTATCATGGGGCTGCTAAAACGATGCAAATGGATGAGACCCCACTGGATACTCTCTTGCCTTTTCCCCTTCTCAAAGTACTTCAGAAAGAGACAGTTTCTCCTCTGTTGTAGAAGGCAGCAAACCCAACCAAGATACCTCAAGTTAGGTCTGAAATAATTCTCAATGAATCTTTTATATTCAAAGATGGTTTAGCTTTTTAAAGTTTTTTCTGTGCTTGAGGATCTGGGGTGGGATCTTGTATCCACTAAAAAAATGTGTTAAATCTGGCATTGAAAATTACATCCATTCCCTCTATGGTACAGAAAGTAAGGCTGCAACTCCTGCCTCTCTTTGTAGAGTGTTCTGACACCTACATGGATGAGTATCCTGCAGGGATGTAGGAAGAGCTGTAAGCCTCTGGAATGGCAACAGACTGTTTTGACATACTCTGAAAGAATGCGTTTGTAAACCAGACCAGACCCTTCCCACTGAGATTGCCCACATGGGAATTTGAGCCTGGCTGGTGGACAAAGCCCATGGCTGTGGTGCATCATCAGAGGGTCTGGGGTGCAAGCCCTGGTTTTCAAAGACATGTTGCAGAATTAGAGCAAATGGCATATTTGATAAGATGTCAATACCAGAAGCCCTGTTTTCAAGAATGGCTTTTTTGGATGGGGTAGTGTTATCTCTGGATGTGAGTCAGATCACATTTGTGTTTTAGTCCATCACAGAAGCATCCACCTGAAAATTGTCTGAGCCTGACATGTAAACACATGTATAGATAACTGTGCTAGCCATCAATCAATTCCCAGTCCTTGGGCTTTTTGGAATGTGAGCAAGGATATCTCAAACTGATCTGTGCATACTGGAGCTTTACAGATTTTTCTGCAGTCACACATGAGCACAGTACATGTGCAAATGTGCAGATGAGCACATGTAGTTGATTCTCTGGGGCTTTTCCTTGTGACAACCTCAGTGCTCCCAGGCAGAGCTGCTGCCCATGGGGCAGGTGCAAAGCACCTCCAAAAAAGAATTTCTTGGCAGGGTGTCTGTACCTGGTGCTCCTGGACTTCTGGGAGCTGGGTGCTGCCTCAAAATCTGCAAGGGAAAATGCTCTAGGTGATGGATTAAGCACCATGTATCTCAGACCTGTTGGGGTGGGAATGGGTATGAGACTCCATCATTCCCTGTGCCTGAGAGCTTCTGGACTCCTGGAAAGAATGTGCAGGAGCTTGTCAGGGGAATGATACTGGATTGAAGTGGATCCACACTGGCTGTTAATTGGTCAAATAGATGATTCAGAGAGAAGGGAAATGGAAGCAAAACAAGGAGGTTTCTATGCATGTACTACTTTCCCTTCTGTCTGTGGTACACTGATGATCCATAAAAATATTACACAGAATGAAGTATGCTGTATTTCTTCATGACACTGAAAATCAATGTTTTATGAGGGTGACTTATTTTTCAGGGTCAGCTCTTTCTGTCCCTCAGATTCTGTGAGAGGTAATGCTGGTTAAAAACACTTTGAAACTGTCAGGGGAGTTTGGAGCTGTTTTTAAGTGTCAGAATTGTGAGTGTGCTTCGGCCCCCAGCACTGAGTGCAAGGAGATTTACTGCCGGGGTTACAAAGGTGATGGTTTGCTACACAGTGGCAAGCTTTAGCATCCTTCAGTTTGTGGTGTGTCTATGTGTCAATATTTTTTTAATCTCAGGGGTCATGTCTAGAAAAGAGAAAACTAAATAGCTGTTTGGGATTTTGGGATTTTATCAGACATACCTTTAAAAAAGAAAATGGCTCCTGCACATTCTCCATCTTCCCCTTAGCTAAACAGTTAAAAGTTTCATTTTAGTTAAATTGATTTACATTGGAAGCTATGCGGTTGCCGTAAAAATGTTATAATTGCATTTTTTTAGAAAAAAATGCCCTCTTAAAGGTTTGTATAACTCAGGCTTTGTCAAACTGTGACAGTCCTGCAGAAGTACAAATGCTTTTGAAGTGAAAATGATGAATGCTGTTGATTCCCCCGTGAATGACTCAGACTCACCCAGGTCTGCAGTGTGTGCTGCTGCCATGATTTAGAGGTTTCCCCATGTGCTGTGTAGTAAGATGGTTGAGATGTCCCTTTGTTGCTAGAGGTAGCTTGTGCCTGCATGGGAATAGTCCATGGGATGGCCTCTGGTATTGGGAAACCCACAGCAATTGCCATTGTGCCTGCAAGGCAAGGAGGAGTTTGGGCTGTATCTGCAGGGGCTGCTGTGCTGGGATAGCCCTGGAGCTGTCCCAAGTGTAATCAGCAAAGTTCTTTGAAGTTGTTTGTCAGAACAAGGTGGACAATAGACTAAATCAGTAAAAACCAGGTTTAGTCTTACTCTTCCACTTAGAAACTGTAAAGGTGTAAAATCAGCCTGTAATCAGGAATCTGCAATGGGCACTGTGCAATTGCTTGGGGTTTTTATCACTGGTACTTGCTTAATTGCAAACACTAGAAACCTTTGTAAGTGACAGGCATTTCACATCCAGATGGCATGTGAGAACTGCCCTCAGAGCAGGTAGAGCTGGTGCTTGTAGCTGTTGCTCAGGGCTGTGCCTGAGGACAAATCATACCCTGTGGCATTTAGGATAGAACTAGAGGGGTTTGCACCACAGCTGTGAGGATTTCAGTCACTGGAGGATGCTGGTAGGAAAAATTTCATCTCACCTGCAGCTGCTCAAGGAGGCAACTCCTTCTGCCAAACCTTTGAGCATCCCTAGTGTGGTGATGATGGGGTGGTGGAAAGTGTGCCTGCCTTTCCCAGTTTTGCAGGCAATCTTTTGGCAAGGGCAGGCTGTTCTGTGCTTCTGTCTCTCATTTGTTTCACAGGAACTCTGCTACTTGAGTCACAATGAATTTTCAAGCGTAAGAGTGAAGAATTGTTGTTTGTGGGAGAAAAGACACTGCTGGGCTTCCTGGGTGGTAGAGGTGCAGAGATGCTAAAAAATTCTGTTCAGCTGCAGGAACTTGTTGACTCATTGTGTGTAGAGACCATTGTGCACGTGCAGGGGGATGCTGTCCCTTTTGTTGGAGGTGCTGGCTGCATGCAATGTGGAGATCTTACAGCAAGCATCTCTGTTCTAAGGGCAGGGGTGATTCCCATTTATCACTCATTCATCTGCATCTTGAAGGGTTCTCCAAGTGTGCAAACCTCGTGTGTGTTCCTTTCCAACTGAGCTCCAAGGGAAGGAGCATTCTGCCAGCATCCCTGATCCCCAGGCAGGGCAGAGCTGATCCTGAGAACAGCCCTGGAAGGCAGGAGTTGTGGGTGCCAGGATGTTGGAGCCTGGCAAGTTGCTCTTCTAATTGCACTTCTTGCTAGTGCAGGCACTCATTTTTCAGGGAGTAGGTAGAAGAGATTTGGTGGTTATTTTGGTGTACAACTCATTCTTGCACTAATTCTGGCAGGAGATGGGAGAGGCTCTTTCAGTCTCCAGAGTGATGTTCTTTGTCAAAGGCTTCATCTACATATGAGAAAAATAGTTTTATGAATACAACCCTGAATCTGTGAGTCAGGAAACTTAAAATGATAGCTTCTCCTAGGCTTATCCACTGCATTTTACATGGCTTGGATGGGATCTCTCTTCCCAGTTTATACCAATGTCATCCTGCTATAAAATGGGAGTAAGTTATTTATTGGCGGTTTTTGGTGCTTTCTGGAATATGTGAAGGTAAAGTTGTTTCAAAGTGGTCGGCATTACCATTTCTAACATTTGGGCCTAGAAATCCTGAAGGACTAAGTGCTGCCTGACCTTTCAGCCTCTGCAGGGAAGGAAGCCTATTCTCCTATAATGTTTAGTTATTTGCAACCCACTAGTTCAAAGGCAAATTGTCAGCCACAAAATCCATTGGATTGATGGGGTTGTAAGGAGATGTGGGCCTGAGTTGGATCCCTCAGTGTGAAAATAAATCCTCAGGTGGGGAAGAAGATATTGCTCTTCCGTTCTGGTTTTTCTCAGTACCATGGCATCAATCAGAAAGCAAATATTCTCATTTTCATCCTTTTCTATAGCATATATGGGGTTGGTTTTTTTTTTAGACGCCAACATGATATTTTCTGCTTGTCAGCCTAGGACATTAATTAAAGATATGCACAAAAGCAGAGCCTAGAAAATGCTGTTGTAAATCCCGACTGCACTGAACAGGTTGCAGAATTGCAACTCCACCTCATTTCCAGCCTGGTGTTGTCTCTGCAGACCCAAAAACGGTGGCAAATACTGCGTGGGTCGTCGCATGAAGTTTAAGTCCTGCAACACGGAGCCGTGCTCAAAGCTGAAGAAGGATTTCCGGGACGAGCAGTGTGCCGACTTCGATGGGAAGCACTTCAACATCAACGGGCTGCCCACGAACGTGCGCTGGGTCCCCAAGTACAGCGGCAGTAAGTGGCTGGGGGGTGCAGAGCCTGCCTCCTGCATTGCTGCCTGCGGTGAGGGTGTGCAGATAACGTGCTGCTGGTCTCCCTCCCTCCCCTGCAGTCCTGATGAAGGATCGGTGCAAGCTGTTCTGCCGGGTGGCGGGGAACACAGCCTATTACCAGCTGCGGGACCGGGTCATCGACGGCACGCCCTGCGGCCCCGACACCAACGACATCTGCGTGCAGGGCCTCTGCCGGGTGAGCACTGGCCCTCCTCTGCCCCCGTGGGCGTGGCACTTGTGTAGGGCAGCCTGGCGCTTTCTGCAGGCAGTTGTTGGCATGTCCTCTCCACTCGGAGGATTCCAGCAGCATCTGCAGACTCTGTAAGCACCAAATGGTCTGAAACTTGTGCCAACCGCCAGTTTTGCCCAAGAGCCACACGTGGAATCATAGGATTGTTTAGGTTGGAAAATGAGGTTTGAGATCAAGTCTAGCCATTAACCCAGCATTGCCAAATCCATCACTAAACCATGTCCCCAAGTGCCATATCTGCATATCTTCTAGTACCACCAGAGAGACTGACTCCCACCATTGCCCTGAGCAGCCTGTTCCATTGTTGGACAACCTTTTTGGTGAAGAATTATTTCCTGATGCCAAATTTGAACCTCCCCTGTTGAACATGAGGCTGTTTTCTCTTGTCCTGTTGCTTGTTACCTGTGAAAAAGGCCTGACCCCCCACCTGGCTACACCTTCCTTTCAGGTGGTTGTAGAGAGTGAGAAAGTCTGTCCTGAGCCTCTTTTTTTCCAGACTGATCTCCTCAGCCACTCCTCTTTCTACCATTCACCAGCTTTTCCTGGGACACACTCAAGTGGAAGATGTTTGCACTTAGATGTTCCTAAGTTACCGAGGGCTGCGGAGTCTCAGCCTAAATCCCAGTGTTGCTTCCTTCTGTGCCTTGTCCCAGTTCTTCCTGATCAGACACCAGAGCCCTACATTTCCATTCACAATTGTTCTTCATGCTTTTCTCTATGGGAACAATTGATGCAAGAATTTTTTTCTAGTGAAGGCATTACCTGGAGCAAACAGTTGTTCTGATTCTTGCTTTGTAAGAAAGCGTTTTGTTGTAAAACCTTGTGGGATGGCTACACTTTAAATCCATGGAAAAATGTGGGAAAGAAGACCAGTTTATCTCACGGCAGCCTTTTGCATACACAGTTTTTGTGTGCCTTAATTAGGAGATTTGTCAATGCTGTTCTAGTCTGTATTTGCTCAATCTATTTTTTTTCATTTTTTCTCTTAAAGCAAGCTGGATGTGATCATGTGTTGAATTCAAAAGCAAGAAGAGATAAATGTGGTGTTTGTGGTGGGGATAATTCTTCGTGCAAAACTGTTGCAGGCACATTTAACACGGTGCATTATGGTAAGAATCTGTTGCTAAAAACTTAATAGTGAAAAATGTAGGTCTATAAAAGCCATTACGATACTTAATCTACAAAAACACTCATGTAAAACACAAAATCCTTCCAGCTATGGTATATTCCATTTTATAACTATTTATGCCATCCCTAAATGAAAAGTATCAGCTTGTGTAATGTGAGGTAGCTTAGCTCATTTCCCTTCCCCTGTAGAAAACAAATCAAATGCCTGTGTAATAGCCTTGACTTTCTGTTAAATCTTTCCCAGGTTATAACATTGTGGTTCGCATCCCAGCTGGTGCCACTAACATTGATGTGCGTCAGCACAGTTACTCAGGGAAGCCAGAGGATGACAACTACCTGGGTGAGTTGTATTCCTTATTTCACTCCAGAAATCTGCTTGGTTGTCTGGTTGTGGTGTTATATCTACTGGCAGCTCTATGCTAGGGAGGTTGAAGAATTCATTTAAGGGAGATGTTTTCTTGGTGAGAATTTTTTTGTGTCTGCCGAACATTCAGCCTTATTTTCTTCCTTTTTTTGTTCATGGCATCCTAGATGCAAAGTCTGGGAGATTCACCATTTATAAGGAATATTCCCTTAGAGTGTGTCTAGGGCTGTAAAGAACTGTTGAGCCTGGATGGGAGCTAAGGGACAAAGCTGGGAGCCAAACAGGATTCTGAGCTCTGCTGGGGTCTCCTCACTGCAATTTTATCTCTGCTGTCACCATGCTTTGGCTGGTGCCATGTCCTGAAAGATGTTTGTGCAAACACATACGAAGAGAAGTTATTTTCTGTTCTTCTGAGAATAATAATTCTGATTTCACTTAGAATGAGGCTTTCTTGTCCCTACCTGATAGTGACATGTAACTGTAAAGAAATACCCTGCACCAAGATGTTGGTTTGATATAAACCTAACAGTAACTTGGCCTTTGGCTGTTGGACTTTCATTGTCACTGTTTTCTCTAATCTGTGGCTGTGTCTTTAGAGGCAGATGAAAATCCTTGTGGTGCTGTGTTAGACCACTCTGCTACATGCACATATATGCTGTTAGCATGGCCATGAGTGTCTTTTCCACTGTGATCACTAACTTACCCCATAAATAGTTCTGTTTGGGTTCAATAGCAGAGATAATACAAATGAACATCACAACTCATGTAAAATTTGCCAACTGAAGACTGATTTTTGCCATTTATTCCTGTTTGGGTTCTCTCAGAGTCTCTGGTCCTCCTCTTTTACACACCCTGTGTCTTGGACTGCTAGCTAATTTCCAGTAGCACAGGGTCCTTCCTGTACTTACATCTTTGAACAGGGCATTCATCTTGTCCTATCTCACCAAATTCCTGTTACTAGGTATGTTAAAAAAGGGAGTTGGCTGGTGGCCCCTAGCCCATCAAAAGTAAAGGGACTCATTTGAAAAACAAGTACCAGAGACTACCATGCACCAAAGGGAGGCAATGCTGACAGCCTTGGCTGTTGCTCTGAAATGCCATCCATGTGGTTGGACCCTTCACTGAGGCAAAAAGTTAAAATGTTGCAGCATGAATGCACATCAGCACCAAAAAAACTTTACTGAGGTCTCAGAGTTTTCTGTCTTGGAGGAGGGAGCCAAATTTTATTTTTCTTCTTCCCTGGAAAAAACAATCCCCTCTGTATGTTGTGCCTAATCAAACTAGCTCACCCCAGAAGGAGCCCCAAACTTCTCAGCTCTTCTTGGAGGGCCTTTAATCTTCTTGGGAAACAATGAAGTCAAATCTTCTTTAATGTTGCTTTAATATTGCTGGGAAAGCATCTCTTCCCATTAGGCCTGACTGGAAGCAAATGAGAAGTGTGCGTGTGTCCACTTACTTTGCAGCTCACTGAGTGTGAAATCTCAGGCCCTTGGTTACTGTGAACCTTGTAGTAGCTTAACAATTTAGGAGGAATTTGATGTTGTCATCAAGTCCAAGAAGTACCTACTGTTACAGGAGATATAGTAAAGAGAAGGAATCCTTTAATGAGTTTTACTGCTGCCTAATAACATTAAAATGTCCAAAGCGTGAAACTTGGTTGAGTGTAGCCTCTGCTTTGTGAGATTTTCTCCATCTATGTCTGTTTGCTACTGAGCAGTGTTTTGCTTCATTATCTCTCCTCATTCGATGGAAAAAAACCTTCCCTTTGGTGTTTTGGTGTTTAGATTTTTCAGTGCAGGGGCTTTTTAGTAACGTAGCTGTGATGGGTGAAATGGTGGGGAAACTAACTTAGGAAATTAGCTACATAATCGCATTAGTGTGAAGTTGTGCAGCAGACTGCTGTTTTCAGGAAACTGTTCCTTTTATAAAGCATTTAGGATTTAAGCCTCCAGTGCTCTCACATACCTTAAGATTTGGGATAATAAAAAGTATGGGGGGAGGAGGGAAAGGGAGACAAAGAGGGAGATACTGACCAAACTCCCTGTAATTATATACTAGACAATTATGTTTAGGTAATTAGAGTGCATACATTTACCTTAAGAACACACCTGGAAACACCAGGGATGCCATCCTATGCACAAAGCTAATGAAAAGGTATGGGCAGAGTTATTTCTGTGGTATATGTGGGGATACAGCCTATGTGTGCTCCTTGCAGCAGCCAGTCCAGAACGCCTTTTGGATATCTCTGCGTTGGGTTATGGACGAACTGTTTAGCAACAACTTGAGGAATTCAGCCTTCATTTTTAGGAGGCTTTCCAGGGGTAAAAAGAGAAGGCACAATGTCTGCAAGAGCCCTGCTGCTCACTTTACATCCTTTCTGTTTGAGAGTGCCAGTGGGCATTTCCCCCACCCCCAAGGGAAAGGAGCACTGAGAGCACATGACCCGTGTTGTTATGTACGTATGAGTTAATTCTGCCTCTTTAGTTCTTGTTTTTTGCACCTATGCAGCCTTATCTAACAGTCAAGGAGACTTTATATTAAATGGAGACTTTGTCGTCAGTATGTTTAAAAGGGAAATCAAAGTTGGGAATGCAGTGATCGAATATAGCGGCTCCGATAATACTATTGAAAGGATTAATTCTACAGATCGGATTGAGCAAGAAATAACACTTCAGGTGAAGTATATGTTGTGTGTGTGGACCAGTCTGCCCAGCATTGTTGGACTGAAAACAGTGGGCAGTGATCTCTGTTGGTTTACTCTGCTGCATTTTTCTTCCTCTCAGGTTTTATCAGTGGGCAATTTGTACAATCCTGACGTTCGTTACACATTCAATATCCCTATTGAGGACAAGCCTCAGCAGTTTTACTGGAATGAGCATGGCCCATGGCAGCCCTGCAGTAAGCTCTGCCAAGGTGAGTGCTTGGGAAGGCTTGGTTTTGTCCAGGATTCATTTGGGGTCTGGGCACTGCTGTCAGATCCCTCTCTGATTTCTTTGAGGTTCTCACCCTGTGGATATGATTGTTTCCCTGGTCTGCAGTGCAGGATAACACCCTGCAAGGTGCTTCTGGGTTTCAGAGCAGGGCACCTTACAGCCCCTCACAATCTGGTTTGCAGGTGAGGAAGCTAAAGCACAGAAAAGGTCATGAGGCATTTCCTAAGGCTACAAAATGCACCAGTGTCTGGTTTTGGGTCTGACATCCAGTCATTGCCAGTGCCCACCCTGCTAAGTACTTGCTCAGAGCCTGTCCTTTTGGGGGTACTGCAGCTCTCTGCCTGTGTCCATGCCATCTGTGATAAACCCCACTTAGTCTTAAGCCCCCTCCCTGTTTCTGGCAGAGACAGAAAAGCACACCTAAACATGTCTTAAATACTGCTATGAAAGGTGTAAGAGGAATAACTGAATGGATCCCTTTGCTGCATGACTCAAACCACGTGCTGGTTTTCTCTGTGCAGGAGAACGGAAGAGGAAGCCTGTGTGTAAGAGAGAGTCAGATCAGCTCACGGTGTCAGACCAGCGATGCGATCGAATGCCCCAGCCTGACCCCACCACTGAGCCTTGCAACACAGAATGTGAATTAAGGTGCACTGTGCTCAGCCATGTATATAAATAACATTGTGTACTTATTTACTCCTCTTTCCTTTCACTTCTCACCGTAATTCCTTTTCTCACCAGCCTGTATTAGATTTTGAAAAAGAAAAGGATTGGTAGTTGCCTCTTTGTCAACCAAGAGGGATTGTCATCCACCAGTGGTGTTTTGAAAGGCACTTTTCAATGTTTTTACATTTCTCTTGCTGGATTCAGTTAGGGCTAATTATAACAAAAATTCTCTAATGTTGAAAAATCTCCCTGTGCAATGCAGATTTGCAGTACTGAAATTTGCGTCTGCCTGGATCAGAAGTGCTCAATGCCATTCTGTATAGAGCCTGCAAAGATGGAGAAACGCATACTTAAACCAAAAAAACATAGCTAAGTCTTGGATTTATCACTGTTTATTTAAAGTAAAGAATAGGCTTAAGTGTAGAATGGGTTCTGGTCTGTCCCCAGACAATTCCTGGCAAGCTGGAATTGATGGAGCACAGCCTAAATCATCACAACCCATTTTCCTTGAAAAAGCAATCTGTTTTCCTTTCTGGGGCTTAAATATGGTGGCATTAGGTGGCGGCTGGTGAAGCTGATTTTCCCGGGGGGTTTCTCCAGCCTCAGAGCAGCGGGGCTGTGCAGGGGCTGTGCAGGACCCGGTTGTCGCGGTAACAGCTGTTGCCATTGCAACAGGTTGGAAACTTGAGAAGGGCAAAGCAGGAGTCTGAAAGGCATGCAGGGATGTGAGGCTCCCACCAGTCAGGAGCTATTGATTCCAAATCCCCTTGATCTTATTCTTCTCCGGGCTGTGGTAGAGTTTGCTCTCTTGGCTTGGGAGTGGGGCTCTGTGCTCCCTGTACAGGCACAGGCAGCAGCCCAAGAGTCTCCAGGACCCTTGAGGATGTCACTGCATCCTACCCCAGAATCCACCCCTGCCAGGTGTGAGGGCAATGGGCTTCTGTTGGCTTCAGAGTCTCTAGCACCTCCCTGGATCAGGCCTCACATCCAGCATCTCTTTCCAGAGCTGGGCTGATGTGAAACAGGGATGTATCCCCTTGAGAGCCTTCAGCACCATCCTTGTTGTCCTTCTCAAGGAGGCAGCAGCAGGATGGAAATCTATTTGTCAAGAGAGAACACTTCTAATTCCTGCTGACCCAGCTAGGACTTGGGTGTCCTGTAGCAAGTCATTTGATTGTACTTTGGAGAGCTGAAACTGTTTTGTGGGTGTCCTGCAATGTGGAACACCTCTCGAGCCTGTGCAGATCATTTTCTGATGCTGTACTTTCCAGCTTTTAGTTTTTAGTGGCTGAGGTGGCAGGTGCAGGAGAACGTGGGGTGGACAACTTTCAGAGGCTTTCAGAGCATTGTTCCTTGATTGGCCATGAACTCTCCTTGTCACCTTGGCTGGTCCCACAGGGTTACAGTGTGTCTTTGCTGCCTTTCTTTTGCTTAAGAGAGATCTGCTGACAGTTTCTTCCCTTCAAGCAGCAATGCCAGGGTTATTCTAAGTCCCAAAGCACTGGGAAGCGTGACACACAGGCAGAACTTCCTGTTGAAGAGCATATATTGCTTATTCCTGTCAAACCCCCTTGAGCACGTTCCCTGCAGAGCCCGGGGCTGATGTTTGCTGTCCTCGGCGCAGGTGGCACATCGCGAGGAGGAGCGAGTGCACGGCGCAGTGCGGGCTGGGCTACCGCACCCTGGAGATCTACTGCTCCAAGTACAGCCGGATGGAGGGCAAGATAGAGAAGGTGGATGACCGCTTCTGCAACAGCCAGACCAAGCCCAGCACGAGGGAAAAGTGCACTGGAGACTGCAACGTGGGAGGATGGCGGTACTCAGCCTGGACTGAGGTGAGGGATGCTCCGTGGCACAGTGAATGCTGCTCCTTGCACAGGAGTGCATTGGGGTGTTTAGATTGCTAACAGGATATATGTGAAATATGGCCACAGTGGTTCTGCTTTCATTGCTTCATCTGGAGGACACTCTAGTCTGAATCAGCCTGGTGTTCCTTACCTTCCACTGCAATTAATCTATACTTTAAGTATCTGTCTTCATTACATGAAGCTCTGCTGGCTGTCTTCTGCCATCATCACCACTGCCAAGAGCTGGGGAGGACATGTCGTCATCAGAGGACTTCTGAAATTTGTTTCCTTTATGCATCTTAGCTTTTGCATGAACAAGAAAATTCCTGAATGCAGGCACCAAGAGATTGACGAGCCTGCTGATTTCCAGGGAGGGCACAGTGAAGGGAGGCTGGCTGGCCAGAGAGAGTTAATCTCTCTTAAAATGAGAATGAGCAGCGGCCGTTTAGGAGTTCTCCATTTAGGAGAACTGAAAGGCAACACTTGTAAAAGTAATAATGGGGTTATAACCTGAAATTAATTTGTGAAACACATTGCCACGACATTTTATTAAGCTTAGCAAGATTACCTTTTTAAAGGAATACATAAAGTAAAATCCTGCTACTTAAAGCATAAATTGTTGTTCCGGAGGTTTCCTGCAGCCACTCCACAGTGACTGCAGAGAGGGAGGAGGCAATAGCCGTGGAGTGGCAGGAAATGCTGACAGGGTGTGTGTCCCTCGCAGTGCTCCAAGAGCTGCGGCGGGGGCACGCGGCGGCGGCGAGCCATGTGTGTGAGCACCTACAACGACGTCCTGGACGACAGCAAGTGCAGCCAGCAGGAGAAGCTGACGGTGCAGCGATGCAGTGACTTCTCGTGCCCACAGTGGAAAACTGGGGACTGGTCTGAGGTAGGTGATGGTCACCAGGGTGGGCTGATCCTGCTGGTCCTCCACCCTGAGGGGCTGGTATCTGCAAAGAGGTGTCTCCGTCCCTTCTCGTCTGTCATGATTTGTTTGTGCTTCCTGCAGAACGTGGCAAGCCTGTGCACAGGGAGGCTTCAGATAGGCAGCAGTCATTGGCCTTGTTACCACTGGTCAAGTGGCCACTTTCTTCCCTGCAAAGCCACGGGGGGTTCATGTCTCTCCAATCCTGCAGTAATTTGTCCCCAGCTTTTCCTTAGTTCTGCTGCACATTTGGGAAGAAAAATACCTTGTGCCCTCATTTTGCCTTGAGATTGTCCTCAAGAGCCCTGGCAGCTCTGGCTGTCACTGGAGGGCAGGATTGCACCCTGCTGATGTTTTGCTCAGCCTCTCTCTGCTGTTTATTACCTCTCCCACTGCTGCTGGTGTTTTTTTTGCAATACAACAAAACTATCTTGATAGGTTTGTCTCTGCAGCAGGACTGGGGGTGCTGGAGAACAGTCTTCAAAGGGTGCTCATCATCATTGTGGCCAAATTTCTCTTTGTTTCTGTGAGTCATGTTCTTTTAGGGCATAATGAAAGCAATTAAATGGGAACACAGATTGTTCTCTACCAAACGTGCCTTCTGATTCGAGCTGGTGGCAGTCCAGGCCATGCCAGAGCAGTGGAAGAGACGCTCACAGCCCGCAGAAGCCAAGACCCTTAAAATGCACTCTCAGAAAAAACAAGTTTTTTAGAAGTACCCTGTTGTGCACAGCTAAAACCCCACAGGGCAGTGCTGTGCCTTTGCCTGTGTCTCACAGCTGCTGGTAGTCAAGAGCCTTTGTAATCTCACTTTGCCCATCCTGAAGGGTTCTGTTCCAGCTGTGCTCTCCATGCTCCAGTCCCTGCTCTAGACCAGCTCCTGAGAGCAATCTTCTTGTTGACAAGACACTCCCCTGTCTTTCAGGACACGTTGATGTTAGCTAAAGAGCTGCACTTCAGCACTGGGCTTTTTTAAGCAGTGGTTGCAGGAGGTCTCCAGGTTTATTTTCCAGTGCCAGGGGGCAGGTGCTGAGCTGGCAGTGCATCCCCAGCACCACCTGAGCTTGCACTTTTCTCCTCACAGTGCTTGGTCACCTGTGGAAAAGGGCACAAGCACCGCCAGACGTGGTGCCAGTTTGGAGAAGATCGATTGAACGACAGGTTTTGTGACCCCAAGATGAAGCCGGAGTCGGTGCAGATGTGCCAGCAGCAGGAGTGTGCCTCGTGGCAAGTGGGGCCCTGGGGCCAGGTACCACACAGCCCCACAGGGCTCCTGCCTGGGGGGACCTGGATAAGGGTGGCTGGGGCTGGGCTCTGCCCTTTCATCCAGACTCAGCAGCATAACTGTGTTAATTGATTTGCACACCAAAGCAGCCCTCTGTTTGCTTGGGTTCAGCGGATAGGCAGCAATAACAGTACCTGCTCTTTGTGCTAAATTTAATCTCTGTCATACTAAATTGGCCGTGATTTTCAAAAAAAGGGGTTTCCAAGGTTACGCTCCTAAATCCATATTTAGGCACAGAAATACATGGCCTAATTTTCACAGAAAAACTGCTCATGTTGAATAACTTTTGTTGGTTTTAATGTTTTCCAGTTTCTGGGTTAGTGGGGGGGTTTTTTCTGTTAAAATACGAGTTACTCATTCCTCCCAGAGTGTTCTGGCATCTGCTTTTTCACAAAGCTGTTAGCTCTTGACTTAAAAACCAGCAACAAACCCAAACCAGTTGTCCCAGTCAGACATATTTCCCATCAGTAAAATTATTCATTAGCTGCTCATGCTACCATGGTGCTGAACAGCCAGTTTTAAAGAAGACTATCATGCAGCTTCTACCAGACTCTGGTTCTAATGTGTGCAGCAAAGTAAATCATTTCAGTGCTTGCACCTTCCTTCCCAAAGGATCAAGTGAAGCGTGCAAGGCACTGGTGGCTGCAGCGAGTTAAAACTTTGACCTAATTTAAAGCTGAAATGCATGAAGTGGAGAGAAACCAGAAGGGAAGCTGTCTTTTATTTTTGCTGCTCTTGCTACGTGCCTAAACAGAGGCTGGGCAAACCAAAAGCACCTACTCAGACCCAGTGCTCTTTTCTCCCATCTGTCTTCTCCCAGTGCACTGTGACTTGTGGCCAAGGCTACCAGATGAGAGCAGTGAAGTGTGTTGTAGGCACCTACGTGTCAGTGGTGGATGATAACGAGTGTAACGCTGCCACCAGGCCTACAGATACCCAGGTAAATCCTGCTGTCTTGTCTCCATCTTTTCCCAGTGTGTGTGTGTAGAGACATCCAGGCTACAGGTTCAGGGGACATCTTGCTGCAGCAAAGCTTTGCCCTGAATGCCAGCCCTGCAGAGCAACACCTTGGGCTGCTCATGGTTGTTGGAAAGATGCAGCACAGCACCTTGCTTTGGTAGAAATGGGACAGATGAACTGTGTTCAGGGAGTTCCCATCCAGATCCTCTCCATGTGGTTCACCTTACACTCTGAAGCATCAGATTGCCAGAAAGGCAACAGACAATTATGAGGGTATCAGGACTTCTTAGGTAAAGATTAATTCCCTGTGCTTTTGAGTTATATATTATTTATAATATTTGATTTATATCCATGGAGCTCTAATTATACAATGGGATGTGAGGACGTGTTCAGATGCAGCACTAAAGCTGGACTCTTAAGAGCTCATGAGCTAAAGAAGCTGCAGTGGATGAATATGGGATAACAAGAGGCCACAGGGCTGAGACAGTATTTGCTGGCCTCAGAGGTCCAGGTTTTGACACAGTAGACACCTCCTTTGACTTGCATGGAGTCAAGGATGCCTGGCTGCAGTCTGGGCTCATGTGGCTGCAGGACTGCTGCTATTGCCCCTCGCCACAAATGATGGTGAGAGGCTGTAATTTCTTGTCTGCTGCATGTGACAATGTAATGTTTGTGACAGCTCCAGACAGGTCCTCCCTGGCCACGTAAACTGGGAAATGTTGCACACCCTTTGCAAATTTGCTAAAAAACATAACATTTCCTTGCAGTGTATTTGGAAGCAAACATGTAAATTCCTATTTCAAGCAGAGGATATGTCCAAGGTGTTGGAGGAGCTGAATAAAAAAGAACATTACCATCTTTCTGTCATTTGGCAGAGTTGTAGTGCTCATGCCCTGTGCAGCTTCAGTCTTGCATGAACTCACAGAGTTTAACTAAGGCCACAACATTTGGGAAAGAGCTGTGTTTCCCATGTATGGAGGCCAGTTGCACTACAGTTGAGGGGTAACAAACCCACCTGTCATCAGCCATCATTTGCCATGCATGCCTCCAGCAAAAGTGAAATCACAGCGAAACGGAAATCGGGTTTGCCATTTGTCAGAAGCTGCTCTCCCCCTCACAGGGACAATCACTATTCATTTCCTTTTTGGCAAGAACTACTCAATGGAGTAAAGTCATGGATATTCATAATTTCTGGCACCAGACCTCCCAGGAGGTCCAGGCAGGACCTGAGCCCTCTTGTGAGTCACTGTACAAAGACTGAGTAGAATGACATGCCTGTCCCCAAAACCTCACATTGCTTGGTGTGTGGTGGAGATCAGCACATGGATATAGGTGGTCTGGTGGGATGCAGGGAATCAAAGAGCTGCAATCAGCAGCATAACCTTTATTGTGTGGGCTGCAGGTCTCACACTGAAGGAAGGGAGCTTTGAAGGGAGATAAAGTTGCTGTTTTGCAGATGTTTGTTCATGCCAGAACCCTTAATGAACTTTCATCTTTTGTCTCAAAAACATCTGGTTTTAATGCACGGAGATGGCACATGGTTATGGGGATCCCTATTGTAGAGTTCCTAATAAGTCAAAAGTCCACACAGGGTACTGCATATGAAGGCCCCAGGATATTGATACTGAGTTTTGCTGATTCACCAAGAGGATGCAGGGAGGAAGCCTGCTTGCACAATGTGTGCAGGTCACAGAGTTTAAAGATGTTGCATGTTCATAATTACATTGAAGAGGAGGTGGTTTAATGAAAACATCTGCAAATTCTTTATTTCCTGCTTTCCCCCCATGTATTTCCTGTACAGGACTGTGAAATAGCTGTATGTCCTTCCCATCCAAATAGTCCTGAAGCCAAGAGAGTCATATCAGGCATTCACAGGACACAGTGGAGATTTGGATCCTGGACACCGGTAAGCACACATAATACTTTCAGGATTATTTTACAGTAGACAATGTGATATTTTTAAGTGCATATGCCCAACTTTTCATTACAAAATCCTTGCAATGTATGTCAGGCAACTTCCTAGTGGAGTGCTCTTTGCTCTTCCCCAGTGCTCTGCAACGTGTGGGAAGGGAACCAGAATGAGATATGTGAGCTGCCGGGATGACCAGGGCTCCGTGGCTGATGAGTCAGCTTGTTTCCACCTTCCAAAGCCATCAGCCACAGAAATGTGCACCGTGACACCGTGTGGGCAGTGGAAAGCCTTGGAGTGGAGCTCTGTAAGCATCACGCTGTCTCTTGCAAGAGACCTTATTGCTGGAAATGTGCTTCATTAATCTGTCGCACTTACCCTTTTATAAATGAGGTTATTTGGGTTTTCTGCTGTTCATGATTAGCAAGAGCTGGTTTTCAAAACTGGAAATGTGACTGTGTCTCCTTTTCCCACTGTAACGCAGTGCTCGGTGACTTGTGGCCAAGGTAAGGCAACGCGACAAGTGATCTGCATCAATTACAGTGACCAGCTGGTGGATAGGAGCGAGTGTGACCCAGAGGACCTCCCTGCCACCGAGCAAGACTGCTCCATGTCTCCTTGTCATCCAAACAGCCATGACTACGGCAGGCCCATCCCTCCTTTCCTCTATCCGGATCATCGCCTCAAACCGAACCCTGGGGGCAGCCCGAACCGAAACCGTGCACAAATACCAGGAGGCAATCAGTGGAGGATTGGCCCCTGGGGTGCTGTGAGTGCCCTGATTCTCTTGTTCCTGGGTTTTGTTGGGTTTTGTTTCTTTCCCAAGCTAATCCAGTCTTTTCTTAAAGTCAGCACAAAGGGGAAAGAGAGAGAGGGACCTTTCTCCCCACTGTCTGCTCTCTGCTCACACGAGCAAGTGTTGCAGATGGGCTCAGGCATCACTTGTCAGCCTCTCATATCTCCAAGGCAGTCTAGGCAGAAAGCTGACAGCATCATTTTCCATGAGGCAAAGGCCGGCCTCTGCTTCTTGGCTGTCTCCTGGGACATTTACAGCTGTGCAGGGTTGTTGCCAAAGCACAGCAGGGCCTCGATGCCAGCTCCTCTCACTGCACACAGTATGCAAAGCTTTATCATGGAAGTCTCTAAAGGGAATTAAGCACAAATGGGATGTCAAACGCTGCAGCAGAGATTACTCACCTGCTTAAAACTAGGCTGGGGTTTACATTCTTTGCTTACTCAGCCCCTAAGTCATTGCACTGCTATTAGCAATAGCTGGGTTTTGAGGTTTAATAATGCCTGATAGCAGTGCATTCCCACAGTGTGAGGAGCTGGGAATGCAAACTTATTCCTGGTCTCAGTGAAGCTGTGGGCAATTGTGTCTTCCAGTGCTCTAGCACGTGTGCAGGGGGGTTCCAGCGGCGGGTCGTGGTGTGCCAGGATGAGAACGGATACACCGCAAATAACTGCGATGAGAAAAGCAAACCCATGGAGCAGAGATCGTGCGAATCTGGCCCCTGCCCTCAGTGGGTCTATGGCAACTGGGGAGAGGTGAGTGCACCATCCATCTGGGCTCCCTGCCCGGGGCAAGGCTTTCATTAGCAGGTGGCTGAAAAATGGGAGAAGAGAAGGGGTATTGTGGTGACATTTATTAGAAAGATTGGAACTTGAAGGGCAGCCTCTGATAAATGAGTGAACCTGAGCAATTACTGGGTGGTGTTTTCATCTCCATTTGTCATGGGAAAACTTTCTTCCCAGGCAAAAGTAAGTTTTACAAAAAATTAAGATTTTTTATTTTTTTTAAGAGAAGCCTTGTTTAACTGAAGGCCTTTTTTATTCTTTTTGTAATAAAAGCACTGCTCTCATTTGAAAATTAATCTGAGATGAGCAGTTGGCGATGTAAACCTCCACTATCACATTGAGTTGGACATGGTGGAGCAGCATGAGCTGCTTTAGGAGGAGAGGAGCTGAAGCAGCTGAAAGTCCACCTGAGGCTCACGAGGAGGATTTGTCTGGAGCGGGTTAGTTGGGAACAGAAACTACCACTGTTCTCTTGAGGTGCTGGTGCTTTGGGCAGCAAGTGAGCAGGATTTTTGCTGTCCCAACGGTGATTACTCTGTCCTCTGCTGACTTGCAGTGCACAAAGCCATGCGGAGCAGGGACAAGGACACGGCTGGTGGTGTGCCAGCGCCCTAATGGAGAAAGGTTTCCGGATCTGAGCTGTGAAATCCTTGACAAGCCACCAGACAGAGAGCAGTGCAATGTGCAGGACTGTCCTAGAGATGCTGCCTGGAGTGCTGGTCCTTGGAGCTCGGTACGACCATAAACTCTTTCTCTTTGTGAACCGTTTTGTAGATATCCCCTAACAACATTTAACTTGCTTCAAACCAAGGTGCTAATGCTTCATGTCTTAAAACTGCACTTAAGAGGATTATTTACAGTATATTCAGAATAACACCTGTTCAGGAAGAGCTTACATTAGGGGAGCTTGAGTCCTTTAATTTAAAAGGCACTTTCTGCTAAGTAGCCACCTTTGTCCATTTTATTACACTGTGCAAGTGCTGTGCATTATGAATCTTGGTTCTGACTAAGTTTTTGCATATGGATTTAAACCTGGAATTTAAGCAGTACATTTCCATTGAAGTTAAATTTTTCTGCTCTGTGATGGTGATACTGTGCTGGGCACCTACTGGTTTAGCAGTCATGTTCTCTGCCAAAAGCAAGACAAGTGGGGAGAATGTGCTAAATGGAATCAGTTTCCAGGCATGTATAAGTGTGTATAGATGTGTGTGATGTCCCTACCTGCCCACACACAGACCTACTTAGAAACACGTGTGCATTCACACCTGTGCTCTGTTTCTGTTCCTGTGTATATAATAAGACTGTGATGTACAGTGCAAAGGCACCTGTGAGCTATTCTCGTGCATCTCTCTGGTTCTGGAGAGTGATTGTCTAGCTTGATCTCCAGCTGCTGCTCTATCACTAAACCAGCAAATTATCAGCAAGGTGCTGGAAGGCTTTAAACCCTGGGAGTTTCCCTATAACAAAATAGTATTTGAAGCAGAGGTGTCTTACATTGCTCCTTTGCTGCTGGAGGAGTCTGCTACAGAGATGCTCTTGTGAGGACAGAACAGCCCTGAACCATAGGGTTGGGGTGCTATTTTGGGTGGCACACCTTTGCAATTCTCCCTGCCCAGAGCAGCAGCCTCTGCTCTGATCCTGCACCAAAGCAAGTGCCACCTGAGGTGCTTCTGGAGCCCTGGAAAACCACGGACCTGTCCATTTTGGAGTGGCCTTCAAACAGATGTCAACCTTTATTGTGTATTTTGTTATAAAAGCACGTGAAGACATTTTTTAAAAAATCTGATTCAAAAGCACTTTATAGGAAAAGAAAAAAAGAGACCTGTTTTTTAATGTTTTGGACTTCCTTAATTGTTGTAGTTTGGAAAGTCACCTTGCCAAAACCTGCTCTCCTTCTGTGGGTGCTTTCAGTAACATGGATAACTTCAGTAACACTCTTCAATATTTTTATCATACCTCAGTGAGCTCTGCAATAGCCATAAAACTGCTGAACTGGTGTGTATCCGGTGCTTCACCAGTACAAGAGACAGTGCTATGAAATATTTCATTTGAGGTGCTAATGTACCCTTTGTCCATCAACCTGGCTGGTGCTAAGGACGAGCGAGGTGAGGTAAGCAGAGGTAGCAATGTGTGTGCTGGCTGCCCCACAGGATTTGCCAGGTGGGAGGTGCTGCCAACCATGGTTTGTACCTGTGCCGGACCATTTGCAAGAGCCAAAGGTGTGGACAGAGTTGTGTTTCATTCTGGTGTCACTCAGCCTCTTGGTGGCTGTTCCAGGAGCAGGCTGCACCTGCTTCTCTGTGTTGGAAACACGGGGGGCAGTTCCCCAGTCTGATGGTTTTCTTTTCACCCAGGAGAAGTTCCCTTGGCTCCACTCTGTTCTATTAGCCTCAGTGGGTTGTCCTTGCTCTGCTTGGAGCAGATGGGACATCTGGCAGACAGGTGGAGAGCAGGGACACCCTGTCCTGCCTGCAGGGTCACAGCCCTGGGGAAGGGCTGCAGGGCTGAGCCCCGACATTGCCATGAACTGATTTGATTTTTCAGTCTCATTCACCGAGGTGTCCTTGGGCTCTGACACAGGGGACCCAGAGCTGTTTGAAGACTGAGAAGTATCTGTGGGGTCCCCAGGGCTTCGTGCCCCTCCAGCAGAACACTCCACGTGTATGTCTACCTCGTGCTACTACTGTAGGTAGTAACGGCCCCATTTTTCTCCTTTAGTGTGGTGTCACCTGGATTTGCTTTAGCTCTGTCATCGGTTGCAAACATCATTCTGTAGCTGTACATACTTCATCTGTTGGGATGGAGTGTCACTACCATATTTTTTTGGTCACTTTTGAAACAAGAGTATAGTATTAGCTGAAACTTTTCAGCAGTATGGATTTATGTATTTATGTAAAAGTGTATTTATTTTTCCAATACTGTTATTTAATTTTATATAAATATTGCATACATTTACAATGTTTAATGTTAATGTTGGACAGTGAAAATTAAAGACAAGTAGAATGTAATCATAAATGAATTTGTATAATGATTTCTTGAGTCTTTTGCTAAATTCAGATCTTAATATACTTAATTTTGGTAACTTTTGCTAAATTTTCTGAAACAGTTCTACAGTGTTCCCACCTTTTATCTGGCTTTTCTTTTACTTGCTTTGTTCTCCAACAGAAATTGTCATTCTCAATGATTAAACAAACACAGTTAAAAGTGTATGAATTACAAAGTTTGGATAACTAATTTCTTGCAAACATCTGACTGGCTTAGCATTACTCAAGTTTCAGTGAAATTAGTACTATAAAATACATACAAATTAAAGCAGAGAGAGTCTGAAGCATCCAACCCGCAGTCCTCGGGCAAAATTCCACTGGGATTTTATACAGTAAACAGGTGATCTTTATCTGGCTGGTTAAATCCAGGTTTGGAAGAGATAATTAAATGGATAAACAGATTGTATGTGTAAATGATAATTTTACAACAGGAGACTGGTGAGATGTCTTGTCATTATAATGTATGTTCAAAGAGGACTAAGAGGAGGTGACACTTTTATTCCCTTGCTTATTTAAGAACATGTATTTACCCATTGCAGAATTGTACACTGTTTGATAGACCTGACCTCCTTATTAAAAGCATGCTTTAGAAAATGTGCACTGACTGTCACCAGAATGCAGAGAGTGTTTTTTCTCCTCTGAGTGCTTTATGGTATGAATGCAGATCTCCATACACACTCTCAAATCACGAGAGGGAATCTTGCCATGTTCTCCAGAATGAGGGAGATGTTCACAACGAGTTACCCATTGCTTCACTTAAAACCTGAGGTTTGCTTTTAATAAATATACCCATATATATACCACATATCTAAAATATATGCATAACCTCCCTTAAAGCACCTGTCTTGGAGCAGATTTGCTCCATGTAATAATCTCTGAGATTTTGGGTTTGCCTCAATATCCACATCTATCCTGATACAATTTATGAATAGTGCTGAATTAACTTGTTGTGGGCTTCTCATTCTTTCCAAGTTAGGAAATGGTCACGATAAGGTAAAACAATTATATCTCACAGCACCCTGGTTCAGTTGGGTGAGTCATTTGGGCTTCACTGCACAGGGCAGTGGTCGTTTGACTTTGAACTCTGGAAAAGGGGTGGGTGAGGTTTCGATTTATTTGGGGTTTGTTTGGTTTTTTTCCAAAAAAAGTATTATAATTTTAGAAGTAGTCTGCCTTGTCAGTCTTAAGTATCTGAAGTTTAGGCTGCTGGTGCAGTGGTTGTGTAGCTCTTACTGCTTCCCAGCTCTGTTTCCTGTAGGCAGAGGTGCTGGTATCAGAGTCTTTGAGGGCCTTTTGCTCTAATGAAAAATCAGAAGCTTCCTGTCAAGTAATTAGAACATTAACCAGCTAAGTTCCAAACTGTTATTGTGGATGTGAGTTCAGGTTTGGGCTAGGACAGCATTGGTTTCCCTTGGTGGCATTGATGGCTTTGCAGAGCTCTTTGGCTGCACACAGGGATGGATCTGCAAAGGGGCTCTGAATTGGGTGGGAAGTGGAAGAACTGCCTGGCCAACATCTGTGTCAGGCAGCTGGTGCTCCAGAATTTCAATTTTGAAGTTGGTGTCAGTGGAAACTTCGGGTTATTTGTATTTAATTCTGCCAAAGCCCCAACATGTTGTTTGCAAAATGCCTTCCCCATGCAGCTGGCTGAAAACAGGCTGCTCTACAGCAATATTCTCTGTGTCATTGTTCTGATAATGTTCATAGCAGGCAGGATGTCAGGTCTTGCTAAGGCAGAAGTGATAACCAGGGACAGATTTGGTTGCAAGTGTATATAACTCTGCTGTTCCCTTCTTCTTCTCTGCAGAAAATGAATTTGCTGTGACAGCAGCATTGCTGAACTGCTTGGTGGGGTTTTGTTTGGAAATTTTCAGCCTGTTGCTCCTCTGAGGCAGTGGTGATGGATGCTCATGCATCTCTCTCCTCTCCTCAGTGCCCACAGCTGGTGGCTCCAAGGCAATCACTGGTGGGCAAAGCCAGTGGTACCCAGCTGCCCAGTAGAGGAACATAATTTTTTTCATCTCTCTTTACCCTAAAATCTCCGAAATTTTGCTTTCCTTTCTATTTTTATTTTTTGCCTTTTATCGCCATCTTTAATTGCTCCTTCTGTTTCTACTTAAAGAAGGAGAACTATATAGGTATGCTTTTGTTACCAGTTCTCTGTCTCCTCTTTGCTGGTGCTGATGCTCCATCAGCAGGAAAACAAGCCTGGAAGCCCATCAGCACCCTGCAGGTGAGGGCCCACCCTGGGGCACTGTGTGCTGAACCCTGAGCCAGCACCTTAGTGATTCCTGGATCAACTCCTCACAGGACTGATTTCCTGCAGCTTAAAGCTCAGATGTGGCAATCCACTCTCCCCCTTGCAGACCCCCATTTTTCTTTACACCCCTCATGACCTTTTAGTCTGATGGAGAAGTAAAAGGACTGGTCAGCAAGGTCCCTTCTGACCTCCCTAATCTGGTGACTAAATTAAGAGGAAGTAGCAGGAAAAGGAGCTGGCAGAGAATCTCATTTGCTGTCCTTCAACAACCTCTCCTGTTGCCACTGCCAGGACAGACAGGAGCTGGACCAGTGGTTAGACTCACAAAAGTTATTTTCGGGTATCTTTAAAATCCTCTGATTCCTTTGCCCCCAGACAGTGCATTTTGTCCCGAAGTTCCTCAGTGCACTTTCCCACTCAGAGCAGGCTCTTTCCTCCCAGAGTGCAGTGGCTGTTTGGCTGTATTTGGCATGCCTCTATGGTTGCCTTTCTACACCTCTCTTACACGTTTTCTCAATGAAATCCTAATTTTCTAGGCCTAAACAACAAGTGGTGAGGCTGCTGTTCAGTGAGGACTGGCTTCAGTCCTTGTGTTATGTCATTCCTGGCTGCAGATCTCCTGCACATCTGCACGTGCCCACACAGGAGAAATAAGGCAATAAATAAAAGGATCGTTGCTGGGAATATTTGTCTCCCAAAACACTGGCTCTGATTACAGGAATGCAAGGGATGCATTGAGGCAGTAACACTCTTTCAGGGATGAGCTGTGAAATGCAGCATCTTCAGGCAGATGGGAGGCCTGCCTGCAGTTTTGCCCATTTTCCAGAGTCACACTGTATACTCCACACTACAATCATTGCTGTTGCTCAGATCCTAGGGGTTTAGAAACAGGGATGTATAACAATGAGAGACACTAAGCACAAAGAGATTTACTGTGCTTCTAACTTTCCCAGTGACTGATTTGTGCAGTTAATAAGAAAAAATGGTGTAGTCTGTCCTGTTCTAAAGGCACTTAAAGCTCTATTCATATTGTAATTTCACTAGCTCACAGGGGAGTCGAGTGAGCCAGCAGCATGGATGAAAATCTGTCTGATACCCAAGACCGTATGCAGGTTGACAGTATTTATCCCTAGTGCAGTAAGCCAAGATTCTCCTTCATAAAATGGGGGAGCAAGCAGCAGCCCCGAGCTCCTACAACCCCCCAGTGTGATGCACACCTGTGAAACAGGGCTGACATTTCTTGGAGAGCTCTTTACTTTGTGTTTTACTCCATTCAACACAGAGGAATCCTATTCTGGAACAGAATATCTAAATGGCATTGTAGTACCACTGTTCACTAAAAATATGAAGTGTCAGTTAGCTGAGGCACCTTGCTGCTTCAATTGGTACTCTCCTGAAAGTGCCACAGCATGGAAAATGGGCTTCATCAGTACCTTCCACATCCCATTGTACTGGTGTCCTTTGGTAGCTCATACATCTCCTCCTAATTTGAGGAAATGCCACCTAATGCCTCCCTCCCTGGAGAGACCTGCAGTGGCTCTAAGGAGCTTTTGTTTTTTGTTCGAGGTAAATAGTGTGGAGCAGGTCAGGGACACAGCTTGCAGGAAAGCTTTGTGTGCTCACAGCCCTGAACTGCTGTGCCTGGTGTAGTCTTTTGTGGTCTAACAACAGGGCAGGGAAAAGAGGGGGAGAAGGTGCTGCTTACTGGGTGGATGTTGCAGAAGAGGAGATGCATGGCTTCTCCTGCTGCAGTTACCTCTTTCCTCCCATATATCTTGTAAGGTTTCCCATCTTGGGGAAATTATTGTATTGACTTTGGCACTCGGGGCCTTAAATCTTGTAGGAGTTAAAGAACCCAATAGCATCCTTTCCTCTGGGCAATTTGTGCTGGAGCAATGGGCTCCAGACACACCAGCTCTTTCTTCCACTGCAGCAACACATCAAATTGGACCCTTTTCTCTGAGAAATTGTCCTCTTTTTTTCTTTTTTTTTTTAATGTGTTATAAGACACCATCTGAGGCCCCTCACCAGTCCCTGCAGCTGAGTTTGGTGGTGGGAAGGTGAAGATTTAGTGGATTGTTTAATTTCTCCCTCTTCCAATAATGACTTGGGAAGCTCTGTGCCTCTGCTCCAAGCCTAGACCAGGGTCTCTGGAGGATGGAGAGAGACCCTGTGGGCACTGCAGAGACAGGGCAGGCCAGCATGGAAGTTCCCTTTTGCCCATGCCTGGGGCAATGAGGGCTCCTGGGAATACTGGGGCAAAGCCTGCTCTTGTTCAGACTGGGGGCTGTCCTCCAGCTCTGAGGGCTCCTCAGAGCACTTCTACAGGAGCTCTGGACAGTGCTCACAACACGTTCAGACTATGCATTCCAAAATCTCTAATGTTGGTGCCTTTTTTGTCAATCACCCTATTTCTCTGGGGAATTGATTTGGATTAAACATTTCTAAAGCCTCTTTCAAAACTGCAGTGCTTTGGTGTGTTTTGTTCAGGTCTCTGCTCCACTTGAATTCAGAGACCCTCTTCCCTTTTAAATGTACAAGAATCACATGTTTTCTGGCCATGCACAGCTAAAATCACCATGACCATACACACTCAGCTCCCATGTTCCTTAAGTCATGGCTCCTTAGTTTGTCAGGAAAGGAGGGCCAAGCACAAGAATCACAGCCCTGCATGTATCCCCACCCAATTTTAGGGATTTCTCACCATGCCAATGCAGGTGGGCACAGGACCATGCTAAAACGCAACCAGTGGGAGAAACAGGGCTTCAGAGCAGCAATAAATTTTTCCTAAACACCTCCTAAAGTGCTGCAGCCTTGCTTTCAGCCTGTCTCACTGAAGCCAAATGACCTGCTGAAATACCTTGCTGTTGTGGAGCTAATTTGGTTTGGATACCACAGAGCCCCTGTTGCTGGACAGCACACAAAAGTTCCAGCATTTTATAATTCCTAGTAAAGGTTCAGGTGGTGTGGAAGGATCCAGGCTTTCCTTGGTGATGTGTCTGTTGATGTCCTTTGTGCTCAAGAGTCTTCAGAGGTACAGAAGTCACTGGCATATGGTTTCAGTATCTGACAGCAGCAGTGTTGGTGTAGTAAAAGGTGATAACAACAGGCTGCTGAAAGGTACCTATGAGGGTACATTGCTGGGTTTGCTTGTAGATGGAGAAGTTTGCTGGCATCCAGGAACACAACCCTCTTGGAAAATGGGTGTAAAGCATTAGAGAGCTCTGTTGCTTTTCTGCTTTATTTCATCCAACACATTTTGCCTCAGATTGTTGGAAAGGATGAACCAGGGCTTACTTACAGCTGCTGACTTTCCATAAAATCCTTAATGTGGGGAAGTCTAAATCTACAAGGATTGATTTTAATTTCCTCCAAGAAGTTGCTTCTGGCAGAATCTGATAAAGCCATTTTTAGTCTAATCCTTCCCAGCCCTGCTTTTGCTGAGCTATCAGAGCATACCTATCTTTGGGAATTCATTTGGTGATCACCACAGCTTGCATTCATTGTCTTAAATACCTCCCAAATCGTCGGCTGATGCACGGTGGGTCTGACAGCATTTTCTCCAACTTTTCACTTCTGGGGGAGAGTGTTCCCAGGTTCTTCCTTGGGATATGGCTTTCTGTCCTTTGTGGAACTGCCCCTTCGATGCACAAAGTTTACAAGGAGCAGTCATTCCATTTCTTCTTGACTGTTCTGTGCTGCCATTTTCTTCTTGATGACCTTTGTGCCCAGGGCTGTTGAGTCCTCTTGGTGCTGGACTCAGAAATTCACTCCCAGAAATTCACCAGAAATTTTGTACAAATTTTTAAGAGATTTTGAACATATTGTGGTTTTTTTCCCTGTGCATCTTTCTATTTTGGAAAGGTCTTAATGAGCAAGATGTATCCTCATCTTCCAAATTATCAGATCAGGAAATGCAGAAAGGGTTATTTTACAGCAATTTGCACACACTTGGTGAAACATCTCCTAAACTCTGAAGCAGAAAACAATTTTTTTGTGGAAACAAAAACACAAGCAGAGCAGGGCAAGGCATTGGAGGAGATGTTTAGCATCATGTTCTGACCTTTATGGAAACAGTTGATATGGAAATATTTTTGCCATATTTATTTAAACTTTTTTCCTTGCATTTATTTAAATTAGGCATATTTATTTGAAAATATCAGCAGCATGCCAATCTCCAGTTTTTGGCATGTTAACAACACTAATCATGCAATAAACATAAAGCCCTTAAATCTGTGCTAAGTGCTTTGATCCTAATGCTCTTAGGAAAGTCCTTTTGTTTTTGTTCTCCATGTAAAGTCCCAGGTGCAACAGTGGTAGTTTTAGGAGGTAATAAAGATAATAACAAGGGAAAGGTTTGTTAGAATTTTAGAGTGATGGCTATAGCTGATTTTTCGAAATACTGTTTCTCTATTATTTTATTTGCCGCAAACGTTTTGGTGGTTTTTTTTTAGGGAAGCATCACAATGTATTCTTTTCACACCCTCCTCCGTGCCTGGCTGTCCTCCCGGGTTCATCCAGGGGTGCTATTTGCTATTGTGCCTCAATCACAGGCTGTAAACAGCTTTTCAGAGCAACATTTTCCCACACTTAAGTGGAGGCAGAGGCAAGTTGACCACAGGCATATCCAAGTGCGTGTGATCCTCGACTCTAGGAAGCTGGTTAGTGACAAAATTCCATACAATACCAGGCTACACCTTCAGGACTGGCTCAGAAGTGCTTGAAAGTGGTAGAGGCTTTTCTGTTGGCTCAGAGAGCCTTGGATAAGCTGAGGGTGTTATTCCAGAGAGCCACCGTCTGCCCCCAGGACTTGGGAGCATTTTCTATGGGGGGGTATGGGAAAGAAGTCAAGAAAAAGAGGGATGTGAAGACAGTGATTTTGCCAAATGCTTTAAGAAGGGCAAGGTCAAAGCTTACCTCATTGTGGTACTGTTATTGGTAGGTACCATGAGCAGGCAGCATTTGCAGCCACGAAGAATCCTGTTAATGAAATGCAAAGTTTCTCCAGGGTCCAAAATAAATGATGAGGCTGATGGTGGTAGTTGGGTGTAGCACTTCCCTGACTCCCATGCTGTTGAGATACAGCCCGCTATTAAATTACACTTTGCATGTGGCTCACATATGCTAAAAATCTCTGTGCCAGATAAAAGTTGAATACCTGAGATGAATTAGATGGCAGTTATTAAGTAGACTCTTTGCAAAGGAATTTTCGGTCTCTGATACTTGGTTAAATTAGATTATTCAACCTTTCTTTTCTGTCAGTGCAAATGAGATCATAACTCAAATGTGCATGAAAGCAAACGGGTGGTTTAGATCTGAAAATGCACAGCTGCCTAAATTTGATTTATATTAAAGGCAGACATAGAAATGATTAATTCCAGCATCTTGGGAATTACATTTAAGTATTAACAAAATTAAGCAAATTATGCCTCAACCTCTGAGTGCACCGAGGTTTGCACGCAGACTTGTTTGATCATGGGATCACAAGATACATGTCAGAATCAGGCTCCAAGCCAAAGTTAAGCATTTTGTAGAAGGGGAGTAATAATTTTGGAAATAATTAGTACCAAATTGTTTGTGAGATCAAGTATTTATCAACCAGCTTCAGGTCCCCAGAAAGATGCTTGCAGTGTTGCACAGTGTGGTTAGTCTTACTTTAGGATAAGTACAGGGATCCCGAGTATTTTTAAAAATTAAGGATGCTCTGGGCTGTACCAGCTCAGGATATGGGACATGAGAGTCCTGATCAATGCTGTAAATTTAGTCTTTAACCTTGGCTGTCACAGTTAAGTGGCACAACCTGCATGAAGACTCTTTACCAAGGAGCACCTGAATTTTTCTTTAAGCATCAATGTTGGTGTTTAGTCCAAAGACACTAAATGGGTGAAAATATTAGAAGTTTAGAGCTGGGTTTTGTAGGATGTAACATTTCTGTCTTGCTGCTGACTTTCATTACCTGGGGAGAGAAGTAGAGAGAATGAAAAAATTAACTTCTGATGAAATTTGAAGGCTTATAAAAATAGTATGACATTAGCTTGATCTTTCTTCTGTTGATGCTAAAGAAAAGAAGTGAAGTTTATGGATCTGGGCAACTCGTGGAAGTTTTATTTTATTGCAAGGGACAGCATTTCTTCTGTTTTTCAGTGCAAGGTTGGATGTTGCTTGTTGGGTTTTTGGCCTATCTTCGAATTGGATCTGGGCTCAGGAAAACTCAGAGGCAGCTGTGCCTGCTCAGCCTCTCAGAGGAGCATCATTAGCAGCTCCTAAACCTCTTGACCAACATGATCTCAGTGATCTTTTGTCAATGTGTAACACTCTTGCAGCAGGAAAAAACCTTTTTCAGGGTATCGTTTATACAAGCCTTTAAGCATCAAGGTCTGGTTTTAGGAGCTACATCCATTTCTCTCTACATTGGTCTGAACTTTTCCATTTACAAAGTGCTCTCTTGCTGGTTCTTTGTGGGCTGAATGAGCTGTAAGTAGGGCTGTAATATAAAATATTCACAGGTGTCAATGTATATGCCAGTTTCTATTCTAGTGGATCTTCCAGAGCTGCTATATATATGAATTCTTTAGGTTTCAAATGTATTTATAGGCTGGGAAGAGCTTGAGCTGTAATATATTTCTTGGGAAATATACTGATGGAGTGGCTCCAAAATGAAGGTTGAAGCCTCATTTCTGCTTGTTTTCTCCATTCTGAAAAGAAAGCAGAACATTTTATATGGGGAGATGGTTAAAACAGGGTGTTTGCCCTCAAGGATTAAACCAGGATGCTTATGACGTAGCACGTAATGAAGAAATGGAAGCTGAGTCTCTGGGTGCATCATGCTGAGTAAGAGGCTTGTTCTACATGAAACTGTCATATTAAATTCGTGTTGTGATTCCAGACCCCTTTGATTCTTAAATCTTGGAGGAGACTAATCTGAAATCAAAGTGAAGTTGCTTGGGGTTTGCATGCCAGAAGTGGTCACATTTGAAAAAGTTCAGTGAACCTGCAGAGGGAGGTTGAAATTAGTTGCTTCACTACAAAGCTTGCAGCTAACATACCTGCTGGTTTGCTTTTTGCTTTGATTCTCCAGGCTCTGCCTTCTTGCCACCTTCTGAGTTGTTTTCAAAATGCATAAATCTTAAGGATGAACGTGTCCTGGTTTCAGTCTGTTTAGTGAAGGAAAAAAGAAAAGTCAGAGTACACTGATAAAACAAACACGAGCTTTTGTACCAAGGACAAGGAAATGCTGCACTTTTCTGCCTTGTCCTTTGTGCAGTTACTTCCCTCTGTGAAGGTGCAGAGCCCACTTTACCCTCCTGATTTACCAATATTTGACATCCCTTTGTACCAAAGTAAATGGAAATGGTTCCTTTCAAGTTCTTCTAAGTAGATACTGAGGGCTCCTGCCTTGATCCCTGTAAGATGACTCTGCTCCTTTGAAATGACTGGAGCAATGCCAGGAATCCAGCCTGTTATCCCTGCTGAATGTCAGCTGTTTTCTCTATTTTGATACTGGCATTTTTTGGGGCTTTGACCAAGAATATCACGCGATATTAAGTGTCTGCACTTGTCTCAAGCTTTGTGTAGCCTGCTGGGGACCTGGGGAGGTGCTTTTTTGGTCCAGCTAAAAGAAAATGCCCTGGGTAGGCAAGGCCCCTGTATGAGTGTGAAAGCTGATCTGCTGTTACTTTATATTTACAGTGTTCTGTCTCCTGTGGAAGGGGCCAAAAGCAGCGCAGTGTGTACTGTTTGTCAAAGGAAGGGAGGCATGTAGAAGAAGAGAATTGTAAACACCTTGCTAAGCCCAACGTGCAAAAGAAATGCAGAGGGGGCAGATGTCCGAAGTGGAAAGCAGGAGATTGGGGCCAGGTGAGACATGTTGTGTACCCTTTTGCACCTTTTGGTATTCCTCCTCCATCAAATTGGTTAGATCCTGGTTTTCCAATCAGTTCTGTCTCGTGAATTATTCAGGGTAAGGAGTTTTGGGCCTGATCCTGATGTAAAACAGTGTAGCTTCATGGACAGCAGTGGAGCAGCACAGATTTGTACCAGCTGAAAACTAGGCAGCTTGCTTTTAGGTGGATCTGAAAGCAAATTCCTTGTTGTATATTTTAGGTTTTTGCTAGAAACATCATTAGTATATAATATTAAAGAGAATCTACTATTTATTCATGTTTTTAATATCTTTTAAATACTATATCTGAAGTAAAATCTTCCTTAGTTTTGAGAAATAAACTCATTGCTTGATTTTCTCTCATTAAAAGAGAAAACTGACTAGTGATGCATAGAGCAGAGGCTGCTGGAAATGAAAAAGTATTTTGAGTTATTAAACATCTTGCTTGCTGAAAGCATGCCTTGAATCCTTGTTTTCCTGAAAATAATATCTTTGTGATCACCCTGAATCTGCTGCATCACATTTTTAACTCTGAACCTTGCTTTTCCCTCTACCTCATTAGTGTGCTAATCAGAGGAATTATTAAAAATCCCAGACTAAATGAACTGTTAACTTGTAAAACATCGTATTCCCTTGCTTTCTGTCTTCCAAATTTAGGTACAAAATACCCATTCCTGCTGTATTCGAGTTCCCTGAGAGACAAACCATTAACATTGCTACAGGCACACATGCAAATTTTAGGACTAGGACAGTATGCTGTTGATTAATGCCCACTAATTAAAAGGACAATAAACCCATTAATGATCTATGATTGTTTTTAGACTTGTATTGGGTATTTTTTTTTAATCCTTACCTTTGGATTCACAGGGTAGGAGTATTTGCCATTATCTAAGTGCTCATTCACCAGGGAGGTTCAGTTACCAAGGTCTGGGTTCTTTACCTGAGGATAGCAGCATCCAGCCCGTGAAACCCACAGTACTGCTCCCATATTGTAAATTAAGTCAATATTATTACCTTTATTACCTTCAGGACTGAAACCTCAATTTTTTACAGGAGCCAGACTGAAATGGAAAGCGAGGCAGTTAGACATTCTTGTGGTATGCAATTTGCACCTTATTTAAAGTGTCTGCTCCTGAAAGCAGTTTTTTACAGCTAATAATTGTAAACATAATAATATAATGATCTGTCAATTACATTAAAATACACTAATATTAATTGATAAAAGTAAGTGGTTTAAAAAATCCCAGCTTTCCACTGCATCATGGATGTTAATTTTATGCAGCTAGAGGAAGGAACCCAAGTTAATAGGAGGATGAGATGATTTATGGTCAGAGGTAATCTCTTATGACCTGGCAATTAAGGGATATTTGTATGCTAATGATAAGGCTAAGAACAGGCTTTTCCAGGAGCAGCTCCTCAGCCCAGGTTCCTGATGCAGGATGTGCTCAGCCAGCCAGTACCTTGCTTAGGGAAAAAGTAAAGGGGTACAAACACTTATGCTACAATGTCAAACTGGGCTTTTTACAGCCCTGTGAAACGCTGTGATGTGGATCTCTGAGCCTCACTGGTGCTGGCAGTATGTTTTTTTGCCTGTGACAGATGAAGAGTTGGGACTGTCACAGGTTGGGAATGCTGGCCCTGGGTCCCTTGTAAGGGGTGTTCAGGGCTTTGCCAGAGATTTAATGCCTTGGAGCCAAGCTGGATTTAGGTGCTGAACTTCTCATTAGGAGCATGAAACAGACTCCAGCTTGGTGCTCTAAATACACAGTAGATCAGGGTAAAAAATTTGGCATCAAAACTCCATGTGACTTTCCCTACCACCAGTGCCACTGTTCAAATAGGAACCATGAGCAGTTTCCACTTAGATATTGTCCAAAAAAAACCCAGCTTTCTAAAGGTCTAATTATCTCAGAAAGTTAATCCCGAAGCTGAACTGCTGTGATTTTTCTTCTGAATAAACCAGCAAAAGTCTGCATGAGAAATAAGGCAAGGTGTTCCCATAAAAGTGCATCCTTTTGTCACTATATATTCACAGGACCCATTGTATATACCTTTAGGTGTTGGGGGAAAAGGAATTACTGAGAAAATGAAGGTCAAAAAATACAGGAATGGTTAAAAATCAGTCTCAGTTGGACACTGGCTGTGCTAGTGCTCCAATCCTAGGTTTTTTTCTCTTTGGATGTTTTGTATTCAGAGGGTGGTTAGCTCTTTTCTAGATTGTTAAGAACTCACTTCCCTGGAGCAAAAGCATTTTTCTTATATCTCTAAAAAGGCTTTTTCTCCAAGTTTTAAGTGTGTTTATGTCTGCACTGAAATGTCAGATTTAATGTGTTTGTTTCTCCTAAGTGGTGTCAATTTTGGCCATTTACCTTTCATTTAACAAAAATACCAATATTTATTCTGCTGTCTGGTATTTGCATACTCCAGCTACAGGCTGAAACCCAGCCCTATCTAAAAACACAGGCAGAGCATCAGGTAGAGCTTCTGGCACAGCCCAGGGACAATCCTCTCCCCAAAGCCAGGTGTCACACACACTGCAGCCTCCTATGAAAAAGCCACAATGTCACTTGTGCTCTTTTATCCATACCTGGGCCTTTTATGTTGGTGATAAATGCAACTCAAAAGACATCTTAGAGCATGGTAGGCATCCTGGTGTATATGTTTCTCCAAACCTGTGCTTTTATTCAGTTTAAGAGCTCCCTATGGAATGTGTAGGACAAAGAGCACTGCTAATCCCAGGGAAGCAGCGGCATATGGGAAGCATTTGCATCACCAGTGACAGAAATCTCACTGCTGCTTTCAAAAGCTACACAAAAATACTCCCACCCTCTAACGAATATCTGAAGCCAGACAAATAGTCAGAGTCAGCTTTTCTCTGCTTCCCTTGGCTTTATGGGGCATTTGGATAGTAAAGCAAAAAGCATTAGGGAGCAATACAGGAGAGGGAATTGCCTCCCCATTAGGCACCACTTAATTCCCTGCCTTAAGAAGGCTCATTTTAGTGGGCATTGCAATAACAGGCTGTGGACTTATTTTCTTAGTTTCTGATATATTAATAAGTAATATTAGTTGTTATAAATAGCTAATATTAGTTGTTAATTCAGCTGTGTTTTTAATACACACCTTTAATTTTTATGAACTTTCTTCTATAAATGCAAATTATCTTTACTCCAAATCTGTAGAGTATACTTTAAGGTCTAGCCAGGAGGAATCTGTTCCAGAGGAATATTAAGTACTGCTAAACATATTAGTGTGCAGTCACAACACTAAGAAATGTTGCGTGAAAGAAAAAACAAGCTGTTAGCAGTATTGCAGTGTAGATAATAATTTAAAGATGTCTGGGAAACAGAAAAATTCCGGCTTTTGTTGCTGTGCCTTGAAGTTGGGAGAAATGTGCCCGCAGTGTAATGAAGGAAATGTGAAATGCAGTTAATTTCAAAAAGACATTTGTTTCCAAAAACTAACTGTATTCTCTGCCATGGTGCATGTGCATGTTTAGATGCACACTGAGAGAAATCCCAGCTGTATCACACCTTTCCCTCTCTACAGCTACACACTTTCTTCTATACAAGCCAAGTTTGCTTTTTATTAAAGCCCGCTCTGTTTGTGGCATTTGATGTATTTTGGACTATTACTTTTTTGAACCAGCGCCTGAGAAGCAATACTCAGAGCAATACTCAGAGCCTCTGGCGTGTCGAGGTGGTTTAACAGTGCCGCTATTTTGCAATAAAAACAGATTTTTCAATAAAAACCCTGCCCAGGAAGCCCTGACCCCACTGAAGCCAACTGCAAATATTCCCCCCTGGCTTCAGATTTGAACTCCAGTTAAAAGTTACTCAGTTACCAAAAGCCTCGCTCGGAAGTTTGACGGAGCACCACTCTCGGTGCTGTGGGGCGCAGAGCTGAGGCTGAAACGCCCGAATTTACCGTGCCGGGTGTCCCGGGGAGCTGCACTCACCTTGTGTCCCTCCCCGCAGTGCCCCGAATTTACCGTGCCGGGTGTCCCGGGGAGCTGCACTCACCTTGTGTCCCTCCCCGCAGTGCTCCGTGTCCTGCGGCCGCGGCGTGCAGCGCCGCTCCGTGCAGTGCCACGGCGGCGCCCCGGAGCCCGAGTGCGACCCGGCCAGCCGGCCACCTCCGCAGCGGGACTGTCACCTCCCCGCGTGTCCCACGCACCGCTGGGCGGCCGGAGAATGGCAGGCGGTAAGCGGGGATCCCCCCCTTGGCTCGCCCCGGGGTCACGGCTCCTGCGCCCGCCGGCGGTGCGGTGATGATGCTGCGCGCCGAGGATGGGCAGCGCTGCTGGAGGGTTCGGGGTGTTTGGGTTGCCAAAAAAAAAAGAATAAAAGAAAAAGAGGCAGAGGGAAGGCTCATGCATGCTGGCTGAAAGGGGGAGCGGAGAAATGCCTCTGTAGGGTTAATTTATTGCTTCGTACTGCCCTGTGTTTGGCTGGGACCTATGCAAATACTGAGCAGGTTTTGGGTAGGGCGGATTTGGGTCTCTTCCAGAAGACGGAGCCCTGCTGAGCTGCTCCAGCCTGAGCCCCGTGCCTGGAGGAATTAGGGAGCAGTGATAATTCCCTCCTTCCTGCCCCATTACCCCAGCTCCATCTGACATCCCTATCCTTTCACTGAGCTCCGGGTTTTTGCTCTTTTATCAAGACACGAGCAGTGCTGAGATCGAGTCTTCTGTGGGAGATGATGCTTTTCTGTGTGACCAGGATCAGTTCCCATCAAAAACAGCTCCTGAGACTGGAACTGGGGATAAAGCTGCTGCTCTAGTGGTTTAGGGAGTAACTCCAACTCTTCTGCAGTGTGGGATTTGAATGGCCTCAAGGCTGGTGGGTGGTAGGAGGATGAGGGGATTCTGAGCAGGAGGAGCCCTCCCATGCACTGCCAAGAGGGTGCTGTATCAGCCTTCAAATGCACGGCAGGTTTGGGCAGAGGCAGTTCAGACCAGACATCAGAATGATTCTTTTCATTCATTTTTTTTTTTCCATTTTTAGCCCCCGCATGTGGTACCTCAGCCTGATGGGAACAGGACACACAAGTTTAGTTTTGTTTCCCCAATCTCAGCAGTGCTGGGAAATTGGGTTTATAATCCTGGGTAACCCAGCCACGAGTGCAGGAGGCCAAAGGGTACTGAGCTCTTTCCCAGCTGCTTCCCAGGACACAGGGAAGTGTGATGGGAAGCAGCAGGAGGCAAAGCCAGGCTGGTCACACAGTGGTACCCAATGGAAACATCCCAGCCAGAAAAGGAAATGTGGGAACAGCTGAGGGGGCTCCAGCAGCTTCCTTGAAACAAACTTCTAGTTTTACAGAGCCCATTAACTTTTTCAGCTAATAAATTTAAAGGCAGCAAAGAGGTCACCAAACAGCATGTAGTGCCATGGTGTAATCAGCCCTGAAAAGAAACAGCTCTGGCTCTATCCTTTTGTAGAATCTTAGAATCGTTAAGTTGGAAAAGACCTCCAAAATCATCAAGTCAAACTTTCAAACAAATATTGCCCTCTCTCTCTCCCTTAGTTTTGCAACTTTTGAAAACAATTTGGAGGCCCCTGCCTCTACCCCTCTGAGCCCTTGATGGGATACAAATACTGATGTTTTCTGAAGTTTTCCAGAACTCCCATTTGCACTGGGGAAATTTTGAGTATATTAAGGAGATTTTTTTTTTCTCTAAAGGAACTTTACTAGGAGGATGAACTGAAGGTGTCCTCACCCTCATAACTAACCATGATCAGGAAAATGCAGGAGCTGCCCAATGTGATCTTATCCCTTTGGCTGATTCCAAGCATTTCTTCCAAGCACTTCTTATTTTGTTCTGGTGTACACAGTGAAAAAAAGGAATAGCACCTCCCCCCCAGCCATAGGCACTGTCCATGAGGAGGCACAGATTGCATTGGTATTCTCTGAGCAGGGAGCAGCAATGAACCCTAATTGACATGGAAGGCAGGATATAAATAACATCTCAGTGCTGTCTTGTTCTTGATTTCTTATCTTTAAAGGGAATCTGTCAAGAGGGTTTGGGGTTTTTTAATTGTTCCTTTTTGTTGTTGTTTTTGTTTGGAAAAAAGTGCTGGTCTTGACAATGAGAAAGAGTATGAAACTTACTGGAAACCATTTACTGCTCTGTCGGTGTATCACCATTAATCACCTGCTCTCAGAGCCCTCTCCAGGGAGAAGAAAGTCAATAGGAAGGGCCTTGCTAATGTCAAAATAAAACTCAGACTGGAGTCACAAAGAAAAAGGGAAAAATTGGGAGAAAGAAGGCTTTTTCTTTAATATGAGCTTCTGTGGAAGGACAATGCCTGGCTCTGGAAGCTGCCATGCAACTCCTGGATCTTGGACGTTTGCCTTTTGGGGGGAAATTGTGCCCATCCTTGCCTAATTTGAATTGCAGAGTTACCCAAGGCATGTTTCAAGTGTTCATGGCATGGGGAGTATATTTTTTCTCTGTGTCAGATTGTTATTTAAAAAAAAGAAGACAACAATCAATGCTTTTGCAAAGCAATGCCTTTGGGGTTATTTTAATTATTGTTATTGCTCTTCTAAAACAGTTTCAGAAGTGCTTGAAATGATCCTTAATTTGAACTGCCAGGAAAATAGTTCAGAATTTGGAAAACGAGGCAAAAGAGACAAATATTGTCAAATGCCTGACCTGTTTTTGAGATTTTGCTATCAGTAGCTGTTATAGCCTGGCCCCACTGTTTTATGTAGATTTAAATCAGTCTTGAACAAGAGATTTCATGCAAAATCTGTCACTACATTAAAAGGAAAAATAGCCTTTCCATGCCAGCTGAACTGTCTGCTTTCTACATGAATGATGTTTTATAACTTTGGGGTAGCTGTTTAGAACCTCTGCAGTGTTTCTCTTTTACTTAGTTTATGATGGTCTCACTGTCTTTGAGCCTCATTTAATATTTCAGTGGGATTATTTTAATTGCCAGTTACCCTTAAAAATACAAACAACCAAACTTTCAGTTTCTGATGATGACAAAATGCACAGAGCTGGCTCAGGTTTATTTGGCCACACAACTGTTATCTGCAGACAAACCCAAATCAAGCTGGCCTGTGCTTGGGAGTGTCAGTCTCTCATCAGCAAGTAATGATTTTAAGCAAAGATGGGCTTTTGATGTGATAGCTCTTCACTGCCAACGTTAGAAGATGCCTTGATGGCATAGAGATGGTTCACTCCCTTAAAGTGAAGCCTGAGCCAAAGTGCTTTGCAGATTTAGTCTGAAATATACATTGAGGAGATGAGACAGAATCAGGCTTGGTTCTTCCCACTCCTTTCAAGGTGTGTCCTCTGGCTGTGAGGGACCATGGAACAATTCACCCTGTATTGCTGACCCCTTGCTGGGCTGGAAAATGCCAAATCAGAGAGGAGGGAAGCTTTGAGCATCCTGTGACCCCACTCCCTCTGTGCTGGAGAGTCCCTCCTTAGGGAGGAGCAGGAAGGTCGGGGTTCAGGCTGCCCCAAAAGGTGCCAGGAGAGCTGTCAGGGAAGCTCCCTGATGATGGAGCTGTATTGGTGCCATATTCACACACAATGACCCCCTTTCAGTTTTTACTTATGTAATAGGGAGATAATCAGAGATGGGCAAATATAGCTCACTGTGTTTGCTTTCTGGGGAAATCACACTCCAGCCAATTCCTCCAGCCCCTGTAGGATTGCCACGTTTCAGCACAGACCTAGAAGGAGCTTCCACTCCAAGGACTCAAAGCAAGAGAGTAAATAAGGTTGAAAGCACACAAAGCCCTTGGGGTCTTCTGGCAGACTGCAGATTTTGCAGTGTTGACTGTTGCCTAAGAGCTCCTAAGTTATTCCTTTGGAATAAATGCTGCTTTGTGGAGCTGCCTCTCCTTCCCCATCCCTTTCCACTTTGCCCCAGTTTTAAGTATTTACCCCTAACATGATGTGCTCACTGCTGCTCTCCTGATTTACTGCTGCTGCCACAGACTGATCTGATTTTTCAATATTCTCAAATAATTTACCATCCTGGTTCTGACAGCTAATTACAGAAACAGGGCCATGACAGTGCCTAATTTTGCAATTAGCTGAACCCACTAAGATCTTCCTAATTGTTGGCCAGCCAGGAGAGCAGAAGCTGCTTCAGGGAGGCTGGAAATGATGTTTGGAGGGTAAGACTCTAACTAGATTAAACTGGCACAGTGTTCCAAGCCTAGGTGACTTCAAACAGTGTTTCTGTACAGATAGGGATGGTCTGATTGGATGTTTTATCCTTTTCCTTAAGGGAAGACATTTCCTACATGTTCTATAAAATGATTATATTCATGCATTTTTCTCCTTTTTAATCCAGTTAGTTGAAAGTGCTAAAAGTCCATTACAGGCAATAACTAAAAGAAAACAGGGTTTTATCTAGATGGCTGCTCTTACACTGATTTATTTTGTTTTATATGTTTTCCTAAGATGCTCTCCAAGGACAGCCTCACCCCCAGGAACACAGCCTCACAGTCAGACTCATTTTTCTGAGACAAGCTGAGAAAGAACTGAGTACTTGAAGTCTCCAGAAGGACCTGGGGAGCAGTTGTGCTTGGCTGGCATGGGTTGCTCTTAATATCAGGCAGGGCAGTGTTTAATAGATAATAAACCTGTAGGGCTGCCTCCACTGCAGTGGTTGCAGAGTTGTGTTTGAGGCCAGGCTGGGTGAAGCTCTGAGCAACCTGCTCTGGTGGAAGGTGTCCCTGTCCATGGCAGGGGGTTGGAATGAGATGATCTCTAAGGTCTTTTTCACCCAAACAATTCTATGATGATTCTATGATTCTATGTGCCCCCATGCCAAGGCAGAGAGCTGGGGAAGGAGCTCCCCCCACACCAGCCACAGCCAAAGGTGCAGCAGTGTGACTTTTGCAAGGGGGATGGCTGAGCTGTCATTCTCCAAACAGCTGTTTTGACTAGGGGCTGAAATAATGGGGGTTAGCCCCTTTCTTCTCCCTTTGCCCTATCTCCTGCCCAATCCTGCATCTTTTGATCCCATCACAGCTGGACCCCACATCTGCCCCATCCCAATACCTGCTACCTTAGTTTCTCCTCTCTCCTGTGGGTTTGAGTTAATACCTCCAGAGGTCAGGAGCAGTTTGTCACAGGCAGCAGCATGTGGCACAGCAGGGTCCTGGCCGAACATTTTCGTGTAGGTGCTGTCAGTGCCAGCTCACCGGGGTTGCTGGGAGGGGGGCTCTCCCTGGGTGGATTCACTCTCTGGAGTCCCTCAGGGCTTGCCTGAGCTGCTGTTTCCTGCACACAGTGCACGAAGACGTGCGGGGAGGCGTCGCGGTTCCGCAAGGTGTTCTGTGTGGATGAGAAGGAGCAGCTGCAGAGCAGTGGCTACTGCGAGGCCAGCAAACGCCCCCCCGAGATGGAGAGCTGCGGGCTGCCCCCCTGCGAGTACATCTGGATCACGGGGGAGTGGTCAGAGGTGAGTCCCCATCCTCGTCCCCCCACCAGCCCATGCTCTCCTCCTCTCAACACTGCCCTTGCTGAGGTATTGCAGCCCAAATCAACAGTGGCAAAGCAGTGCTGTGGGTTTTAATTATTATTTTTTGGTTTATTTCGGTGTGCAGTCTCCCTGTTGGATAGAAAGGAGCAGTGCTGTTGGAGACAACCAGGATATTAAAGACTAAAAGCAGCATGCTCAGGGTCCTAGCTAATATTATCTGGAGGTAATTTTCTTCCAAAGCACAGTGCGTTCAGCAAGCACTCTCTTTGGTTTTCTGCTGGTTTATTTCATTTATTTAATTAATTGGTTCTATTCCCATCCACTCCTCGGGGGCTCTGGGGCCCTGTGAGTTGTGTAAGGCTCCAGGTGTGCATCATGGGGGAGAGGCAAGCCTGGAGGTGACCGTGGGGGCACATCCTTCCTCAGTGCTGTCTTTGCAGGGTCAGGGACCCAGAGTGAGGGAAGGCAGGACATTCACCCTCACAGCTGGGAGGCAAGGAAAATAGATGAGCTTTCCTTGTGGCGGGCGCCACATGCGGGAGGACCCAGCCTAATCTCAGCCTGTTTCCCTCTGCAGCCAGTGAAGGATTACTTTCCAGTTGGAGAAACAGCAGAGGGAAATGACAAGGCAGCTGCTGACACAGCACTGATTAAAAAGACAGAACAAGAAAAGGGAAAAAAGAAAACATGCCAGGGCTGAGGGGGAGGAGAGACAAGCCACCTGAGATAGTGCAAAGAGGGAGAAACGTGGAGACATGAGAACATCTCAGATCAGCCTGGTCTCCTGAGTGATTTCTTAGGAGGAATATTGAGGTGCCTGTCAGGCTGGAGCTCTGGCTCTTGCCCAGACACCCTCTCACTTGCAATGCCTGGGAGACCACCTAGGAGCACTCAGGCCCATGAAGACATAGAGATGAAGAGGGCTTACAGAGCCAGAGTTGGGCTCTCCCCAGGTCCCACTCAGCCCTTTGATGAAGAGGGCAAAAGTGCTGTTTATCCTCTAATTACCATAAAAATTTCTCATTCTTCTAGTTGCTGACAAGTACCTGCAATTCAGGATCAACCTTGATCATTTTCTATCTCTGTGTATCCCATGGGAAAAAAAGCCCCACCAAACTAAAACACTAATAGAGGCATTTCCAAATTCCCAAGGATCTTCTGCTCCTTTCTTTGTGCTTGGGAGGAAATAACACATGCCCAGGAACCAGCCTGGAGTAGGGAGTCCTGGAGCAGCTGTAGATCCAGCCCAGAGAGGAACTGCTGCTCAAAGATAGTGTCAGGCACCCTCCCACTCATAGCAGCCACTCAAAATATTCATGACTGGCTTAAATAGATACCAGTGATCCCTCGAAGCAGTCTCCTGTGTTAAAAGCTGCCAGGCCTGGTTTCCTCCCCTCCCATTTTGGGCAGCCTTCCTGAAGCAGGCGGTGCTCAGCGGTATCTCCTCTGCCCGCAGTGCTCCGTCACCTGTGGGAAGGGATACAGGCAGCGCCTCGTGTCCTGCAGTGAGATTTACACCGGGAAGGACCACTACGAGTACGGCTACCAGAACATGGTCAACTGTCCTGGCACACAGCCCCCCAACATCCAGCCCTGCTACCTCGGAGAGTGCCCCATCTCGGCCTCCTGGCGCGTCGGCAACTGGGGAAGCGTAAGTTGGGCAAAATTCTTTTTTGGCCACAGAGAGACTTGAACAACCTGGGTTGTTGTTTTTTTTTTAGACACGGACCAAAGGTTTGTCAGGGGAATGTTTTAGAGCTGCTTAAATTAATGCATTGAATGCTCTGGTGCAGCAGCAGCCCTGGTGTGTGTAGGGCTCCATACTTCAGACTGAACCCCTTTGTATGGGGGAATCCCAGCACGACAAGTTGAGTCATTCATGAAAATTGGGATGTAGCCAACATTTGTGGCCCTGTTGATGGCCATATTGAATGCTTAGTCAGAGAGTGGGGTCATTGCAGAAAACAAGGGTTTTAAAGCCTTATGCTAGAAGGATTGATGGGTCACTGGCAGCTGCAGTTGATCCCATTTGGCCACAAGAAAGATTTGGGAGCCAGCATTAGGCTGAAACACTGGTCATTTGAGCTTTAAAAGGATTTCTTTCTTCTTTTTTTCCTGCCTCTCCTTCTCACAAATGCTGGACAGGTCAGGGGAAAGAACTTGGCCTTTCTGCTAAAGTTATTTGTGTTGAGCCTATTCTGGGACCTGAACTACAAGATCAAATTTTAGTTAAGGTGATAACATTTCACTTCTTAGGGCTTCTGACATTCTTTGAAATGCAATGTTTCTCCCATAAACTTGATTTATTAACCCAGCTCAGACATTTATAGGAATTTGTCAAACCTTTACAAGGTGATGAGTGTCAAGCCAAGTAAAACATAGTAGAAGTTGTCACGGTAACTGGCAAAGCCATTTGAAACCTAAGTTGCTCCTGCCCCATAGGAAGCTTCAGATCCTCCCTGTGAGTCAGCACAGAGGAGTTACAGCAAAGAGCTCAGACTCAATTAATTGCTGTTTCCCTCAGAATTTAAGTGCAAAATACCCAACTCATTAATCCAACTTCACTGCAAAGAGCATTCATTTCAGAGAGCAAGACCTTTCTCTCCAGCCTTTGGGCTGCTGAATGTCCCAGTGATCACCAAGTGCCATGACCCTTGTCAACTGTGATTTTGAGAGGGATTTAATGTAAAATGCCATCACCTTTGATGGACAGAGGGAGTCAAACTCAGTGCTTTAGTTAAGTTTTATGAAACTGGACTTGATAAAGAGTAAATGCCCAAGCTGTGAATACCATGAGCCATTGAAGACCATCTTCTTCATGGTATATTCCTTTAGAATAATAATTTCCAAATGGATGATCAACTTCATTTTCTTTATAGCCTAACCTGGTAGCTGTAGCAAGAGCTGATTTTTATTTCTCAAGTACTTGAAAGAACAAGCTGTGGATGGGGAGCAAGATGCTCCCACCTCCCACAGCCCACACTCAGTAGCTGGATGCTCTGCTGCTTGGTAGCTCCAGTAACTTGTGCAATTTCAGCCTTAGGATTGGCCTTGGTCTGGGTGGTTTGAGGATGACCCAGTGTTTGCACAGATGTAGCCATTTTCCCAGCAGGTGAAGCAAAAGAAGATTTTGAGGCTCCATTTTTTTTTTTTTTTTGTACAATTGGCATAGAAAACAACATTCTTCCTAATATGAAAAATAAGCAATTTGAGCACATGGTTCATGTTAACCAACTGCCTCATCCAACAAAGTGTGCAAGCACTGAGCAAAGTATGGTAGTCTTGAAGTAATCAATGATAATAAGGAAGGGATTAATTACCAAAGGGACTACTCATTTGATTAAAATTAGGCCTGCGTTTGAACACTTCACAGGATTGGAGTCTTTGCTGCTGTCTCTTGATACAAGGGAAACCATCTGTGTCTGTTCTTTCTTCTGGAGCCCATAAACCCTTGAGATAAACCAGGAGTCTCTGTCTTGTGTCCTGCAGTGCTCTGTCACCTGTGGAGTTGGGGTCATGCACCGCTCAGTGCAGTGTTTGACCAACGACGACCAGGTCAGCAGCTTGTGCCACCTGGACCTGAAACCTGAAGAGAGGAGGACATGCCACAATGTGCATGACTGTAAGTCTGTGGATTTACACCTTCTTTTTCCTTTCTCGTGGCTTCAGCCTCTTTTCCCATCAAACTCCTAGAGATCTGCAGTATTTCCAAGCATTGGGAGCCATCCAAGTAAGCACTAACACATTTCAGGGAAACCTGTTAAAAATAAAAGAGATGTTTTGATGCTTTGGAAGCCTCAGAGTGTTCCAAAAGAAATGTTGATGTATAGTTGTTCAGCGACTACAAGTATTTCTGTTTTGTTTCAGGTGAATTACCAAGGACTTGCAAAGACGTTAAAAATCTCAAAGGTGTCACTGAAGATGGTGAATATTTCCTGCAAGTCAAGGGAAAGACATTAAAGGTGCCTTTCAGCAGCAGAATGAGAGTTAATGGGTTTTCTAAATGTTCAAGAGGACCCTGCATGTGGTCTTCATTTCCACCCTTGGGTTTTCTGCCTTTGGTTGTCTCGGTGATGCCTTTGCACATGATCCAACTCTCCATTTCCTCTCTCAGGTGTATTGCTCTGGGATGCAGACTGACAGCCCAAAGGAGTATGTGACCCTTGTAAACGGGGATGCAGAGAATTTTTCAGAGGTGTATGGATACAGGTAAGAAATCCTGTAATCATGAACCTCAGGGTGTTTTTGTTTTCCATGGCAATATTTCCTGGTCATGAGTAGAAAGGGTTTTCTTTTGATTTAGATTGCATAACCCGACCGAGTGTCCGTATAACGGGAGCAGACGAGAAGACTGCCAGTGTAGGAAAGATTACACAGCAGCTGGGTTTTCCACCTTCAGCAAAGTAAGGCTGGACCTGAACACTATGCAAATAATAAGTGAGTAAAAACAGGGCCTTGCCATTAAAAAAAATAAATAAATGTTTATTTTACACAAATATAGCTTTAACTACAAGCAAGCTGTAGTACTCTAGTGAGCAATATCCTTGAGAATTCCTGTTAAAAGCTTCTTTCAGACTTGGTCACCTGTTTGCTATTTTACACTTGGAGACTGCAGCTTAGGTACATCAGAGATGTTCGTGTTATTTCTCTGTAAAACAGGAAAATACTAAGTCAATTGCTGGTGTATCTGCTCTGCAGAATGAGTATTTGCATGCTCCCAGCAGCCCAGTGTATTTTGAGAAGGATTTTATTTTATTTCATTTGGTCCCCTCTTTTCAGACTGGACTCAGACTCAAAGACTGACCAGGGAGGAGCTGCCCCACGCCCCCACCCCCTCCATTTTACTCAGAGAGGAGTCAGGAGATCCCAGTGCAGGGAGCTCCACCGGGGTGGGAATGCTGTTCCCAGCGGCCAGGACAGACAAGTCTCTTGGCAGAGCCAGACCACGGGGAAATATCCTGTGTTGAGGGCTGGGGAAATGGATTTGCAGTGGAGAAAGAGAGTATAGCTGTGCAATATGAGTAACACACTGTCTCTTTTGTCATTCCTGTGAGCTGGGAGCCCACCCCACCATCAGAGACCCTGTAGCATTCCATGGGGTTATGGTTTCAGTCCCTCTGACTCCACTGCTATCAGTTTCCAGCAAATGTTTTAGAAATACAACACATTGTTGGGAGTTCATTCAGTAAATAGCTAAGTGGTCTTTTAGCAAATCAAAATCCTTCCCTGTAAAACGACTCTTTATCTGATAAGTGGGTTTTATCACTTAATTTTCAAGACCTCCCAGTCTATCAATCTGTAAAAAGCAACTAATAATCTGTAAAAGCTCCTAGGTAAAGATCTCAAAGGAACCACCCTCTGGGAATTTGATACCTGCTCCCTTTGAATTTCAAAAGGAGCTGGGCACCTACCCCTGTCAGGCAGGAGCTATCTCACATCCCCATCTAAATGAGTCTCAGTTACTTCAGATCCCTCCAGAGCAAAATACTCCAATTCCCTTTGAAAACCCGACCCCTGGGCCGGGGCAGCCAGGACAGCCGAGATGTTGTTTGCTTTTATTTAAAAGAGAGATTTAGAAGGTTCTGCAGCCTTCTTGAAAATGGGGAATACACCCCAAGTCAAGGATTCGAGTTTTGTTGTTATTTATACCTTTTTCTTAAATCGCCATCAGATTTAAACTGAGCTGTAAATACTGAGTGTAAGTGTCCTCTTAAATTCAGTGTTCATGTGCTGGGAATCACATGTGGGATGAATCAAGAGATTTAATATTAAAAAATATAGTAATCTTAATTTCATTAAAATATAGTAGTCTTGATTTCATACATTAATATGGGGAAACCGGCTTTGGGGAAATTAAACATTAGCAAAGAGCATGTTTACATTTATTTTGTCTCTCTCCCTGCATGTTTCTTTCCATGTTATTCACCGACTCTTCTCCACAGCAACTGATTTACAGTTTGCACAGACACATGATGGACGGCCTGTTCCTTATGCCACTGCTGGGGACTGCTACAGTGCTGCCAAATGCCCGCAGGTATTTGACAAGAGCATTTAACAGGAATTGGTGCCATTTGTTATGTTCAGGCCCTCTATTAATTACTGCTGATCGCAGCAGCCCAACTTCAGTGAGTGGCACATTCTTATCTCAGCGATCTGAAACTTTTCCCATTGTGAAGATGGAGAAAGTGATGGAGAAAGTTCTCTTTGTGAACGTGAAGAAAGTAGTTTCCATTTTCCATGTTATCAGGCCAGTGGCTGGCTAAGGGACATTCCCTAGGGCCTCGGTAAAGGAGAAAAGGAAGAAGAAAGAGGCTGTGGGGGGAGAACTGGGTTTTGCCTGCATCGTTGTAGACAGGGGGATCAATCTATGACAGGATTTGGTGGAAATGCTGGGCAGAGAGAGCAGCAGGGAGTAGTTTTTCCAAAGTCTGTAGCAGACAAATAACACTGTGTTAAGGATGGGTTGCTGCATATTCCCAACATAGCTACTTTTTGTGGGGCTGGGAATAAGTGATCTGTTTGGATAGTCCAAGGTATTGGGTGGGCATTCTTGGCAAGGGGCTTTAACAGGGAGTCACAGCAGCAGACGGCAGAGGGCAAACCTCTCCATCTCCTTCCCTCCCTGCTTTCAGAGCTGACACTTTCCTGCACAGCTCAGCAGCTTAGGGATTGACTCCTTACCACAGGAATGCTCATAAATGTTAATATCCATCCACCTGGCCCAGACAGTTTGCTCCTCACAGAAAAGCAGCATTCCCAAGGCAGCAAATGCAAGGAGCAAAGCTAACAGGCATCTGGTCCTGCACGGCCCTGCTGGGCTGTGGGTCAGCCTGGGGATGTGTCCAAAAGATCCCTCCATGGGTCCAGAAATCAGCAGGAATGGAGCCTGCCATGGGGGTGAGGGGAGGGCTGGGGGGCTGAGCACTGGATGCTGGCATAGTCCTTCATTTTCCATCCATCTTTTTCATTTTGAGAAAGGATGGAATTAAGTGTTTTAAAGAAATAAGCAAATGGAAGAGTTTATATTTCACAAGTCTGGGGAAAAAAAAAAAAACAAAACAGTGGAAAATAAGGAAAACAAGGACAAGTGTGCCCTCTCCAGTTGAGGAGGGAGCAGTGACAGTGGCTGCAGTGCATCGCTGATGTTCCTTCCCATCAGCTGCTGGAGCACGTCAGGCTCTGCTGCTTGCCATGGGAAAGCCAACAATGCCCTCAGCCGGCAAAGAAGAAGCAGTGCAAAACCAGGAAAAAACAGTGCAAAACCGGGGTAAAGCAGTGAAAACCTGGGGATAAAAGGCAGTTCAAAAACAATCTGAAGCCCCTCCTGCTCTGCAGCCACCAAGGAGAAGAAATTCCTAATGTGAGCCATGCTGTGATTTGTACAGTGATCATGGTCAGAGCAATGGAAAACAAGGAAAACACTGCTGTCTTTTCCTGTTTAAAAAGTTACACCGTGGCGTGCCAGGAGTCTGGAGCACGACTTTTTGGGATAACCAGGCTCTTCTTGTTTTTTAGGGTCGCTTCAGCATAGACCTGTACGGGACAGGCCTGTCCCTGGTGGGGACAGCCAAGTGGCTCTCACAAGGGAATTACGCGGTGTCGGAAATTCAGAAATCCCCAGTAAGTTGTAACTTTAATTATGGCTATACCTGCTCCTCAGAAGTTTTTAATCACCACATTGTCATTCACGGCAGCACCTTCCAATAGAGACTAACAAAAAATGAACATCTGACATTAAAGTCTTGCATGTAATTGTCGTGGGGCAAGGCCCTCACGGGTTTAACTTGATCAGAGTTATTGCAATTAATTAGTGAGCCTGATTAACTGTGAAGCTGAAAGTGCTGAGTCCTGTGAGCAGGCATATCCTTAATCAGTTGCCTGAGATGTCCAGCATGGAGTGTGCATCACAGGACAGGGCAGGAGGAGAGGGTCAGGGCTGCAGAGCAGAGTTGGACCTGCAGGTAGGGTCTGGTGCCAGGCAAGTTCCCTGAGTAGGAATTGTTCCCAACAACTTTGCTGATAAAGCTTGGAGGATGTGGACCTTCCTGCTGGTCTGGTCTGGGTTTATCTCCTTGGGAAAGTCTCAAGTCACTGGAGTGTTGCAGAGGCACCATCCCCTGTCACTGCCTGTGGCTCTGCTGACTGGAGCCTCAGGGTAACCCAGGCAGTCCTTCACAATCACTCACGGACAAATTTTTACTGGTACTGCTTCATTTGCCTGCCTGTTAACATCTCCTGCAGTCACTGTGTGCCTTCACTCTATTGCTTCTGTGTCATATTCTGAAATGGTAGAAACCCAGGATTGTTCTTTTGGCTGTTACTTCATGTGAGTCATCCCAATTGCCCCTGTTAAAACTCTCCAAAGGAGGTCACCATCATTTAACAAACAGCAATTTGCAAAATATCCTCTCCTGTATTGCTTTCAGTCTCCCCCTGGCTCTGGGGAGCATGAATCCCCTCTATGCTGGTGCTCTTAGAGGAGAATTAATGCTACAGGTCTGAGCAAGCTACAGGTGGTAGAGGACCAGCACAGACCCTGTATGTCATTTCCAGCAGGTGCTTTTCTATTCTCCCCTTCTAGAAGGAAAAAAGTCAACTTTGGGGTTGCAGAAAACATCATGGCTGGCAGAATTAAAACAAACTTTAAGGAACAGGGGTGCTCAAAAATCCTCCATCACCTGGTGGCATCTGTCAAGTGCTGTTCCAAGGGTGTAATTGCCTGCAGGAGCAGAATAAAGAACGGTGTAGTGAGAAGAGATGATAGCAGCCTGCTGCAGTCACAGATCAATAATGTCAAGGGCAGGGTGGAGCTCGTTTAAAAATAAATGCTTTGTGCAAGCTTGTTGTGTGCTTAAGTCCAATTTTCTGGTAATGGAGGGTTGAATTCCCCTCAAGGACTGTCTGTCCATTGTAATGACCAAGAGGAGAAGGACTCTGCAGAGATGAGATAAGGAAGGCCAGATTGAGGTATTAATCTCCTAACTCAAGCCCAGAGTTGCACCCTCCTTGCTGGGCTCACCTGAGGACCTCAGTACCACCAAGGGACATCACCTCACCCCATCACTTTACTTTCCCTCCTCTCTTGTCTCTGGAGCCACTCCAGTACTTTCCCTTCCAAGTGGATGTTTCCTGGTATTGAAAATACCCTTTCCATGCCCTTCCCATGCTCAGGCAGAGCTGAGCAGTTGTTACTGACCCAGAGTGGTTTTGCTCTGGCATGAGCCAAGTTTTCTACTCATTACTGTTATTCACTGTGGGGCAAACTGGAGAAAGCAGATAGCCTTGAGATACCCTCCAAATGGCCTTCTCCTTGGGCAGCTTTCAATTTAATAAATCAAAACTGCCCTTTCCTGTTTGTGTCTACCACCTGACCTGCTAGCACTAAAGAGAATTACATTTGTGTATATTTGAATACAGCAGTGATTTCATAGATTGATTTTGGCATCATTTGTTTTCATATACACCCTAAAAACCATGGCTTGAGTAACCCAGAGCTGGCCCTTCCACAGCATGGAACTCCTGAGCTGTTACTGAGCTGTTATTTCTGATTTGCCTGCAGGATGGTACCAAAGTAGTAGGAAGATGTGGTGGTTACTGTGGGAAGTGCACTCCATCATCTGGAACAGGCCTCGACATTCAGGTGTTATAGCAGTGGTGAGTCCTCAGCTGCTTCTGCTTGGAGGAAAATCTTCCCCAAAATGCCCCAACGGAGCAGATCAGGCCATGCTTAAAAAAAAAAAGGATTCATGGGTGATAGCCCTGAACCCCACACAGCATCCCAGTGGGATCCCCTGCTCCCCCAGTAACCCTTGTGGATACAGGATACAGGATCCTGTCACCTGGGAACACCTCCCCACCTTACTGGCACCCACTTTTGCTCTGTCCTGTGCCAGTTTCTTTAGTGACATATTCCAGAGGCCAGGATGACTCTAAATATGCACCTTTTCTGTGTTTTCCAGGTTCTCTGGGAGCAGCCAGCAGAGATGAGACATGGATGAAGGATAGTGATGCAATACCTCTGCCTTCCACTTTTATATCTGTGTATATATGTATATAGATTGCATATTCCTAATGTACAGTATAATATTTATGTTTGGGATTATTTATTTTGATTTAATATTTTTGTACGTAAAATCATTATATTAAGGCTGCTTTTACTATTTTTATTTTTTATTGTTAAATCCTGCAGTCAAACCACTGCATTTTGCATACTCTACATTATATGTAGCATTATGACAAGTGATACTTTATTGTCACTGTATTCAGTTGTTTACTTTCAGTCAGTAATTTTCCTTCAGTTATGGGCTGCTTTGGCCCTCCACGGTGCTACACAATCTGCATAGGGGTATTTTTGGCATTTCAATCTGTCTTTATGCAAGGAAATTAGACAAGATGTGCTTAAATTTTTATTTTTAGGGATTAGGCTGACAGCACTCAAGGAAAACATGACAATGAATACTGTGCTAGGTGCATTAGCTGTCTTTATCTTTTAGGTATGTTTTGAATTTCACATGACCTCTGTGGCCAGTGCTCAAATCACTGGTTTGGTGCTAACATGATATTTATTAATGCTCTGTAGTTTTAGTTAAGCCAGTGCCTTTATCATTGAAGAAGTGGATAAAGCAGAAAAAATGTCAGGCAATTCAAATCAATCAAGACCTACCCCAGGTTTGGAAGAATTCCTGCAGATGGATCTTCAGCTCAAGCCCCTTTTTTTTTAGGGTTCTGAAGTGAACTCACTTTTTAAAAAAACCTATCTTTGTCTCCTAATTGCATGTGCCACTGTGCTTCCTGACTCCATCTGGAAGCAGGGTATTAACTCATCCCAGACAGGCTGATCAGGCCATATGTTTCCCTGGGCTGTGTGCTCAGAAGAAATGTATTTTCTTACAGACTTTGTTACAAAATCCTAGCCTGAAGCCAAAAGCATCCCTGTGGTGTTCCCTCCCCATGGGGCTGGTGAGGACCGTGGGGACAGCACGCCCAGGGATGGGGACAGCACACCCAGGGATGGGGACAGCACACCCAGCCAAGCCACCCCTTCTCTTGGCCAGGGTACTCCCCTGCAGGCACTTGCAGCATTTCCCCAGCTTCCTACTCACTCCCAGACCATCTGCAAAGGGAGGCTTCGCTGCCTCCTTTCAACAAGATCACTCTGTACCTACAGATGATTCTGCCCCCCCTTCAAAAGCAAGCTGCTTTACGCCTACTCCTGTGTTGCTTCGGATCTTCCTGGTAAGGCATCTGTGCTCCTTGCCTCTCCTCATTCCCATGTACAGCCAGACATTTGCTGTTGGCTTTTCTTTAATCAAACTGAGGAGCCGTGTCCCTCAGGTGTGGTGGCTGCTGCCTGTACATAGCCCTCTGCCTGTGGCATGCCACACCTTGACAGAGCTTCGTAGCACATTGAACGGGGGTGATGTGACCAGGTTATTGCTGTAGTCTATGACTATGTCCTTTATTTCTTTCTCCACAACTTTACTTAGGGATAGGAAGATGCTGCCCTTTTGCCTTATATGTCAAGGCAGCCAGGAGCACAAAGTACAAGGAAAGGAAGTTTTCAGCACAAAATTACCAGCAGTTTGGGTAACCAAAGAGGCTTATCTGCTACTCCAGATAACTCTTTCCATTTTGCATGTAAGCAGTTACCAAACACAACCTCAGGATCTTGTGTGAGTCTTTTACAGAGCTCCCCAAAGGATGTGTGATCACTGTGATACAAAACAGTCGGTTCAGAGGTGATAAATGATCCAGTCCCTGGATTCATAACCTGTGCATGCCGGGCTGTGCTCAGCCTTTGGAGTGAAACCTGTCAGCCTGACAATCAGGGACTGACACATTCCTGTCAGCTGGGAGACACTCACAGGCGAGCAGGGCTGTGGCACAGCCTGGCAGCTGAAGAACTGGTGAAGGAATGAGGAAAAAGGGAAAGAGAAAGAGAAAAAAGGGAAAGGGGAAAGGAGTAATAATGGAATAGTGATTTTTCTAGTGATAATTGTTTATGTATAAATTCTGTAGGAGAAAAGGATAAATTGCACTATGAACTTTAGAAAGAAATAGTGGTGCTTTACCACTGTAAGTGAAGTGAAGTGAATGGCTATTTATAAAAAGAAATACTATTTTGACCTGTACACATTCATTTCTACCATATAGTTTCAGAGCAGCTATTAGCAGAGCTAGGAGAACCTAAAAAAATACAAAATAAACTAAAAGGGAAAAAATGACAGAGCACTGATCCTGACATTCCTTAATGGCATCATTAAACAGAGCAGATTTTGAGGATCAGAGACAGTAGACATTTCTTGTTCAGGAAAAAACTCTGGGTTTTGTATATCAATTATTTTTCTACAAACTGGGGTATTTTTTTGCAAGCACTTTCCTGTACAATGTTTCTTTTCTTTCTGCTTATGCTCAAAAGGAAATGAGAATACCTGTATGACATGTCTGTATGACTTGCTGCATTTGCCATCATATTTCAATACCTGTGTGCTACTATAGAGGCAAAATACTTTGTACACAAGGGAATAATACATTGAATGGTAAACCTTCCTTTCTGTGCTGGTGTTTATTTCCAAGGTTTGGGTTTGATTGTCCCATGCAAAAAGAATGAGGGATGGGAAGAATGTTGTTTATATGGAGCCCTGCCCCAAACCTGTGTTGGAGTCTGTGTACCAGAGACCACCTTGGAGAATGGCCATGACCACCCACTCATGTCCTGCTGCTTGGAGGGATTGATGCTCCCAAATTTCTGTCCTGAGAGGACTGCTCCAAGGTGCTTAATATACACAAGCACACCTCAGAGATGTCCCATGTGTTGTTCAGATGTGTCTGGTGAGTGGTTGGTGCTGCCTTCAGTGACCAGGGACATCCTTTGACATGGCAAATATGGGAGACAAGCAGTTCATTTGTAAATGCTTTTGAAGGATGAGCTGGGATAATGGGCCTGGTCCACACCACTTATGGTGTTATGGAAAGAAATGTGCAAAAAAAAAATAAAAATCAGCTTTTCTAAATATATAAGAAAATTCAGGCAGGAGAAATTTGGTTTAAAAGGAAGAAAATGTAGCGACTGCTGCCCAAGATGGTAATCAAGAGTTTAAGTGCAACCAGTCTTACATCACCACTGCCCCAGATACTGCAGGTAAGAGTGAAGTTGCAATTTCTGTCTCCCTTTATGTGTTCCTCATGCTTTGTCTCAGAAAATGCTGCAGATCTCGTAGTGCTGGCAGGTCCAGCCTTTTCCAGCTTCTGTGTTTTCAAAGAGAGGATTTCTCCCTTGTGCTGTCTCAAACACTGGCAGATGCAGAAAACAGAATGCAGTGTTTCAAAAGCTCAATTCTTATTTTAAATGACCAATCTCGTAAAAGTGTCTTTTCTATCATTTATCCTTAAAAAATCATTACAAAGACTTTAAATGTGAGCTGCTGTGGAATTAATACACAGACCCTGAATAATATTTAACTTTGTATAATCCCTGTATAATGAAAGGTCATTTTAACACTTTCAGTGCTTAGGTTTTGTGTGCTTAGTGCTGAGGTTCTGTGACAATTGCAGCACTCCTCTTCAATCTCTTTGTGCAGATTCAGAGGTGATTGCTTGATCACTTTGGCCCTCTGCACCAATGATGAGCATTTTCCTCCTACAGAAAAATAAAACGCATTTTGTTGAAAGCTGTTGACAAAGGTGTGTCTCAAGGAATTAGTCCTAAATCAGGACATTTGACTCCTTTCCTCATAGCCACACTTTGACAATCGCATTGAAGAGTGCAGAGAGGCCCGTTCTGCTGTGTCTTTCCAACACAACTCAAACAGATGATTGAGGGCTGACTCAGAAGGAAACATCCTGTCAGGGGAAGAGCACTGAGGTGAGACACCTCCCCTCACCAGGCAAAGGCCAGGAATTCAGCCCAACCCAGGAATCATTAGCAGCTGATGTGGCTCAGCCCAAGCCTTAAATTCTCCCATCACTCGAGCTCTTCAAATACAGAACTCTTTCAACCAGGTCGTTGTTTGAGTTCATGCAGGAGCTGGGAGGGGATGAGTCCCTCTGCGGTACAGATTCCTGGAGGCAGGAGGAGGAAGCTGATGACCGAAAGTGGTGCCTGTCAGTCTCGCTCCAATATTTTCCAAATATTTTCGCCTGTGAAGTGATCCAGTCAATTGGAATTGTAGCCTTCCAGAAGCAGATTTAATTGACAAGTTTCTGACCTCTCTTTGCAATAGCGAGATGAAGAATGCTAAGAAGTTATTTTCAGCCTTCACAGAAGAGTCTGAGTTTCCACTTCAAAGTTGGCTTAATTTTTCAGCTATTTAATATTAGCAAACATGAGGCACAGATTCAGGAAAAAAAAAAAGAGAATAGTATTTTGACCTAACCCAAATGCCTTTTATACTATATTTCCTGGGGAGGTTTCTTTTGTTTGTTTGTTCCAACTGAGAACAAACAAAACAAAATAAAAAACCCTGTGAAATTTTCTGTTAAATTCCTTCTGCCTCTCTAGTTATAAATATTGGTACTGAAGTGTTTGGAGATGTGATCTGTTGACTGTAAGTACAGGAAGATCTGATGTAGGTACTGTTTTAAGCAAAAGGAGGTAGACGTGCATTTCTCCTTTTTGACGCTGGTCCAGGTTCTTCAAGGCAGGATATGAAGAGCAGAGGCTGAGGCCCATCAATCCATTTCCACCAGGAAAACCTCAGTTCTGCTGGGAGCAGAATGGTTTCCACATTACATCTCCTCACAGGCTTTGGCACATGCCTGGCTCTAATGATCAGTCTGAGCCGCCAGCAGCAAGATCAAGCTGCAGCTAATTAAACATGTGTTGGTAGTGAGTGTCTCCACTTCTGAAGAGAGTGTGAGGAGAAGAGCCAGGAGTCTGGAGTAATCTCTGAATACAAAACCCTTTGTATGTGGGGCAGGGGGTGCAGGGGGAGGCAGGGCTCTGATATTCTCCCTTAAAATCATTACTTGGCTCCATTCATATGCTTATAATTTCTTCATCCTTCTTAAGTCTGTGACTACACTTCAGATGAGCAATTAAATTAATCAGGTCTTTTCTGCATTGTCCTTTTCTAATCCTTGCTGGCTGACCTTCCTCTTTGAAGCTCTTGGCTGCTCGCTGCCTGTCTTCCCCAGCACAGAAAGGAGCCTTGGCTGTGAAACGCTGTCATTGCTCCTGCTGCCGGGAGCAGGGAAGTGGGAATGGCTCCCTGCAATCTCACTGGCAAGAACAGACACGTCCAGGTTAGTAGCAAATACAAGGAGCGGTAAATACGAGCGGTGTCCCCAAGCCCCCCCGGCAGGTGAGAGCGCGGCCGCCTGCAGCAGAGGATGCAAGCAGGTACCAGATGCTGCCAGAGGCTGGAGCTGTGGCCTCATGCATGGCTTGGGTTTCCCAGATGAAGTTTCTCAGCTTGGCCCCAGGTTTGAGCAGCCCTTTGGAGCACGATCCACGTGTGTAGTGGTGGGAGCAGGCAGCTCTGCACTTCCCAGTGAGGCTGACGCCTTGCCAGAGCTTGGAACAAGCAGATACACACTGGTGGCAATCTTTCCCTGCTTCAGAAAATACGGAATAGCTGAACTGGCAAACAACTGAGACCTAGAATAACAAACCAGGAGCTGCTTAAATGAGGTGTAGGGCAGCAGTGGCCATGGAGGTTTGTTTGCTGGCAGCACAGGAGCAGCACAGTCACTCTGAGCCTTGTCTGTGGGAGCAGGAGGCAATGGCCTTTCTTCTTACCTGTGCTGGGGCTCAGCTGCTGAAACACAGATTCAGGTGTCTCTCCTTCACAGGGTATCCCTGAGCATGCCATGTCTCCTCGCAGGGTATCCTCAAATCCACGTGTCTCAGGGGGACAGTCCACCCAGACCAGGGTGCAGGTGATCTAAGGAAACCCCAGCAGATTTCTCTGCTGACTCTCACTTGAGCTTCTGCTCCATTCAGGTAGGGCAAATGGAGAGGTGATACCCTCCAAATCCACTTTTCAGAGATATTTCTAAATTCTGCTGACTGAATTGCATAAAGTGGGGTGTCCTCGAGACATTTCAACAGCTCTTGTCAACACCGACAGCTTCATCCTGCTCTGTGTGGAAAAATGCAGTGGGTGTGCCTTGTGCTGGTGCAGAGCTCACCTGGAATAACCCCTGAGAGCTGCCTGCCTTCCCTGGAGAGGCTGTTGCCCAAGATAACCTGAGTGCATCCTCCTCTTCAGCTTTCCTCACATTGTGCAAGTGGTATTTGAAGCTTTCCAGGTACGACTGGCATTCAGATTTCACTAATGGCATTTTACCCTCTGATCATTCCCAATAGCTTGGGCCTTTCAAGAACTTAAAGATATGGCAGCATTTAACTTGGGAGACTCAGAAGCTTTTGACAGCAGGTGTGTCCTGGGCTGTTTGCCTTGGCTAAAGGACTGGTGGCTCCAGCAGGCAAAAAAAGCACCAGTATAAAATCTGCTTGGTGTCCACAAAGGAAACATTTCTGGCATTTCAGGGCCACAGATAAAGTTTTCTGATTTTTACCTTTGACCAGCTACTTCATTTCTTGTGATCTGAGCTACCACCAGCAGCCTGGTTTTGGTAGGCATTTCCGTCCCCTATTTATAAGCAGGTTTCAACCCTGTAAAACGGCAAAAGACTCCTTTGTTTTTTTCCCCCAATCAAAAGAGACAATAAAACAGCTTCAAAAACATGAGTAAAAGGACCTTTCCACCTGCAGGGTGGCAAATGAATGGTTAATGTGAGGGTTTGCAGGACATCTGTGACACTTCCAGTGCCGTGGCAAGGGAAGGGCAGGATGGCTTCACTCCTGCCAGCTCACCTCCTGCCGTGCCTGCTGACACCTGCCTCTCTGCCAGTTACCCTAAATTGGTTTGTTTTTCCTTATCTTCATAAACGGTCCTGAAGAGTCAAAGTAGCACGGCAGAAGTGAGAATTTACAGCGTAAAGCAAATAATTCTGCCGCAGCAAAGAGAGCTCCAGGGAGCGAGGGGGGATAGCAGAGAACTACTTGTTGCTATAGCACAGGGACGTTGTGTGCAAATTGGCAGAGCCCCACCTGATTGCTTTGTTTAGCCTCAAATTGAAAGGCATTCAGCAACCGCATGAACTGGGGCCATCTCCCACCCCCTCCTTGTCAGAGAGGCTGGGAGAGCTCTGCTGAGCTTAACAGGAGAGAAATTCAGTTCTGGGAAAAGCTGAAGCACTGCCGCTTCATTCTGGGGAGCAACAGCCTGGAGGATGAGGAGAGGGGTTGGAAAGGAGCAGGGGGGAGGGAATGGGGCCTGTGACACTGCCAGGCTGGCAACAGAGGCCAGGGTCCCTCCAGCACCTCAGCAATGCCCAACCTGCTCCGTCTGAGAGGGGCAGATCCCTTTCTGAGAGGGTAAGTTTTATGTATCCACTTGGCCCTGCGTTTCATAGCAGGTGCTCCTCTCCACAGAGCGGGACTGGGCTCCAAGTTTTTATTGGTGTGGACTCCAACTCCCAAATGCTATTTACAGGGAAATTGAAGACTGCCTTCAAAATTAACAATAGATGGCTATAAATCTTACTCAGTTACCTAGCAACTAACACAATAAAATCCTAAGGTTAAAAGGAGAAGGGTTATTTGGAGATACCTTGGGGAGCACATAATGGCCATTTGCATTCCTGGGTGGGAGGACACAAAAAAAATTCCTGGGATATTTACAAATGGGTGTATTGATGAAAGAAAAAAGGTGAAATTTCTCAGTAGTGTTTTAATCAAAATACCTCAGAAGAGAGAAATCTAACAAAAAAAGTAGTAGTAAATGGCTGTGATAAAGAGCAGTCAGAAAATGTATGGTGATCTACAGAACTCATTGCAGGGTTTGTTAAGTTGCTAAGCCCACTTTGTTGCAATTTGTGACATTTGAAGTGTGTGTACTGCAAAGTAACCGTGTAATAAACGTTCAGAGTGATTCTGACCATTACGTGCCTGATGGAATATGCCCCAGAAAATCCTACGCAGTGCAAAAAAACTTTAAAACTGAAGTAACATAGCATGATTCATCCCGGCCTGGGTTCCTGTTATGCACAGCACAGATTGAAATTCCATATCCCCACCTCAAACTGGGGTTTGTGCACAGTCTTTCCTGCCTGCAGTAATTGCAAATCGTGGAGCTGGAACTAGCAGAAACACTGAGAACTCCTAAAAGACCCTCATGGGGGCACATTTACCCAGGAAGAAGGAGGCTTGGTGGAGGAACGATGCAGCAAATTAGATGTCTGGTCCCCAGCACACTCCTTCAGCAGCTGTGGCACTTAGAGGTATTTTTAAGCCTTCCTTTTGCTGTTTGAAAGGCTTCAGACAATAACTTCCTAATAACAATCAGACATTTATTACCTTCAGGGTACTAGATGGAGACAGGATTCATGTTGAGCTGTAATTCACCTGCACAGGCTGACAGAAGGAACCATGAGGGGACTGACTCAGTATGTAACAGCCAAATTCACCTTGACATCACAGAGGGGAGAAATGGATGGGTCCAGCATCAAAATGAGAGCTGCTTTCTGCCTTAGTCCAGTGCTTTCTGTTGGTGCCAGCCCTGCCTTGGTGCTGATGGTCAGGGCTGGACTGTAAGAGGCACAGGGGTGTCAGAGCTGATGGAGGGATGCTGAGAGCTTCCTGCATGTGAGTATTTTGGAGGAGCTTTCCTGACAAGAGGCATGGTTAGCAGGATAGAAGACCAGGGACACTTTCCTGGAAAGACTAGCGAATTTTCCTGGCTTCACACACAAAACTCTCTTGTCTGCCAGCTAGCTCCCATCCAGAATTGCTGGACCAGAGCTGGAGGCAGACTTTCCATCGTCCTTGGTGGCAAAAGTTGTCCCATATTTCCCATCCCCTGGTTGCAGCTACTGCTGTGAACCTGCAGCTCCTCTTCCTGGGTGATGAGGACTGCCCACTGGATTTGGACACAATCACTGCTGCTATTGCACATGCTGGTGTCCCACATGAGGTGGAGGTCACCAGAACAGAGCCCTAATGACAGCTCTGTCCTGCATCCCAGGCTGCTCTTCTGCACAGATCTACCCCAGGCCAGCCCCTGTTCCACCTACCTTGTGACCAAAAGCTAAGACAGGAGCTGCATTTTACCTTTCCCTGAGCTCTTTGATTTTCATCATAATTATTTCTGTGGTATCAGGTACAACAGGGAGCAGGAAGCAAAGAGCATCCCTGTCATTTCCCTCCTCTTGGCCATCCACAACTTCAAAAGGGAAATGGGTCCAGCTCACAGTGCATGAATGGAGAAAACTGGGTTTAAAACTAGTTCAGTCATGAGAAGTGCTGGAAGGAGAGTCATCCCTAGGCAGGTTTGATTGAAACAGAAATGGGAGGGGAAGATGATGTATGGAACAATTTAAGTGACAGCAGAAACAATAATTTGTCAGACAAACTGTCTAGCATGTATTATACACGTGTGTCTGTTTCTGAGCCTATTTGACAGCAGTATCTGACACCCCCCACCTCCAAGCTGAGTCTGCCTCCACTCAAGAGGAAGATCTCCATGTCTATAAAAATAATAATGCAAAATCTCCTTTTTTGAAAGCAGCTCTCGTGGTAGCACAGGTAGGGCTGGAGCTGTTGCTGTCCCCTGCCCACCCAGCATGCCAGGATGGTGCATCATCCCCTTTGCACATGGTGAGAACAAGGGAGTGGGAGTTTATTTCCTGAGAGATCTTTACTCTTGGCAGCTTTTCTGGGGGAGGAAAGAGGAGCATTCAGGCCAATGAGATAATGTATCCCCTCCCTTTCCCAAATGCATCCCAGAGATGATGTTCTGACCTGGCTGTTTCCTTATGAAGATGGAGCATCTGAGCATCCCTAAAAGTGGGTGGGGTCCTCCCAAATAGCCCTTCATTTACCCTGGATGTCTCAGACCAGAGAGAAATTGTTGTTCCCATGAGATATTTAGATGACCAGGAGTCCCTGAGGTCCTGACTTCACTGGGGTCTGTGCTACCTGAACATTTTTATGGCTCTGCGTGGACCTGATTTCCCCAGATCCCGCTGCAGAGCAGAAGCAGTGAGCACCCCTCACCCCTCCTATCTGCACCTTCTGCACTCCCAGGCTGAGCCCTCCTCTTCCCTCTTCTGAACATGCTGATGCAATCCTTGATGCTCAGAGCCTCCCCTGCCTTTTCCTTGTGTCACCCCCTGTGCCTGCAGTATCTGCTGGCAGGAGCCTGGAGGATACATCAGGCAGGGTGGCAGGGAAATTTGGTAGCTTCATGGACAGCTTAGGATGGAGGGAGGGGACCAGCCAGCCTTGTTTTAGGTAGCAATTTAGGACCTGCATCTTCATCAGAAGACTGGAGCTGTGATTCAGTGCAGCCACACCTCCAAGGAATTTATCCTCCAACTTTGACTTACATTTGCTGTTTTAAACTCAGAGCAGATGTCCTCACCAGCCCTGTTATTGAGGGCACACAGCATCTTTTGCAACAGCAGAGCAATTAAAGAGGATTTGCAGGTCACCTTTAAAGCATTTCCCACAGCACGTTGAATCTTGTTATAAGTCCTGTATCCAATACTGCTTTTTTTTCAGCAGTTTTAATTGGAGTTTTAAATATTCTGAATCTTATGCAAGACACCCAAAGTGCTGGAGATTTTCAGGCCCTCTCTTGTGTGACACCCATTCCCTAAAATTCCATTGTCCTTCTGTAGAGATAACAGTAACTCTGCACCCTGATAATGTATTCGACATTGGATACAGGCTGTAGGTAGAGATGTTTCAACACGAGGTCAAACCCCAGTCTGCAACCAGTTGCCCACTGTGTGATGAAATGTATACTTGGAGAGATCGCCTCTTCCCTTGAGAGTTTATAATATATTCATGCACCACTGTATGAGTTGGAAACTGGGAGAGAAACCAAGAAGGAAAATGATGAGGAAATTTAGCAGAAGGGAGCAATAAGAGGGAAGCTCGGAGGGTTTGGAAAAGGTAAAAATAGCAACCACAGAAAAACAGAGCAGGGAGCATTCAACATTTTCCCAGTGCCATGAAGGAAGCCTGTGAAAAAGGAAATTTTCTCCATGATAAATCTTTTCATGTGGAGGGTTTTTTTTCCTTAGGTTAGGTTTGTTTATTTTACTTTTTACTTTTTAATTGTTTTATTTTTGTTTGGTTGGGTTTTTTTAAGGAAGTACAGTATTTATGGCAGGAAAGAGTGAAAATCTCTTCAAAACTTTTTGTCTGAGACTCTTCAAAAGGCCACCTCAGCCACACAGATCCTAGACTCATATCAGCCTCCCAGGGAGGAAGATACAAGAGAAGAATTGACAAAAATGAGAACTGGTTAAATGAAAGAAAGAAATTAGCAAAGGGTTACCATTTTAACCAGCTGTGAGGCAGCAAGGCAAGGGAACAAAGAGGCAGGGAAGGAGGGGAAGGAGCTGACAGGATCTGCAAACAACCACAACCCTGGGTGAAGCTGTGAAATGCTAATGGCGAAGCTGCTCCAGCCCCACTGGGGAAGAGGTTCCGAGGAGCCCTGTGCTCTGTGAAGCGTTTCTGCTCCTCCTCTCCCCGCGGTTCATTTTGCTCTGCCTTGCGCCAGATGTGCTGTTTGATTGCAAACCCCAGGGGCACGGGGTGGTTGTTGGCTGTGGGCATTGCTTTTAGTGCACTGTATACATGTAACAGGTGGGCTGATGCATGGGTAGCCCCACGGATCCCAGGCTCCCAGCCCCATGGATCCCAGAATTACAGCCCCACAGATCTCAGGCTCCCAGGCCCACGGATCCCAGCCCCATGGCTCCCAGCCCCACAGATCCCAGGCTCCCAGCCCCACGGATTCCAGCCCCATGGATGCCAGGATCACAGCCTTGCTGGCTCTCAGGTAGCTCTGGGAGGACCGTGAGCTCCGGGACTGTAACAGGTGCTTTGTGTCCCGGCCCAGCATCTCAGACCGCAAATATATTTCCTGTGACAGCGTTTTTCCTGCACCGTGATCATGTTTGCGGGCTAAATCCGTTCTCCTTGAAGAGGGGGTCAGCCGCCCGCCAGGAACCCTGGACGATCGCTCCCAGCCTGGGCCAGTAAAATCTCCCTACCCAGCGCAGGTAAGCTCAGCGTGCGCCCTTCAGCCCTGCTGAGCCCCACCTCTGCCCTCGGCAGGTCACCTTCGTTATCACCCCCCGAGCTCTGGAGCGTAACGAGGACATTGCTCTGCCCACCGCAGCCCCGGCCGAACGCGGGCAGGGTCCGGACAGAGCGACGGACTCTGAAACGGAGCCGGGCCGAGGCGGGGGGAACCGGTCCCTGCCGGGGCCGGGGGAGCCGGGGCGGGAGGAGCCGGTCCGTGCCGGGGCCGGGGGAGCCGGGC
>VZTB01016398.1:21208-129794 GCA_013397245.1 Thryothorus ludovicianus | reverse complement strand
CCAGGGGGTCTCTCGCCCCTCACCCTTCGTCCCCCGCCCCGCTCCAACCTGTGGCTCTGTTCCGCCGCCCGCTCCGGCTGCGCCCAGCGGGTCCCCGCCGCCCCCATGTGCCGCTTGCTTGGGGCGCGTCCCCGCTCCAGCCCTGTCCTCTCCCAGCCGTGCGGGTGCCTTTCCCCCGGGCGTGCCCCTTTCCCTGTCCCCGGGTGCGGGTTCCCGTCCCCCTGGTCCCGTAGCCGGCGCTGACTCTGCTGTTCCTTGCAGCTGACGGCGTCGGGGGAGCCGGAGCGGGGCCAGCCCTGCAACACCTGCGGGGACCAGTGCCCCGGCTTCGCCCTGCACAAGTGGAGGTAAGGCCCGGCGAGACCCCCGCTCATCCCCCGGCCCATCGCCCCCGTTCCTCCCACGCTGGGTCCCACCGTGGCTCTCCCTTGGCGGGGTTTTGCGGCGCCCTCCCGGTTCCGTGCGCATCCGGGGTGCAGGTGTGGCTATTTTGGGAGTGCCTGTGTTAGTCCGAAGCGCGTTGCCCACCCACGGCGGGGGTTCTGGGGACACGGGTGGGCCAGCCGCACACAGGTGTGCCCGTGGCCGCCGCCGGAGCGGGGCGCAGCAGGATCCAGATGCGGGACTGGGGTAACTGGTTTGGTAATTACCGACTCGCAGCCTCCCCGCTGCGGTCAGGAGCTCGTCCTGCTGCTCTGGGTCATGCCGGGGGGCTGAAGCCGCCCTCACCTTTCAGGGACAACCTGGGTGGGGTGGGGTGGGAAAGGAAAAATGGGGCTGAAGGGGTTCTGGCGGTCTGCACCAAACCGCTGCATGAAACTCCTGCCTCCCCTGTGAGTGGATTTATCCCCTGTTAGTGATGCCAAGCAGAGATTTAGCTGTTGAAATGGATTGGGGTGTGTAGGAATGAACAAGTATTTTTGGCTGTTTCTGTTGTGTCTCTTTACAAACCTGACAGTGCCTGCTAAGCGCAGCAAGCCCTGGCCTTCTCCTGGGTCAGCCCCTTCTCCCCTCCTGTGTTCTGCCACCTCGAAATGAGTTCGTGCTGATGGGCGATCTGGGACTTGGTGTTATTAAATCTGGGCTGTGGGCTCTGGGAGCTCTGCACAGCCTTAGTAGGCCAGGGAGCCCTTGGCGACCTTTTAACCTTATTTTTAAGGATATACCCTTTTCTTCAGCATCTGCTGTGCTTGGCGTTCCTCCCAGCCTCTGCCCTACTTCTCAGAGCCGTGTCTCACCAGATTAAAGCTTGCATTCAGAGCAAGGAGGGGGATTGATATATTCCTGTTGAGTCGTATCTTAATGTTTAGCCTTGCAAATCATTGTTCCCTTTGGCATTTGCCCCAGGGTGTGGCGGGACGGGTTCCATAGGCTGAGGTCTGCCCGGCGGGATGCACGGCAGCAGGCGGGGCTCGCTGTGGTCCTCGGGCTGTCCCGGATTTCCTCGTGTCACTGCAGAGCCGCTTTGTAATACTTAAAAGTGTCAAGGAGAACTTTCGAATGCAGGATAAGAAGAAAAGCCGTGGTCACCAACAGCATTTCTCCCCTGCTCCGAGGATTTGTGTGGTGCTGTGCTTAACATTTCGTTGTGTCAGAGGGTACAACTGTACAGTGGCTTTTGAAGAATTAAGTGAATTTTGATAGCGTCCCACCAGAGGTCAAATGGCCCTGCAGAAGGGGCACACAGCTACCTGGGAATTGTAGATGAGACGGATGTTGCAGCTCTTCTCAGGTTGTGCCCTCTGCATTGGCACACGGTGCCTCTAGGCCAGATCCTGCCAAACCCCATGTGCAGGAGCCTCCAGCCTGCCAGGAGTACCCTTAACCATCTCCTTTGCTGAGGAATGCCAGACATGGGAGAAGATTTTCGCAAAAACAGCGTGGATTTTTCCAGCAGCTTTCTCAGGATAGAAGTGGTTATGTCCCCCGGGGCAGGAGGAGGATGGGGACCCTTAGGGTATGGGTGGGGTCAGTCCTCAGAGGCATTGCAGCCTCCGGGTTTGCATCCCACTGAGCAGGTTAGACCTTGCACCAAGTTTCCTTACACCAGGACTGATGAGCTGAGAGCCCTCCTGCAGACATTCACATTTAATTGCCTTGATGTAAGAGTAATTACGCAATTAAACCAAATAAAGACAGTCTATTTGCCAGAACACAATAGAGAGGAAATGCATTCATTTTTTACTAGCCAGTGGTCTATTAATGCCAGGAATAGGTAAGCAGGCAAATTATTCACAGTAGTTTGTAGGCTGAAAACATGCTGAGGAGCCTGTGCCCTCTGTGCAGGAGACATTGCAGTCACTGATTGGTGGGGCTGCTCACCTGAACGTGCAGAATGAGGCTGAAAGAAAACAGGGGTTTGCAAGGAGATCCTCAGATTAGGGTTATAAATCCAGATTAATTGACTGATAGAGATTTGTAGGGCTTTTTATAATCCTTTGACAGCAGAGTTTTGCTGATAAATGTAAATGGAGTGGTTTTGCTTCAAAGATGCAGAGTGGTGATAACGCTTTAGGGAGACAGAATTTATAAACTTGCAGACACTGAAGCCATTGCTGAGACAGGCATTGTCTATTCCTAATTATGCTGGCCTGTGTATTTGCTACTTACCTGTGATTTTAGGTGTGATCTGTGCAGGCACTCCCTCAAGCAGGCAAATTGCGTTGTTAGACAGTGAAGATTCGTGTGCTCGTGTGTTGCCTTAAAAGCCACTTTTCTCAGAGATGGTTCTGAGCATTCATTGAATTTATCATTCCTGGAAGCAGAGGCATGCTTCCTGAGATGGGGAAACCTCTTGAAAATAAATTATATTCTGCAGAACTGTTTTCAGAATAAACCTGGTCTCTGTACTTCAGGTGACGTGCAAAAAAGAAGATGAAAGGGGATCGTTAAATAATTAAATAACGCCTCTGGCTTCTGAAGTTTGTTTTTGAATCTTCATAATTTTGCTCTGAAATTATAATCCCACCTTCAATGTAGTGGGTGAATGATTCTGTAGCAGTGTCAGTATATTTAATGCTAATCTGGTAGAAGCAAGGAATTGAAAACACCTCAGTTAAACTTGAGCCTACATCCTACACATCACAGATCTCTGCCTCTTGTTGTAAGGCAGAAATTCAATTTTTAGTTTTAAATCGTTTAGCCCCAAAGAAGAAAAAGTAAGTGGTTTGTCTGAGAAGACTGAAGATTGAGTTCCACCCTCCTTGGGCACGAAGCCCATGAGGACGCAGCTATCAAACTATAACCAGTAAAACCCTGAATTTCTCATGGCCTGAGCAGTGAAATGACTCCTTCCTCTTGTCTCATTGCTTTCTGCTGTGGGGAGTTGTCAGCAAAGTGCAAAAGGACTGAGTTCATCTGTGTGGGCTCCAGTCTGGAGGATGGAAATGGCATGTACGTAACCAAATCCTCATTAATAAAGGTGGCTTTGTGTGGAAAAAGGGAAATCAAATTCAATAAAAATTGAACTCCTTAGGAGCCCGGTTGCTGTTTTCTAATCAGATCTGCATTACATTAAACTGTGTGCCATTCAGCTTGTTAACAAGCTTTGGCATTAAATAAAGCTGTCACTGGAGTTTGGTGAATGAATAGCCATTAGGAGTGTCTTTTGCATAATGTCTTGCAGAGAAAAGCCTTCGAGGGAGGTGGTCCAGGAGCACGGAAGGGAATTTATAACCCAGTCCCGGTGCAATTAGTGTGAATATGCAAACCTGAAAGGTGACAAATGGTTGGCTTTTGCTGCTGTTAAGCTTACTGTGAAGAACTAATTTCAGATTTACTCTGGGTGAAGTAAAATTACAGCCTTAGTGCCGCAGTTAGAATAGCGGATCCCTCGTGTTGGAGATTGGCATGTGTTTAGCATGGAGCCGTGGTTTGTTTGCTCCTGGAGAAAGCCTTGCAAAATATTCTTGCTGTTCCCTGCTCTCTGCCTTCTCCGAACCCGCCAGCTAAAAAGGTCAATGCAGGATACCCACGTCTTGGGATGTTATTTGAGCTTTGGTGTGAGGAAGGGGGGGATGTGCCACCTCGTTTGCAAAGCCTGCAGAGGCAGTGGCATACGGCTGGTTTCTGAGGGAAGGAATTTGGATGCTGAGACAGAGAAGACAATTTTAAAAATAGTCTGAAAACCTTTGGAGAAGTCTTTGTTGCCATAGTTATTCTGGTTTGCAGAAGCATTTGAGAAGCATGACATAAAGACAAAGACTGGTTTGCCAGGGTTCTAGTTTCAGTGTGAGATTATGTCTTACATCTTTTCTTGGAGCATCTTTTTCCTTGTATACGTCATGCTGTCTTTGTCCCTTGGAATCACATTTTGCCAGGGAAGAGATCTGCTTCTCTTCATGTGCTGCTGTCACACGTCGTGCTCTTAATATCAGTGGTGTGTGTTTGTACAGCACACAGTGCCTGGCCCTTGCCTTCCAGGGCAAATTTATGGGACCTGATGTAGTATTCAGCAATATTCCCAATTAACAAATTTTTTCTGCATACAGTTGTTTTGAGCATTTATTTATTTATTTCCATAACTCAGCATCTTGCTATAATCTACTGCAGTCAGTCCCACTGAAGTCTGATCTCATCTGGCCTTGGATCAGGGAGCATCTGCAAAGACAAACTTTTCATCTTCTCAGGAGAAATCTGCCTGGAGATCCTAGGTGATCAGCCCAAAGGGTTGTGATTGACCACTGGATCACAGAGACCTATGGACAAGGAAAAGAGACTGTCGGGAGGCAGTGCCCCAAACTGAGGTGGTGGACCAGAAGCCCCGTGATGTTTGCTGTTGGATGATGGTGCACAAATTGCTTTGCAGCTCCCTTCCCTGCCTTGTTGACTGTGGGCAGGGAGTTGCTCCTGGCACTGGGTGTTTGTTTTGTTTGTGTGTTTGTTCAGTGCCCAGTGCTCTGGAGATTGCACGAGCAACGAGAAATTCCGTGTGTCTGCAGCCTTTGTCTCCTGCCCGTGGGAGGTACACCCCAGCAGGCTCCTGTACACATCCCTGGGTGCCTTTGGGTCTCCAGTTTGATGCCTAGTTCCTCATCCAGAGAGCAGAAACAATAATATTTGTAACGCAGCTCATGAACTAATAACACTGAATTATTTCTGAAGCATTTCTTTCTACTTCCAAAAAAAAAAAAAAGTACAGATTATTGCTTCCATATGTTTTCAGCATTTTTCATAGGTTATGTCTCTTGCACTCACACACTCCCAGCTTTTCCTTGACATGAATAACAGGCTTTGTGCCTCTCTTCTTTAGGATTCAGATATTCAGCACTTCCTTGCATGTTTATTTGAAAGGATTTGGAGATGTGAGAATAGCAATACCTTATCTTGAATAGGCTGATGTTCCTATCACTGCCATGGTGAATTGTGCTGGCATGGGAGGTTTTAGAAAATTCATCATTTTGCAGTTGGGAACCTGCTGAAATGAGCAAAATTCAGCCAGTGCAAGTCTAGCCCAGTGCAGATCCATCACAGTGCTCTGGAGGTGAGACCCTGAGGGACTGCAGAGGGCTAAGGGTGCTGCTATCCCTAGGGAAACTGTGCCTGTCCCTAGGGATGGGCAGGAGTCACCTGCTTCCCAAAGATACTGTCACCCTGGCAGAGAGGATGCAAAAAAAAACGAAATCAAAGGTTGGTTTTGTTTGCTGATTTTAAAGCCTTTCACAAAGCAGTTTTAAATTGATTTTTGTGTGCCTGTTTGGTCACAGGTTCAGAAAGGAGAAGCCATTCCCTGCCAGGTTCTTCAGTGACAGTCAGTGCCCTTCAGCCCCTGTGCCCAGGGTGGTTTGGGTGTGGGTGGCTGCTGGGTGCTCTGGAGCTCAGCTCAGGGAGATGCTGCAGTGTGCACTTGGCTTGGCATCAGTGACTTCAGCTGTCCTATTTTCTTACACCTGTGAGATTAAACACTTGTCTAAGTGTTTGGAAAATCAGGTCTACTTTTTCGGGGGGCTTTTCACCCAGGGGTGATGAGTGATGGCTCGTGCTGCTCCCCCTGTTCCAACAGCAGCTCTACCAAGGGGCAGCTGGGCCATTGGGATGGGGGTTTGGATGGATTGTGGTGTAGGTATCAGCTTTGTCCTGCCCTAGGACAATTCTTTACTAAATGTTGAGTGCATGGTTGCATTTAAGGAACTCCCAACCATTTTTTCTGACTTGTGGGTTCCATTTCTTTGTGCCCTGCTGCTGAAACAGCACTTGAAACAGCACTTAAAACAGCCAAGACTGATAAGGTATCCTGTTTGTGTTGGCTAGGAGACACAGTATCCACATTACCAGAGCATTACAGTGTCGGAGGCAGTGTTGTCCCTGGCAAAAAGCCAAAAATAAATTCTTTAATTTTTTTGTATGCAACGTACAAAAGAGCAGGTGAGGTATGTACTTGTTTCCGGGCAAGCCCAGGGAGCCTGTTTGAAGTCCTTTACAAGCCACTCAGGATTGTATTGCAAGAACTCAAAGGAGTTTGGACACTTGTTGATTGAATTTCAGCTGAGCACAGAGCCCTGCTCTGCAGCTGCTCAAACTGGAGCTGCTCTGCCCACCTCCATTGCCACTGAGCTGCCAGCAAAAGCCAGAAAAGCAGAATTTCTCCTAGGGAACGGGCAGTGTGGGTAGATTTTCTGTCTGTTTTGAAGTGGCCTTGTGCAGTTCTATTTTTATGAATGGTGTGAAAAAACACTTATAAGCTGTTGAGGGATTTGGGCTGATTTTCTGGGTTTTTTTTTTTCTGTTTCTGGTGTGATTGTGAATTACACTGATGATGGATAGCTGTCTGCAGAGCAGACACACTGAATTCTGAGTTTGTGTGATACTTCACTTCTAAACAAATAATTTAATTTTTTTTTTTGGAAAATAACTACAACTCCTTTTTGTATGCAAAGAATAGAATGTTACCTGCGTGGTTTGCCATCCCGAAGGCAGAATTAGGCTGGTGAATACTTTCCTGGTGCCTCAGGCAAGGGGCTGCTCTGCCGGACACTGGCAAAGCACAGTTCCCTCATGGAGCCTTCCGAGATGGATTTACCTGAGAGAGACCCACAAAACTTGGAAGCAGGATGGATTGGGATCTCCTGGAAGCAGTCAGCCCTTGGTGCTGGAGCTGTGGTCATGGATCTAGGAGCTGTGTAGGCTGTGATTTAGGGGGGCATGGTGAACTGATTTAAAAGAGCTCAGTGCAGCTGGATGTGTAAGGTCCTGAGCTCCCTGTGCATCCACCCGAGCCCAGGGAAATGGGTTAAATCGCATGTTAAAGCCTCTGCTGAGCTGATGAGAGGGAGGAGGTCGGAGGTGAAGAGTTTCTCTGGCCCTCTGACATGCAAAGCTGAGCTGTCAGCCCTGCCATCGGCATCCTTATCCCGGTACTGAGTTTTCCTGCGTTGCCCGCGGGATGTGTCCCGCTGGAGCCCGGCGGTGCTGTGCTGCGTGTGCTGGGCACGCAGGAAAACTCCTACCGCTTTACTGGAGGGTTTGCATCAGGCCTTTGTCACCAGCATGCTGTGGCGTGAAAGAAGCTGCCGGCGGTGGGATAAAGGCTGGAACCCGGGATTCCCCGCTGGAGGGGCCGGGCGCAGCTATTCGGCTGACGCCCACTGAGCGCTGCCCTCCTCTTTGTTGCTCTGGACTGTAGAGAGTTTGTTCAGTGTTTTCAAGAGTTCTTCTTAGGTTTTGTTCTTTTTCTGTTTGCCTTTAAAAAGTCAATCTGCAGTCTTTTAGACTCTTTCAAAGACATTCTCCCCTCCTCACCCCCTCCCGCCCAGTAATCCATCCTTATTACACCAGTGAGTCACTCTTCAAATAATGCATTGCGTTTTCATTGTCTGGCTCGTAAGTCTATCACCGAGTTTAAGGATGGCTGATAGTATCAGCTGAGACCTTTGGCAGCTGGCTTTGCAATTTGTGGTGCTCATTTGGGTATTTGCTTTTTTCTCCAATGAATAATCTCCCAGCCGTGGCGGTGGAAAGCCCGACTCTTCCTGCGCATCTCTGCGGTCACTATCTAATGTTGGAGGAATTTGTAACATTAGCAGAATTGTCTGATGTGAGGAAAACTAATTTCAGGGTAAACCTCATGAGCATGGCTGTAAAGAACATTTTTCTCATGCTTGCAGACCCCAGACAAGCACCAGTGCAGCCCCAATGGCCAGAACCTTTCTCAGTTCCCTAGTGCTTGGGCCAAGAGGTATGCAGAAAACTCAAGGTGCTCCTCTCTGCTGCTGGAGAGCCTGCTTCTTCCCACGTGTGGCTCTGCTCTTCACAAGACCCTGATACCGGAGCTTATCACTTGGAGAGCTCAGTGTGACAATTATTATTCTCGCTGCAGAGGGAGACACTTTGTACTCAGCCATCGCAGCAAATATTCATCCCCTATCCATTGCCCTTGTGTGGATGCTGCCACTGCGGTGATAAAAAACATAATGGCTGCTCTTGCAGATAAGGAGAGTGTATAAGTATAATTACTGAAATCCCTATGCAGAGCTCTGTGGATGGATGGAGAGTCCCTCTCCCTGTGAGGGGTTTCTGTTGCTCTGGAGCCTGCAGCTCCTGGCAGCTGAAGTGGGAGCTGCTCGGACACAGCTGTGAGCAATTAGTAAAGGATGTCTCTTCCCCTCCCTCCACTTTCTTTCCTCCTCTTCTCTTTGAAACCAAGTCACAGGCTCCAGAGAGTCCAGAGCAAAGCTCAAGCAGTTCAGGTTTGAGATTCTCCTGGACCAGCTCAAAGGTGGCCACTGCTCAGTGCGTTCGCATTCCAGCGGCAGGGTGAAGGTCTGAGGATCCAACCCAACCTTGCAGGAAGCATACTGCAGCCAAGGAGCCAGAGATTATTTAGATCAAGCCAACAAAAAAATATTTCCATGGCAGCAGTAACCATAGGAAACCTCCTCAGCATGTCTTGGGTGGTTCCTGTTTCCCTGCCTTCATCTGTTTGCTTTGCGAATGGAGCAAAGTTGCGAGTGCCCCTGGTGTCACCAGGAGTGGCCCATGAGCTCTGCTGTCCCCAGGGGCTTGGCAGCCACACTAGGGGTTGTGTCAATGCTCCTTGTTTTCTCTTTTGCTCTAGTTGATAAAAAGGTGCTTTGAGAGGCTTCTTTAGATGCCATAAAATCTCAAAGCCACCTCTTTTACCTGGTGTCAGCTCACAAATGTGCATTTGATCCTTAAATACCCAAGGCATAAAAGCGAATTGTCTCCAGAGTCCAATTCTTCTTCTTTTCTATAGTGTCTTAGAAAGATGCTTTTATATTCCCTCTGGCTCAGCTAGTGATGCTTGGCCTTCAACCAAGACAGGGAATCTAGGACAAGAATCCCTGAGAAGAGCAAGATGAGAAGTTATAAAAAACCACAGCATTTGTTAGTCGAAAAGAAAGATTTTGTTTAAAAAAGTAATCTGGAATATTTTTGATCAGCTTCACGTGGACACATTTACAGGAGGCTGTAAGAGGAGGCTTGTTTCCCTGGCTAGTGCCTCCTCTAGGAAATCCAAGCTGTGAAGTGAATACAAATGCTGGAAACTGAGAGGTTTTGCAGTGAGTCACTGGAAGGGATGAGGAACCAGTTGTTCTGGTGTGACTGTGCTGATCCACAACCAGCTCCTCGACCCCACGGGGACAGGGTGGCTGTGTGGAAGCACCTGGGGGCTTGGGCATCTCAAGCCAGCACCCAAGGGTGCTTGGAACCCGCTGTCCCCCTCCCACCCTCCCAGGGCAGTGTGGAGGTGTCCTCACGGAGCTCTGTGGAGCAGATGGGCCCCGCTTGCAGAGCCGAGGTATTGCACAGACACAGGTTAAAAAAAGATGTCTCCTTCAGTGGGAGCATGACACAGAGAGGGAGAAAATACATCGTGGTGCCAGTAACTGGGATTTTGGTGCTTGTGGAGCCGACAGTGCTGCTCTGACCTCTCCAGGCTGTTGGGTGCTTGTCGTGGTGGGGTTTGCTCTGTGGAGAAAGCCCTGGCTGCTCTTTGACCCATCTGCCTTGGGTAGAAGTGGAGGCCTGTGCAGAGATATTCATGGCTCAGTGTCCCCTATCTTGTCCTTACTATTAACAGATGATTTAATCCCCGTTTTTGCAAAACTCCAACTCTATCAGAGTCAGACTTTTGCTTGAAATTACACATTTGAAGAAGTAGCAGCAGGATGGGGACAAAGCTGATTCTCTTCCTCTTCTCACCTGTCAGACAATGGGAGCTCTCTTCATAGTGCTGTGGCTGGGCCGTATTATCTGTGTTTGTTGTCATAAAGGCCACGTGCCTAAAGTGCAGCCCCTTTAAATGTCAGATATGAGAAGAACTGGGACATGAGAAGACAATAAAAGTTAATATTCTAATATCAGGTTTGTGCAGCATAGCTTGGATTTTTAATATCAAGTGCATAATTTATTACAAGGTGTAGCAGTTTGAAATACGTATATTTGAATATGTTTTAATATTATCTTTCCTTCCAGTAGGAGGAACAATGCTGCTTTACAATAGAAAAATGATTTTGCATTACCACGTGACAGTTTCAGCTTGTACCTCTAATAGATGTGTGATCTGCTGAAGTGTGAAGGCTATCTGATAAATGCCTGAATAATAAGGCTATATTGTTTGTTCTGATCTCCCTTTGTCATTTTCAAGTGTATAAATAAAACATTTTCACATTGGACCCTGTGCAGTTCCAGCCCAGGCTTATTTACTTTCTGCTGATGTAATTTGGAAGAGACATGAATCTTTCAGTCTGACAGGAGAGATCTTAGTGGCATCATTATTGCATGTTGCGCTCGAAATGATCAAATGCAATGTTAATAAATATTTTCCTAAGAAAAGTTATAAGTATTTAAAGAATATTTTTGAACAAAGAAGCATTTGTCTCACGTACAGCAGAGGGCACTCGGCATCGCTGCTGTACTACTCTGCTGCTGCTCCAGCTGCCCGAAGGGGAAAGAAATCCCTGTGCTTAAATTACAGTTTGCAGAAATGAAATACTCTGTGTGTGTGTGTGTTTGCTTGTATAGGGGTGTGAGTGTGTATATAAAAAGATACAGGGTGGCGTATATATAAAAATAATCTCAGCACATAATGTAAAACTTAAATATTCCTAATGGTTGCTGAAGTTAGGTGGAGCACATGTTGTGTTGATTAATGCTCTGCCTGCTGTTATGCTGAGCTTCAGAGGGGACTGAAGTGTGCTGAGAGGAGAAAATGAAGAGGCCCTGGCTAGTGAAGGGTTGCAATCTTCATCTTCTTGAAGGCACAGAGTCTGATAACAGCCTAGGATGCTGGGAAGTACCTGAGCAAAGGAAAGATTTTGAAAGGTGTTTAATATCGGAGAGTGCAGAATTAAGAGTCCTTCTGTCTATAAAAGCAGCAGGTTTGGGGGTTCTGTGCTGGAGTTTGCAGTGCTGAGCTCTTGTTCCCAGCAGCATCAGAGCTGGTGGAGTTACACGGCTCTTGTGAAAGTCCCTGAGATTGTCCTTATCTTTACTGATATCTGTGTAAGGAAATTTGAAATACTGAGGCTTGTGCCTGGAGCAGGAAGCTGCCCTGGCCCCGAGGATGCTGTGGAAGGGCTGGATGCTGGCTGGAGCATTGTTCATTGGAAGATGAAGCACCTGCTTGCTGGGGGAGGGACCCCATCCTGGAGGTACAGAGGTGTGTGGCTGCATTGTCCAGAGATGATCGCAGATATCATCTTCTGTAAAAAGTGTTTTCCAACAAAATTGGACTTTTTTTCATTTTTGTTGCCTTTAGCTGATTGCTCAGACACTGCCAAGGTACTTCCAAGGTGTGTTTCTAGCTTAACTCTTAGTGCACCTTGTGTTTTTCTTTTCAGAAGGAATAAAGAGCTCCAAAGCCAAGTCCTTGATCAGATTTGGCTGCATTGTAGTGCTGTTAAATTCTGGGCAGCTGGATTTTGTGCCATGCTTTGGGTGACCTTTCGTAGTAAAACCATAGGATGCCATGCTGAATTCTCAGGTATTAATAATTAATTCAAGAGAAATTCAGATTTCCTCCTGTCTCCCCCAGTGAGCTGCTTAATCTAAATCTCTCAAAGCAGGGCTCCTGCAAGAGGCTGGAAGTGTCAACACTCTTGTATAAAATATGGGCCTGGTAACAAGAATGAGAGGGCATGTGGTTCAAGATAACCAGTTTATGCAAAATACACAGCTGGGTGGATTTTGCTACAGAGTATCTGTGGCGTGTAATGATCAGAGAAATATGGAAATGCTGGAGGGGCTTTGTAATAATGGGTGCTAATTATGATGAAATGGATTTGGGTGGTCGGGAGTAATCCAAGATTACAACAGTAAGGTTTTTTTAACGTAGCTCCTGCTATTTGAGAGGGCAGCAGAGCTCCTTGTTACACAGCTTTAAACAGCCTCTCGGTGAGATTGTTGCAAGGAGAGTTTGCCCTTCGCTGGTTATTTCACAAGAGTACATGACATTTGTGAGTAATTTCAAGGATACAAGCTGGCCCACGTGCTGCAAAGCACCTTCTCACTGGGATAAAGATGCTGTTATATCATTGTGTCTGGATAATTACTTTTCTGGAGGTGTCACTGGAGCTGGGCTCTGGGGTCGGGCGTTTTGTCCCGTTATGGTGATTCCTGGGTTGTGTGGGTTTGGGGCTGTGAGAGCAATATGGTGCTGCTACCACCAGATAGATGCTCCTGCCTCTGCTGGTGGGCTGGGAGAACACTGCTGGGAATGCACTGTTGTTGCTCTGGGATTGGGACCAAAAGCAAATTCCACCACCACAGCCTGGAGCACAGGACCCTGGTTCTGCCCTGCAGGCTTCAGCTTTTTGGGCAGGGGCACATATGTAGACCAGGCACATACCTGCTCATGCTGCTTGGATTTTCCTTTCTTGTAAGGCTTTGCTGGTCTTTTTTCAGTGCTGACCATGCCACAAAGCACTGGACATAGCACACAGAGTGCCTCAGATATCCGTATCCTTGAAAAACACTGGTTGTGAAATGTTTTGTTGTTGTTAACGGAGATGTGGCAATGCAGAGCTTGAAGAGCTGCACTTGGGAGTTGTCCTGCCTTGTGCCAGAGACCAGCAGGCCTTAGGACCCACCTTAGCCAGTGTCAATAGAAATGAAACTATTTAAATACACAAGTAAAATATGTTGTTATGTTAGCATGTGGACCTCCATGCAAGCTTGCTCTTAAATTAAATCAATTAAAGGACCCCCATGGAAGAGATGTAGGAGGCTGGTTAAAAAAAGAAATCCTGCTCTTAACTGCTTGTTTGCTGCCAAGTGGATTTTGGTCTGAAGTGAAAGGCATAAAAGCACCTGGGTGTGGGGGATTTATCTCCACTTTGGGACTCCAAAATCTTGTAGGCAGTGAGAAGAAATGGGTTAAAAAGATGCTGCATGCTTGCTTTCAGGGGATGCAATCCAGCTGCCCTGTGTGCTGGCACACGGTGCCCCAGCCCTGGTAGCAGAGGGGGCTGTTAGCGATGGCCAGCACATCGTTGTGGTTCTTTTCCAGATGATCCAGGAGCTTGAGTAGTTCATAAAAGGAGTGAGTAGCCAAATGGACCAATAAAAGGAGTTTGTGGAAAGGCCCAATATATTTTATGAAGAAAGAAATGGATCCTCTAACGTGAGGGTTGTGTCTTGTAAAATTTTGCAGGGCTGCAAGTGCTGTTAAACACTGGCTTCCTGCTCCAGCCGCTCACGCAGCAACTGCCGAAACTTTCCTTTTGACCCGAACTCTTCCAAGTTTGGAGTGGAATCCTGACCTCAGGGAAGTCATGTCATGAATTTCCCAGGGACCAGGAAAGTGATTGTCAGTGCAAGACTTGTGATAACCATCTTCAAACAGAATTTGTCTGGCCTTTGTGGGATTTTTTAGGCAAAGTGAAATACAGCTTTACATCTTCCTAATGCTCTTTCATGGCAGCAACAGCAGCTGGAAGGCCAGAATTTGGCCTGACCATGGTTATTGCCGGGAAATGCCTTTGTGTGATCCAGGAAAAGTGAAGCTGTTTGGATGTGAGCGATGAGTGAGTTTCCAGAGTGGGACGCTCCGTGCTCGCGCGGTGCTTCCAACAATGGTAACCCAAGGAGTGAAATTTCAGCCCAGCACAGAGGGCACATGCAAAGGTGATCAATGATTTAAATCCCACCTTCCCCAAGCTGTTTAAAGGGTTTGGAGCTGGCTGTGGCGCAGGGAGCTTGGGTGTTCTGCCAGCTCAGGTGGCACCCTCCATAGCTGCAGATCTCATCTGGCCATGCCACCCTGAATGCTGTAGGATGGGGAGGCAGCAAATGAGGCACAGCATCACTGTGGATGTGTCATTGCAAGGATGGGCAGAGAGCTGCAGGAGAGCAGAAAACAAGGATCTTGCTACTGATTCATTGTTTTCTGTGTCTGCACAGGAGTGTCTGCAGCTTTGACCTTGGTGCTAGCCGACCTGTGAGATTTTCAACTAAACCTTCTTTAGTATTCTCCTGATGTAGTTTGGATTTATTCTGACGGACTGCAGTGATGTGGTGGTGTTCAAGCCAGGCTTGAGTTTCTTAACTGATAAAAATTTGATATCATTCTTCTGTCTTGGCCCCAAAGAGCAAAGCTGCAGAGCTCAGCTGACTTACAAGATACCCTGTCTTTTTGATCTGACAGATTCTGAGAATGATTTCTGCTGCACCCAGACTTTAAAATAGGACAAATTCCCAGTTTCCAACCTGCAATTAAAATTTGGCTTCAAAATCAATGTCTTTGGTCCTAAATGCTGAGCAGAGACAAATTTTGGGTTGTGTCCCACTACAAAATGACCACAGAGATGATGTATGCAGGTGTGTGGCCTTTCACTGAGCCAGGGATGGGGTGACCCCAACTGCAACCTAAGACTACAGATCTTAAGGAAATGACATTTCATTTCCCAGTCACTGGAAGTCTTTACAGTCGAGGGAAGATTACCTTTGGAGATGATTTGGTCATTCCCAGTTCTAGAGAGCTGGCTTTGCTGAGATCTCCTCAACTGGGAATGCTCAGCTCCCCTTCAGCTTCATGGGAACGCAACGGTGTCTCCTCTTGTGGACAAAGATGCTCAAAAAAAAGGGGCTGTGGACTGAATGAAGTTGCCATGCTTTTGGCTACCAGGCTCCATCCTTTGAGCCTTCTCAAAGGCAAAGGTTGGGTTTTACTGCTGGAGCTTGGCTGCTGCTCTCACTTACCCCACGGCCACCTCTTGAGGGGATCGATGGTTGTTTTTGGCAGGAGCTGTTTTATTTCGTGCTTGGAAGCACAGTGATCTCAGCTGTGTGCAGGTCTGCGTGAGGCTGGGTATTAGAGCTGCTTTGATGTCTGCACTGATACATCTTAAGGCAGCTCAGGATGATTTTATGCAGTAGCCCTAAGGTGCTTGCACAGAAAAAGGTGCTTTAGAAATGTAAATTCTGTTTGAGGACAGAATTTTTCCTCTGCTTTTTCTCTCTCAATTCAGGATGAGGCGGTAAAAATATAGCATTTAATTAAAGTTTGTAAAGGTTTGGAAATTAATTGCCATAAACATAAAAGATGTAATCAAATGTCTACTTAATCCCCACCTTAAGGGCACATTAAATGCAGATAGAGTATAATACATTAGAAACTAGGATTGAAAAGCGATTTAGGAGTAGATCTTTTCTACCTGAAGCTTATAAATTATTTTACTTCAGGCTTAGGGATTTAGACATCTACGTACAATAGAAAGCCACGTAGCAGCCCAATTCTCAGTCAGCACAGCTGGCATCATTCTACTGAGTCATTTCAGCTCCAAATCCGTACGGCACAGCCCTGTGACGCGCGCTGCAGCGCCGTGTCCTGACCGAGTGTGACATGGGAATCGTTCCTCAGCTCATCACTGAGTAGGAGGCTGCTTCTCTGAAGTCAATAGGTAATTAGATAAAAGCACCTAGCAGGTTTTCATTGTTGCAATAGAGCAGAGTGAAGAAGGGGATGTGGCGCAGTGTCAGCCGGGGAGCTGTGCTTCCTTGGCTGCAGAGATGCCTTCTGCCATCTCCAGCTTCAGTTTGAAATCCAAAAAATAAAAAAATTCAGCCAGTTTTTTATCCTGAAAAAGCTCAGGAGGAACCAAATGCTCTTATCTCTCTGAGATATTTTTTTTACCTGTGACATATTTTATTTCTCTCTAGAGAAATAAAATCAGGACATGTTGGAACTGTCTGGCTCCAATTGCCATTCTCCCCATATCTGTGGGATCCAGGCACCGCAAAGATCTGTTTTTTTCCCTCAGAACTGCTGGACCCCAGGCTACCCTCCAGCAGTGCCACATCAGCAGGACCATGCCACGGTTTTGTTTTGCAGTTAGTGATATTTGCCATTGCTCAGTTTTGTGTAGAAACCTGGCTGTATTCTGTGATCCAGCTGTGATTCCTGTCGTGATTTGTATGGAAATCAGAAATATTTCTCTTGGTGGAGAAAGAGCAGAGAGGTGTCACCAAAACCCCAGCTAGATCCTTGTCTTGTGATGCTTTTGTGGTGGCAGTAGAGCTTTGCATTCTTTGGGACCAAGGCTTGAGGATGTGGGATGGAAAAGGCTGCAGGAAGATGGCTCTCATGGATTGTGGTGGAGGTGGTGATGACAACCCTTAGAGGAGCAGAGGTGGTGGTAGGGAATTGTCCTTGATGGTATGATGGATGATCAAGGAACCAGCAAAAGATTAACTCATCCTCTAAATGACAGGAAGGAAAAAAGCCTGGGCAAAAGGGAAGGGACCAAAATACTGTTGGCAGAGCTTAAAGCAGCCTGGTTAAAGGTAAAATCAGTCCCATGTCTTATACTGCAGGGCCCCATGGAAACGGGGAGGGCTTTCTTTTTCTGTTGAATTGGGCTCTGTGCCAGGTGAAAGAAAACATTTTCCCAACACCAAATGGAAAAATGCAAGGCAGACATCTTAAATGAACTGTTAAAGGAATAGAGCCGTGAAAAGAATACGTTTGCTGTGCACTGGGGTTATGGATTTAACAGATTTTTTACTATATGCGGCCTTTGCAGTTTGTAAAAAGTGAAATCTGCTGCAGAAACTCAAATTGTACTCAAGGCTGAAGGCAAACTTCAGGTTTCATCGCTGCTCCTGGCCTTGGCTTTGCTCAGGAGGAATGGACAGTATCTCTCTGTCCTCCTCAAATCTTGCTGTGATTTTCCTTTCCCCTTTAGCCCTCTCCTTGCTCTTTCTCCAGATCACTGGCAGTTTTGCTCGTGCTTTAAAATAAGCCAGGCTAAAAAGTGCGATCTGCATTTCAGCGATTTTTGATTACACCCACGTCCTATATTTATTGCCGTTTAAATCATCTATGTTACTTTGAGATGTGTTTCTTTCGAGCAAAGCAAAAAAACCATGACTCTGTTGCTAACTGTTGCTAAGGGAAAGAAGATATTTATTCATCAGGGCACTTCTTCAGTACTGCAAGGATGGTAGCCATGGAGGAGGAGTGGAAGGAAAAGAACGGTTATGTATTTAAGCCCTTTCTGTTATTGTTGTTGGACTCTTGCCATATCTACTGATGGTCAGCAGATGTCTTTTTTTCTCCCCTCCCAGCATTGTGCATCTTGGATTAGAGGTGCAGCTTGGGTTCTGGTGCAGGGCAGCTGGTCCCAGGAGCCTGGTGTGAAACCCAGAGGATCCCTGGAAAGATCCGCAGGGCTCTGGAGAGTCCACGGTCCCACAGGCATTACTGCCGTGCTTTGTAGTTCATTCCCCTCAGTCTCTCCAAAGACACTTTCTACTTCCTGGCTTCAGAATGTCCTTTTAAAAAAATCCCATCAAAATCAAAGCCACCAAGAGCCAAAAATGATGCACATAGCTGTGTTCCCTCCTGGAGCTGCTGCTGGGGGATGTGCGGCGGTGCTGTTAGTTGGCTCTTGCCAAGGGAAGAGGTTTTCCTTTCAGCTGTCATAGCAACAAGAAAATATTGTTTTGATGGGGATCAAATTAAAAATTAAATTTGTCTCTTTCCTAGTAAGCAAATTGCTCACTCATGAAAAATATAAATCACTTTGATCAGGGTAGATGTCTTTTTAAGCACCTCTGTGGATTTCCAAAGTGAATTCTGCAAACGCCTCATGCCACATTATGTCTCTGCTGGGTTTATGTAGAGTATCCCATGAATCTGAGCTTTATTTAACATTAGGCTTGGGTTGAAAAACTTCCTTGGTGCTTATAACTGGTCAAAACATATGGGGGAGAAGTGGGGAAACAGGTCTGAAAAGGGCCTGAAAGCAAAAGGAGTTGTCACATGTAGCATTTCTATGTTTTCAACTAAAAAACCAGGCAAGCAAAGGTTAATTTGGTGGTTTACAAGATGCTTTGGTTCTTGGAATGCAGAGATGGACACAACCTGAGAGTGGAGAGAAGGGTGAGTCAGGTAATTGGGAGTGTCTGTGACAGTGCTGGGGACAGAGCAGTGAGGCGGCCTCTCGCATGTGTTCCCACACCCAAAGTTTGGAGGCTTTCTGAACCATGGTGATTTCTGGGTGTTAGATCTCCCTGGTGCCTTTCTGTCCCCTAAGTTACCTCCTTCCCTTGATCCCACATGGACTGCTGGCATCACTCGCCGTGGCTTGGTGCCCCTGCGTGGGGACCACCTTGCTTAGGTCACTCTGAACCCAGGTAAGATCCTTCAGCCAGGTCACACCATCCAGGTGGGGAAGCAGAGGAGGGAGAGGGAAAGACCTTCCCAGGCTGCCCACAGGTCCTTGCCAGCCCCAGAGCTGCACTGATGGCCACATTTTTTCTCAAAGCTGTACTTGGAAGCTCGAGCAAGTCCTGTCTCTTTCCTATTGGCTTACAGTACAGCAGCAGCTGCAAATTTACTCAGCCTATCTCATTCTCTCATCAGTTTATTTGTAATAAAGATTCCTTATAGATAAGGAAGAAACTTTGTGGTTGGATATAAAGCAAAAAAAAGGATGAGGTTTTTCTTGGAAAGCGTTTAAACATCACAGGCATTCTTCTGCAGAAGTGAACAACCCCCTGTCCAATGTTGTGCAAATAATTGGCTTTGTTTTGTTCAGAAGACATCCTGGTAGCTCAGATGCTTAGATGGTTTGTGGATGTAAACAGGTTTTTTGACTGCATGAATGACTCTGAGCTGACATCTGCAGTGGAATACAATATATTGAGGGCTGCAGAAGTCCAGAGTGCTTTGAGTGGAAGTGATCTCCCAGACTTTGGTGACAGAGGGGGCCCAGGAACTTCCTGCACATTACATGGGGTGTGCAAAGTCAAGCTGTCTATGAGAGGGGCTGTCCCTTTGGCCATGTCCCTTCAGCTGCTCTCGAGACAGGCTCTGGCTCTGGGTGGCCAGAAGCAGGGGAAAAGGGAGAAACCATCCAGAAAATAACCAGGTTTGTATTTTATACAAGTGACTGGTGGGCTTTGGGACATTTGAGCTCTGCAAGTGCCCAGGCCTTGGTGCAAAAGCGGTGACTTTGTGTAATGACTGTGCCACACCCTCACACACTCTTGCACACTCAAATGCACACACAGTTACACACTCACACACACCCTTATATATTTGAAAAACCAATATTGGATGACATATATAAATGGCAACATCTGCTACGGAAGCCTGGTCCAGGCAAATTGCTGCTTTAGAAAGTTGGTGCAGATCCTCCTGTGATTCACTTCTGTGCTTGCCAGAGTCACATCATACCCACAGCACTTTTTTCCAGCTATGATAGGTGTGTCTTTTTTCTTTTACACCCACATCAAATTCCTAAAATAAGAGGAGTGTAAAAAGGAAAAGTAACTGGAGTTTATTTTCCTCTGGAGTCCATGGGGCTCTGGAAGTTATTATTAGGGGTGAAGTCATCACAGAGGAGGCTGTTGCCCTTGGGGAGGGGTGTGGGCGATGCTGCTCTTGCAAGAAGAGGGGTGGCGGCGGCAGTGGAGTCCTGGGTCAAGGGGACACAGGCACCAGTGGGAAGAAATCCCTGTCTACACCGTGTCCATGTCCATGATTTTGGCTGGACTGGGGACATTCTGCTGTGTGTCCCTCCTCCAGTGTGGTGGCACTGGCAGCAGAACAGAGCTGCCCTGGGTGCTCCAAGCTCCACCACGTCTGCAGCACCATCCCATCACTGGCTTAAAGTGCCCACACCACACCGGTAGCTGGATGGAGTTATTCTTTATTTTTACTTCACATAAAAGAGAGTTGGATCCTTGTTACCTAGGAAACCAGCAGTCCTAATTATAAGGAGTTTGATTCACTGGATGTAAAAAGCTATATGATTCTCCTTTTTCTCTTTAAAAAAATAGGAATAAAAATGCATTTCATAAAATGATAACCCCGTACCTAATGTAAGGTTAATCTTGAATGTTTTCTGTGTGAGTGGTGTCCTAGAAATATAGAAAATGACAGCTCTGCTGTGTCTGTAATGGTGAGCCAGGCTGGGATCAGCAATACCATCCTTTGCTGCCCACTGCTTGTGCTGAACCATAGGTGCCTTCAGGCCAGCACTGAAAACAAATCAAACTCATTGCATTCTCTGTGATTTTCTTGGGGGGCTGTTGGGTTTGGTTTTGTTTTGGAGGATTTTGGTTTGGTTTTCTTTGTTTTTTTTGGCTGTTGCATCATGTGCAGCACAAAGAGAAGAGATAAAGCCAGAGGGCAGAAGTGAAAATATCTCCTGCCGGGAACTCCAGATTGCAGCCAGGCAAAGAGCTGAGCACTGCTTGGTGCAGAAAGGATTAAAGTCTGTGCAGGGCTTATGAATAGCCCCATTGAGCAACTGCTGGACTGGAAGCTAAGCAGTGGCTAAAGTGTTTTGCCAGATCTGCTGGAATTTGCATTTTTCAGACAGCAGTGAAGTAATATTATGGTTTACAGCAAAACAGGATGCAAGTCAGTATGTAAATGCTGAATAAAGAATGCTGCTTGTGTGCAGAGTGGCCTTTGCAAGTGGTCCCAGAGTTCATCCTCCCCAACCCTCTGTCCTTTGAGGGTAATAGCTGAAAATTGCAAAAATTAGGGAGTGTTTTCTGCCTTGGATTTTTGGCTCCCTTTACTTGAAGCGTACAGCAAGGGGACCATCCCATGCTGGTCAGAGCATTGGCTGTATTTGGGTCAGGAAGGTTACCAGGAGGGCAGAGATTTGCACATGGAATTGATTATTTTATTCCATTTTTAGAAAGTGCTTAGTGCGGTTTAAGGTTAGAATTCGTCTTGTAACACAGATATTTAAGTCCTGGCCTGGAATTGTAGCTAAGAGCAGAGCATTTAATACTTGCTAAATCCCTATTTCAAATAAATATGTGAGAGAGAAGCTTTCTGGTTTATTGGTGAAGAAACAAAGCTGATATTTTAGAATGTATCCAATTAAATTCTGCAGAGTGGGCTTTCATGTGAGGATAAATACATTTAGAGCCATGTCCCTTCAAGCATGAGAAGCAGGGACTGATGAAGAGGTGTTTAGCTGTAACTTCATCCATGGTTTTGACAAGGACTTTTTCCAGCCCTAGCTGTGGTTGCTGTGGAAATAGGTTGGTGGGTCACAGCAGCTCAAGGGCTTTACTGGGGAAGCCTGGGCTCCCCTGTGGTCTGTCTCTCCATGGGCTGCACCCTCTGAGGCTGCAGCATCCCCCTGGCTGCCTGGCACATACTGGTCTCTCATCTGGGTGCTCCTCCGTGGGAGCAAGCAGCTCGGAACAGCCTGGAGAGAGTGAATGCTTTCTATCCAGGCCAGCCCAAGGGTGGTTTGATGTGTTACTTCACTTTTGTGGGGATGATCAGCACCACCAGACACTCTTTTAAGGCCTGGGGGAATAACTTGGGAGTGGGGAGGCAAGCAGCATTCCCTGTTTGCAGGAGTGAGATGGGTGCCTGCACCACACCAGTGTGTGAATGGGATGAGGGAGCTATAAACCCCAAGGCTGCTCATTCTGCAAATGGTTTTCAGTTAATGGGGTTCTCATACTTGTGATTATGTGGCAAATTGTGTGCTTAAAGTTATGAATGGTTTATCAAAGGCAGCAGAACTGACTCCTGTACTCAGTGTTAGGTGTGTGTTTCAGTGCCTTGTTGAATTGTAGAGAAAGCAGCTAACCCCAGCCAGGACTTCAGCTGGGTTTTTTCTGGACTGAAAGAATTTTTCAGCCTTTTAAATACATCGGGATTTTCACAAGACATCCATCTCTGGTTTTAAAAACCCATCACCATGGTATAGCCTATCAGTGTCTGACAGCTGTGACCAGGTAAGAATTACTATATCTCGAAGAGAATTTATGAAGCCACAAATTACCTTTTACCTATTGAAAATTAATGCAACGCTAGTGGTTTTGGACTAACACAAAGGAACCACAGTACTTCTTTCATTTAACAGTCAACTTGTGACTGATATAATTTTATAATGTACACCTCCCCAAATGTTTGGAATGTCTAAATATATCTTGCACATTTAAAAATTATAAAAACTATTAGGCAAGAATAGCACGTTAAAATGTATTTTACGTGTTTTTCTTAGGCTCAGTTTGCCATGTGTTAAAATAAACTTCAGCAATGGCAACAAGTCTTGTTTGAGATTATGTCTTAATAAAATAGTCTGTGGGTGGTAAATACAAGCAGATACATTTCTGGACAGGAACTGGGATTCCACTATTTTGTATGATGCTTATCTAAACTATCCTCACTGAGTAGCTTCCACCTGCATCCTCTAGGTTAAGAAATGGTCCCATTCCCACTGGAGGCAGCAGGACCTCTCCAGTGGTATTGGTGGAATGGGCTGGATGCAGGCACTGGGAGCATCCCACCCTGTTCTCCAGTATGACAGGGAATGGTTGGGATGGGGGAGGATGCCACCAAGCTGGGTAGTAATTGCATTTTTACCTGACACTGTAGTAGTGAGGTGCCATGTAGCAGAAAACAAACAGTTAAATCTGCATTAAAGAAAATGAGCAGTCTCCTGGTGTCACTGTCACCAGTCTAAGGGTCAGGAAGGGGACTGGCTCTACCTGGGGTCAGTTTGGGGTCCCTGCTGTCACCTTCTGTGCTGTCCTGGCCCCTCTGGCTCCCACCTCAATGCCAGACCCATCCCTGTGCTATTTATCTTCACTGCTGATCATTTACTTAACTTCCCATTTATTCAGGATTTAACTCTGCAGGCTGTTTTAATTGGTGGGGCTGCAGCATTGTTGTGCTAAACTCAAGACAGATGGTGCTTGATCGGGGACCACACACAGAGACCACAGAAATGGTTCTGGCCAGTCCAGCCAAGCAGGGTCCTGTGTGGATACCGGTGGGTGGGAGCCAGCCCCAAGTCCGGGATGCTTTGCTGAGCTGCCTTAAACACCATTGGGGAGAGGCAAAGGGAAGGGGCCGTGCTGGATACAAGGGATAGCATCACCTCTCCAGCTCACCCACCCCTGGAATGGAGTTTTTCGCAGAAGAGCAGTGGAGAGTTTGCCAGGTCCAGCTCCATCACCTCCATGGGGAGCCTGTCTCTTTTTCTGGAAGGAGGGGCTGGAAGGGCCCTGCAGTGCCATGGCTGAAGTGGTTTCTTCCCCTTGCAGGCAGAACAGGGAGAGGGGGCAGTGCCAGGAAAGGCTTTCCAGTGAGGTGATGTAACTGGCCAGACAGCATCAGCTCCGTGCACCAGTTGCCATGGCATGTGGCACATGTTGGCATGAGGGCTGGGGTAGCACTGCCCAAATGCTCAGGCAGTGTGTCCCATTGCTTGGAGACCAGGAAGGGGCACAGGGATGATTCTTTACCAGGAGATCCCAAAACAGGTTGTGCTCTTCTGCAACACCTGCCCCATGACCCCTCAGGGCATCACACATCAACCCACCCTGGTGGCTGTAGTGGTGCCCTGGCAATCCCTGTTATCAGTCTCTCTGCACACCCTGACAGCTCTTCCTGCTCCTGGCGAGCTGAGGGTAAGGAAGCTGTAATTCTGGCTCCAGCAAGGTGAGAGTCCTCACAGTGCTCACAGGACTCTCTCAGAAGATGCTGATAGAAATTAAAGAGAGGGACACTCCTAAGGAATGGTGAGTGAACTGGGGGGCTCAGCCTGGAAAAAAGGTGGCTCAGAGAGGCTCGCTCTCTTCAACTTCCTGAAAGGATGTAGCAAAGTGAGGGTCAGCCTCTTCTCCCAGGCAGCAAGCAAGACAACAAGAGGAAATGGCCTCAAGCTGCAGCAGGAGAGGTTTAGATTGGATATTAGGAAATAATTGTTCACTGAAAGGATTGTCGAGTGTTGAACAGGCTGCCCAGGGAAGTGGTTGAGTCATCATCTCTGAAGGTATTTAAAAGCAAAGTCCAAGAGGCACTCGGGGACATGGTCCAGTGGTGAGCTTGGCAGTGCTGGGTTAATGGTTGGGCTTGATGATCTTGAAAGTATTTTCTGACCTAAACAATTCTGTGATTTTATAAACTTGTGCACTCCTTGAGTTGATTATAAGTGCTGTGGGCACATTTGAATGGTGCCTGCTTTGCAGCTGGGCTTTTTTCCCAAGGTCAGTGCCCTTCCTTCAGCCCGTGCAGCAGCTGTTGGAGATACAGGGCAGAGCATCCTGAAGAGATGGTCTTGCAGCTAAGAACACGTGTTGATGGCCTCAGACTATGAGAGGCCATGATTCACCAGAGCCCTCTGATGAAATTAGAGATTTAACCTCTTGAATTTCTTGAGACCTTAGAAGTAGGAAGAAGCCACTGGTGGACAGGCTTGTTCTCTCTTGTCCAGTCCTGCAGGCAGGCAGTGATGCTGGTGGACAGTGGTTTTGTGGGCTGCCAGGAGAGCCAATAGAATGTGCTGACCATGTGAAAGTGCAGGGTGGTGCAAAAGCTTTCTCATCACCCTTATGGAAATTGGTTTGCAAGTAGAAACAGTTCTGCAATTAGAAGCTCATCTGTCTGTGACTCGGTTGTATAAAACACCTTCACACCTTCCTTGGGCTAAATGCAGGGTAATAAATGCTGGGATGCCTACAGCTGGATTAAGGGTGATTATCACAGGATTTCAGGAGAATTAACATGATGGTAAAATCAGAAGAAACCCTGGGAAACAGTAAGAAGTACAACAGGAGTAGACGCATCCTGTCAATTTTCCAAATGGCTGAGTGCTTGGTGTGGTCCAGTCGAAGTGGCTTGGGAAGTGGGAGCAGGTCCAGGGCTGTGGACCTTGGATACATGGCTGGATGGGAAGGGCAGAATCAGATATCTGTCTTGGGGTGTAACTCACCCAGTACGAAATAAAACGCAATCCTGGATTGTTGTGCTGCAGCCAGGGTGCTATTATGTGCATTTTTATGAGGCATTTTATCTAGAAGTGCTTTTTCTCTCGAGGACCCTTTAAATTGATTTTCCGCACCAACTTATTTTTATAATTGCATCATGTTTACTGATTCTGGCTCATGAACTTATAACATCTGAATGCTGTAACTGTGAGGCAGCCAGCGTTTCTGGAGGGGGGCTGCCTTGAATAAATACAGTACAGAGATACAGATTAGGTCAATTAATTAGCTTGCACCCAGCCTCAGTAATGAAGTGGCTCACAGGCTGTTTCTCCAGGGAGTTGCACCTTGCCCTGGGCTCTGCCCAGGGGCAAACAGAGGAGAGGTTACCTTATTTTAGTGGAGCTGCAAGCGTGCTGGTGCAAGATGAAAGCAGCAGAGTGGAGCCAATGTTCAAAGCTGAAGTCTGAAATCTCTTAATAGAAAATGGGAGTAAACAGGAATAAGAAAAAGAAGAAAGCTCTTTACTGAAGTTCTGATAAACAGCTGAAGTAATGCAGATGAAAAGTGAAATTGTTATCATTAGTGAAGTAAACAAGGTTTAGAAAGGATTTTACATAATTTGATCTATAGAATTTTTTTTCTTTTTTTTGTACTAAACTCATGTGAGTTGCCTGGTCAGTCATTCAGGGAATACCATTTTACTGGGGAATATTGGTTTTCATCACGCCAGCTGCTGATCTGTGGTGCAAATCTCTTGCCATAATATTGTAACTGCCATTACTCTCTGTTGCTCTGGCAGGGTTCCCTCCAACTGTGGGCTAAAATGGTGACAACAAAGCAAAAAGCTGTCCTGACCTTGCCACAGTCACACATTTCCACTCAGAAGAATGTGCCTTTTTGGAACCTCTTGGGACTTGCAGAAAATGAGTTTTAGGGCTGGCTCATGGTGCTTTAAGAGCCTTGCTTGTCATGGCAAGGTGCTGGGAGCTCCAACAATCTGGGGGAAGCAAGCTGGGGTTCCTCCTGATTTACACCCCATCAAACCTTCCCACATTTCTCAGATTTTCTGCCAAAGTGTGGGTGCAGAGTTTCGCAGGCCTTGGTTCAGGTGTTGCACTCTGTGCCTGTCATTAATAAACAGGATTTACATAAGTAAGAGGGTGGAATATTGCTCACAGCCCTCGTTTGGTGTAGAGTAGCTCTCCACTGATAAACTGTTTATCTCAAAGAGGAAAATAGTGTTTAAATGAAATGGATAAGCAAACAGCTGGATTTGGCAAACAGATGTGAGAAGTGGAGTAGAAATCAATTTGTGGAATTGTAACAACAGGTAAAATATTGTCAGGATTCAGTGTCCAAGTTCCCCTCCACATCTGGTACAGCATCCAGGCAGACTGGAGGAGCAGGGCTGTGGTGATCTGCCCCACAGCAGCCCAAGCAGCTTTGGGTGGGAACTTCAACCCATAGTGAACATTTCTATAAAGTCACTGACAAGCAGGAAATTCTTCAACAGCTTTGAGAACAACATGTTGATGGCAACAAAGCAAGTTTTTAACAATGAGGAGTGGAGAACAGTGTTATACTCCCAGGATCTCTTGCTCTAACACACAAATTTGTACTGGGATGCTTTGCTAACGTGATTTATTACCAGCCTCGCTATTATATGGCCTTTCTAAATGATATTTTTATTAATTCCAAGTGTTTGTTTGGTGCCTTTGAAATAGAAAATAGCCAAGTCTGACAGTTGGATAGTTCAACATATTTACTGAGATCTCTGTGCTGTGGTTATCACTCCCTCCAGCTCCACAGTGGGTTTCTTTACACTGAATAGGGGTTTATGTGCTGCACATGGAAGCACTGTAAAAATTAAAACAACTTTACCTTTGTTTTTCTTGCTGTTTGAGCTCCAGCCTCGCAGTCCATCCCAGCCATCCAGAGCTGGGAGAATTTGGGAGGGGGTAAAAGCAAGGTGTGGCCATTCTCATTCAAATTCTTCTCCAAAGCTGAAGGCCCCATTTTGAGTCAATATAATACCTTCTGCTTAAAAGAGAAATCTGGGTACAAAACAGGCACAAATTATAGAAGTGCTGTCATAAAGGCTCCTTGGAAAAATGTAAGCAAAATATATGTGTGCTATATGTGTAGATTTAATCTGTTTTATTTAAAGAGACAGGTTTTTTTTCAATCTTCTTTTAGCAGGGTGTGATCCCATCTGGAAACCATTCTTTCAGACCTGCATCCCTACACAACAGATCACTATTTTGTTGTTTAATATGAGCCCAGTTCCCCCGAGCATTCGGTATATCCAGGCGCTGGATGTATTTCTTATCATCTATATTGCCTCATTAATGCTGCACAAACTGACCCCGTAGCTCTGCAGCCACTTTTGTGTGCCTGGTGTCACCTCCTGCAGCCAAACGAAGGCACCTGCCAGGGAGCCCAGGTCACAAATCTGGGCATGCAATGTAGAAATAAGGACTTACAGGGCTGTTAGTCCATGTCTACGGAGATGTTTCCCATTAAAAGACATCTTGTTAATACCAAATACTCTTGGACTACTTCTCCACAATGTAAAAAATCATGTGCAAAATTACATTCTACTTCCAATCACCACAGCCTAATTAAAGTTGGACTCCCATTTTCTAACCCTCTGACCCAACAGGTTGCTGGAGGCTTTTTGTTTTGCTGGGTTTTGTCTTAAAAAAAAAAATCAAAATAAGCCCCAGATGAGAAGTCTGAAGGAAGGATACTTCTGTGATGGCTGAAGGGTTACTGGGTGCTGGCCATGCAGATGTACCTTGGAGGCAACTGGGTGGGGATCATGTGCTTAATTTGAGCTGCTCACCTGGAGCCCTGTTTTTGTTTTTTTTTTTTGCATCTGTGCCACTACACAGATTTAAATGAACCCTAAACAATTCTCCTTAAGGTGGGAATGACTTTTTTCCAGATGTAATAAAAAGTGAGAACTTTTTGCTTGACCTTGCTGAAATCCAGTAGGATTTGGTACCTCAGTGAAGAAAATTTTGCTCCTCTGTGTTTGTCTGGGAAGAGTGATGTGCACCCAAGGAACCATAGAAACAACAAATAACAGTGGCACTAAATGGCTTGCTCTAATCAAAAGCAGACTGTTGTAGTTATATTTGAGGACTGTCATTACAAGAAACTCTGTAATGAGGGTTTTTTTTTTTATTTTTCATTTGCATCGGATTCCCTGTATTAACATTAACATCCTTCTGTGGAGCTCAAGGTATTTACAAATTCCACGGCGCCGCTTCAGTCTTTCAGGAGGATTTTTCAGTTCTTGTTTAAATCACCCTAGACAGTTACACTGGGCAGATTGGAAGTAGGAACTACATGGACAGTAGCACACGTAAGCTTTGCTGTCAATGAGTGGTCTGTAGTCCTATGCCTGTGGAGACCCAAGGTACTGATACATAACATATGTAACATATATAATACGTGTATTGACTCACTGTGTTGTGGTTGTGATGCCAAATGCCCAGAGCATCTGGGAAGGTAACATCCTTCTGCTAACAGTAAGTGAGGCTTTGTTTCCCTCATTTGATGAAACCCCTCTTGTAGGAAAATCTGGATTTTGATAGTTGGTAATTGGGTTTATTCATAAGATAGCGCTCTTATTAATTGAAACGTGAGTTGCCAAAAGTACTATGGTTAATCTTCTCTTTGTAGGGGGGAGAAAACATATCTCAGTTTAGGCTGGACATGAGGAAAAAATTCTCCACTGAGAGAGTGATTAGACAATGGAATTGTCTGCCGAGGGAGGTGGTGGAGTCACCATCCCTGGACATGTTTAAAAAAGACTGGACGTGGCACTTAATGCCATGGTTTGGATGATAAGGTGGTGTTAGGTCATAGGTTGGACTTGATGATCTCAAAGGTCTTTTCCAACCTAGTTCATTTGTGATTCTGTGATTCCACTTAATAATTTCCCAGAAAACAGTCATTAAAGCAAAATCTCTTCTTGTTTCTGCATTACTGTGTGATCACTCCATCCTGCAAGGTCACCCCTCATCAGCTGAGACATGGGGTCAACACCCTGGACCAACATGTCTGTACAATTTAGCACATGCTTAAACTGGGAATGAAAAGTCTCCTTTTCAGGTCAAGCTATTTCTTCAGTTTTCAAATATCCAGAGACATTGCAGAGTTTTGGAATACTTGGATCTTGTGTCAGCTTTCATTCTCTTTGGCATCCAGATGTTAATTATGGATGAACCGAGCAGCGATGGTGATGAGCCCATTCCCACACATAAATGCATATGAAGAATAAATGAGTTATCTTGGCTGGAGCAAGCACACGCTCCTGCTCTGCTTATGTGACTCCACATACCTTTGAAATAGATTCAAACCCACGTGTCACCGTGTCACCATATGTTCTCAATATAGTGAGCATGTGTGTCTTGGGAGATGGAAATAACAGAATCAAAGTGTAATTCTGAGCCAGTTGTTGTCGGTCCAACTTCATTTATCATCATCATTGTCCTTATCTATTGTGATTCTGTCTGTGGGCTGCTGTTGGGCAGTATGGGCTCTTCCGTGGATGGTGTGGTTGGTGTGTTTGGTTGCAGTGCAGCTATTTTGGCGCAATAACGTGAACTGCAAAATTCCTTTTCCATAATATTATTTTTCTGCTGTTCATGTGTATGGCGTCTTGGAAGTAGAATGTAATTTTGCACATGATTTTTTACATTGTGGAGAAGTAGTCCAAGAGTATTTGGTATTAACAAGATGTTTTTTAATGCAAAACATCTCCGTAGACACAGACTCAAGTTTTCATAGCTGTCTGTTCAGTAACTATCAGTTGTGTATTCATTTAAGCAGATGTGTCTCCACCCATTCCCTCCAGTTCGTGTTTATTAGGATGATTTGTTTGGTTGCGAAGCTTGGAGGATTTCAGTCAACCAATTTGCAGTAGGAAATAAGAGAATAATAAACTCTGCAGAAGTTGGTGCGTGATCTGTTTCAGGTACAGGGATTGCTAACTGTTTTTTCAGACACCAGCACAGCCGAGGCTGTTACACACAACAATATCCTGCTGCACTTGATTTCTTCCGCTGCCTCTTCCTGCGTGCACAGACGTAGCCACAGTCCAAGATACGCACAGTTACTCACACAATCAATTCCCCTTGGGGCAGGTGGCTGGACTTGCATGAACCCTTCTTTTCCCATTATTAATTGGTCGAAACATTGACTTTGCCTCTTGTGTGCACATAGTTTTGCAGCAGGCAACCAGTTCGATAGCATTCCCCGCTCTTGAAAAGATTTGCAAGGTGTTAACCGTTCATCAGAGATTTGCTATTGAATTCCGTGGTTGTTCAAAGTTCCCAGCAGCTGTTGGCTTTGAATCTTCCAGATACACGTAGCAGAAAGCGCTCTCTTCCACAGTAATCATTACAGCAGGGAGTATCTTGGCCCCGGCTGCTTTCCAATGCTGTCACTGCCTGGTTTGTGCATTGGCCACGTGCATTTTGCCACCTGCTGATATCTCAGATACTGTTTGGCACACAGGTGGGCAGAGTCCTTTAGAAACGGCTCTCGCTCTGTTGTATTCATCACAAGACGTGAAAATTCAGCCTTTTCCAATATTGTCCTTACATGTCATAGTCCTCTGTTGGGTTTTTGAAAGCCAACTGTGCAATGCATAGTTGGGCTATCAATAAAGACTCTTGACACTTTCCTGCAGTGGCTAGAGAATTGTTTTGAATGTCTCTGTAGATTTCATGTGGTTTGATAAACATGCTTAGTCTATCATCCCTCCCTTTCTGTTTCCTGCAGTGATAATGGATTGTAGAAACCTTAATAAATAAATTCAGGCCAATCCATCAAATAACCAGCTTGAAAAACATTGTGTCTTTCTCTCACTTGGCAAACAGATGCCAGATATTAGGGCTGCGAGTCACAAACCTGGGTGAATTTAAAAGGGAGGTTCTCATCATTCCCAGGGCCTTTGTCGAGAGTTGTAAAATAAATTGCCCTCATTAATTTTAATATTTCATGAAATCTCTGAAAGTGATGGCATTCTGGGCAGATTAATACAAAAGCTATAAAATTCACATGTGCCATATGTTATATGAGCACCAAATGAGATGCCTGGGCATCAATATCCTTTTAAATTTGGCTTCAGCAGTGATTCATGACATACTCGTCCCTGGTGAGAACCTTGATATTGTGAGTGACATTATTTCAACGTGCAACTGGTTATTGGACTGGATTTATAGAATCCCACCATACCTGGTGTTTGCTGGCTGTTTCAGCTGCCTTGGTCTGTGTAGTGGCACCACCAGTGAAGGCTCATTCACTCCGGGTTCAATAGCTGGGCTCAGTTGCCTGGGTAGGTGCTTTGGTGCAGACCGGAGCTCTTTCACAGCTGCTTCCACACTAATGAGCCAGCTCGGGTTTCTGCATTAAATCCACCCTTTCTGCTTTGTTTTCCTGCTTGCAGCCTCCCCAGGCTCCTCACATTTAGCCCTGGCTAAAAGCAGGTTAGCATATCCTCTCCTGGTCCTCCTGACTCCAAAGTTTATTTGGGAAGTGCTTTGCCCAGTCAGCATCATCAGGTGCTGTTTGTAAACTTATGGTATTAAACACAACTATACTTCGGATATTCCTTCAGTGTCTGTGCAAATACCTGTGAAAGTGGCCTGCCAGCTGAGTTTGGGGGGTTTTGTAATTATTATTTTTTTATTTATTCCTTGAAAGCCCTGGCAGCATCGAGGCTGGACTGTGCCAGCATAGTCACAGGCAGTGCTTCCTATCTGGCTGTCTGCTTTTTGCCCTGCCTCTCCTCGGATGCTGCATCTGCTCATTTATCTCAGAGCTATCCATCATTGCTTAGGTCTCAACCTGTCACACCCAGACTACTTTTTGGAAGGGGAGTGCTGTGAGGAGCCTGGGCATTTTGACATGCTGTGCTCCCTTGGCTTGCCAGGCTCCCCCACAGTGCCTGCATCCTGCAGCAGCACATCCTGGGTCCCTTTGCCAGTGCCAGCCCCAGCGAGGTGGCCAGGATAACTTACTCCTGCCACTAGCAGCAAAACAATGCTGTGGTTTGGTTGTGTTCACTTGCTGAGAAGTTAAACCTGACCCTGAACGGGGATTTGAGATCCACCCTTGACAGACATGTTTTGATTATAATTGTCTTAATGCACTTTTAACCTGGAGGTTGTTCTGCAGCTCACAAGAATGGCTTTAAAAATCCTATCCCATGGGCTTTCCTATGTGCTGGGCTTTAGTGCCATTAACAAGAGCCATTACGTGTTTTTTTTTCTTCCTCTGTTTGCTAATATTTAACGTAACGGTCTAATGTGCTTAAAATAGTCCATGTTCTTCCTTAGGCACTATTTATTTCTTAAATAGTCAGTTTTCAGTTTTTCAGGCTGCTGCTTTTTCTCTGAAGAAACAGGTTTTCAGAGAAAGAGCTGCCAAAAAAAAAAAATCCAGATACAGTTACTATGTAGGAAAGAGAGGATTAGTTGGCAACATACTTAGGTTTTTGTAGAAAAAAAAAGCACACAAGGCGTGAGCCCTTTGCCCAATAGAAGTGTAGCTGCTGCTAGACAGTATTTTATACCCTTTGCATGCTGATTTCATAGCACTGTAGATGCCCAGGGATGGTGTAAGCAGACCCAAGCCCTGGCTGTTGTGTATGTACAAGAGAAAACAGAGCCCAGCACTCTGGACTGACACTGTGAGTTTATGCATGTCTCTCGGATAACTCTTGAGAGAAAAGTCAAAGGTCCCCGAAAGCATCTAATCAAGGCAATCCAGGGGCAATTAAAAGCCTGCAGGTGTCTGTGCTGCAGAGTGGGTGTGGGCATTGATGAGGAAAGCATTAAGCGAGCGGGAGAAAGGCTCGGGGACTGAAGTTCAAAATAGAAAACATGTTAAGTGTGTGGATGAGAGCACTGCCTCCTGCTGCAAAACGTGCCTGAATCCCTGTGCAGCCCCTCTCTGCCTCCTGGCTTCGGGGTGAGAGGGGAGAAGCCAGGGCTGGGAGATGAGTGGGAACCCCCTGGTGTGCCTGAGCCAGCAGTGAGGAGTAAGCGCTGTCTGGGATCTCACTCATCCCCTGGGCATCCTCATTCCCTGAGCATCCTGTTCCCCTGATGTCTTTACTAGGCACTGGCTGCCCTGCAGTGGCTCTCTCCCCTCCAGGCCTTCTTTGTCTCCCTCTTGGTCCAAGATGGGAAGGCAGGAGGCAAAGACTGGCAGGACAAAGGCAGGGCTAGGCTTTGTGATAGTGCTGCCATATCATCCATTGGTGCTGGGCAGGCAGCTTGCTCGCAGGAGCTCTCTGGAGGGAATAGAGTCATCTGGAAGGCTGAGGCACGCGTTTTTCCTGCGCTGCATGACAGTGGGGTATCACTTTAAATAGGTTTTCTCGATGCGATTTCCACTGTTCACTATCCCCTCGGGATTTCGGCGCGTGTGAGGCAGGCGGGGAAGGTTTCCTAGGAGAGAGACGGTGCGGGCTGTGCCTGCTCACCCGTCTGTGTCCCCAGGGGCATGTCACTGGCTGTCTCACTCCTGGCACGACGCTGTGACATCCCGCCCTGGCCTTATCCCCCTGCGGCGCTGGAAACGAGAGGCTGAAGGAGAGTGGAGGAGAAAAAGATGCAGCTCTGAAAGGGGCATGGGGGTGTCACTGTGCCAAACCCACCAGGGCTGAGCGAGATTTCAGCCCCAACCCTAAAGACATCCCTGCTGTGGGATGAAGATGTGTTATGGGGGTGCTGGGAGGGAAATTTCCAGCAAACAGTGTGGCTGCAAGAAGGAGAGGAGGAGGAGAAGCCATCCATGGGTCAGGCAGCCTTGGGCACCCCGGGAGCTGCTGGAATTTTTAATTTTCCCCCGTGTCCAGGGACACTTGTTTGGATTTTCTGGTGGTATCGATGAGATGGGTCATTCCTAGCTGTCAGGACACTCGGGGGTTAATCAGAACATTTCTCCATTCTTTCAGCAGAAGGACAGCAAGTCCTTGCTGTGTTTTGTTTTTAATCAGTTGGCCAGTTCATGTAAAGCAATGTCAGAAAAAGCATCTTCCAGTGACAATATGATTAATTCCTTCTTGAGGAAAAATAACAAAAAGAGTTGGGGTTTTTTTTTCCCCTCTTTTTTTTGCCATTACTTGGAGATGGTCTGACAGTAAAGAACCTTTGATTAATTGCACCAAAGGAATTATAATAGACACCTTTTCTTGGCACCATCTGTATTTTGTATGATTTTGCTGTTATCTCGTTGGCTCCATGCAGAAAAATTATCTCCAAGACCACTGTAAGGGATGTTAACTTCCTTTCCTTATTACAGATTGATCTTTGATATCTGCTTTTCTTCACGAGCTCTTTTATTCCCACAAGTGATACAAACCTTTTGCTGTTTTCCATATATTGCACTTAAGTAGTTCAAAACCTTTGGAAGCTCATACTGGAACATTTAATAAAGACTCAATGATTGCTGTATTTCGAAGGGTATATGATACGAGAAATCATATATTGTTTAATAGCTGAATATATCTATGCTGTTTATTTCAGATAAACCAATATTTTTTTAATAAGACAGAGAAATGATACCTTCTTTTTGTTGTTTATATCCACTAGAGTGAGAATATTTTCCCATCTGTGGTTTCCAGTTAAATGGATTTTCAATCTCTCTGAAATTTCTGCTCCAGTCTCAGCAATATTTGCTTAAGAGTAATCAGAGTATTACCCAAATCTCTGTTCAAAGCAACAGTGACCTTACCAGTGGTAGGCAATAATTGGATTATTTTCAGAGCTGTAGGAAGATTCACTGTAATAACAAAAGAAGAAATACCAAATGATAGCACCACTTGTCTTCAGCGCTGTGAGCCACGGCACTTTCCATATTCTGGATATTGAGTGAGAAAGGCAGAGATCTGGGGAATAGATGCTGCCTTGCAGTTTGGGATGATGCATGTGCTTATGGTGGGAAGGTTCTTTTATTACAAAATCCTTAAGGTTGGAAAAGACCTCTAAGAGGATGAGTAAAACAGTTAACTCAGCACTAAACTATATCCCAGAAAACATCCACATGCCTTTTTTGAAGATGATGATGATGATTATTATTATCAGTACTATTATCAGTATTGCTGTTATTGAAGTACTTTTGTCAGGGTGTGATGCTCTGTGTGTGTACCCAGAGCAGTGCTCACCTGCCTGGAAGCTGAGTTTCAGCAGGTGCTGCCTCACTCTGGTGATGCATTCACAGGCACAGCCCAAAACATCCTCCCTTGGCAGCTGGGACACCTCTGTGTCCCTGTCCCTGCTCACACAGCCTGGCCCTGGGGTGCAGGAGCAGCACTCCCATGCAAATACCAGTGGGGCTTCCTCCAGAAGACAAATTGGAAACCATTTGGGAGAGCAAATCCACACCCGCCCAGTGTCGGGTGAGCCTGATTGCCTCCCTCTCTGCTTTTAATTGTAATGAATTATCTGGCTCAGCACAGCGGGGTGCTGAGACTCTTGGCTGAAACTTGTGTAATTCACGTAAGTGTTTACATAAAAGCCAAGTAAATGTTAAGCTTCCTACAGATTCCAATGTACACGAAGCCTTGTTTGTATTCAGTTTGGGAGACTGGGGAAGAGAAGCAGCCCATATGGCTGTGCACTGGAGCAGGGAATGTGTGTGTCTGTGCATACACATGCACAGGTCTCCTGTGGCACTTCTAAACAGGGTTCAGTGGTGGATGTGGTAGTACTAGTTAATGGGTGGACTTGATGATCTTAGAGGCCTTTTCCAACCTAAATGAATTGTATATGTTAAAATAAAAATTTTGACCTTTAATTTTCCCCTGGACTGGGTTTTGTAGTGACTTGTCTGGTTAGCCCACCAAAAAAAAAGAATTCTGTGTAATTTTGGTTTTGTTAAGAGGAGCTCAAGGGCACAGAGGAGTTTTTTCCTCTTGACCACTAAAAAAAGAGACTTGTGCCATTGAAGCTACCAGTGTCCTTTGATGTCCTCCCATGTGCCCATATCATGCTTTTAATTACTACAAATGAGCCTCCTGCAGCCCAGGCTGCTGTGTAATTCTAACCAGGTCTGCTCGCCAGATGGGATCTTTTCTGGGCAGGACCTTGGCAGTGTCTGTCCCCACACTGGTGACAGGAAGCATGTCACACAAGGGGGATGAGGTGTTGTTCCTGACCTGGGAGGCACCTGGATGTGGAGCAGAGCTCCCTTAGCCTGGCTCTGCCCTGGTGGGTTGAGAGGTGACCCTTGGCTCTTAACACAAGGTCTGGCCCTGCAGAGCACCAGCTCTCTTGGCTTCCCCTCGACTTGAGAGGAGCCAAACCCTTGTTACTGTCCTGGTGAGGCCAGGTTTGCTTTGAAATAACCAAACCAAACCAGGCTGTTAGAGATTTTGCATTAAGATAATTCCCTGGGCACAGTGCAGCCAGGAGATCTCTATACCTGGATGTAATTTATTTTTAGAAAGCATGTTTAGGTGCATAATGACCTCATTACCGTGCCAGTTGCACCCCTGCCTGTTTAAGAGTATTTAATTGTTTTCATTCCCTGTGCACAGCCGTGTAAGTGGATAGAGCAGAGGCAGAAGAGAAAGGGAGGTTGTGTGATGGGAAAAAATAAAGAATGCTGAGGGAGAAAGCAAAGAGCTTGTCTTGAATAATCTCTGTAAGATTCTCTTCCAAAAGAATCCCAAAATGCAGGGAACTTGCAGTGTTTTGGAGCTATTTCCTCCAAAGAGGAGAGGCAGCTCCTTCCACTGCTTTCTGAGGAGCCACAATTTTTTCCTCTCTTAGATTTTTCTGCTGAGGAAAAAAAAAGAAATGTTTGAAAGGCAACCTAAGCTCCCCTTCATCAAATGTCTGGAAGCTGGGGATTGAGGAGGGAGACTGAGACAGTGTGCACAGTGCCCCTTCCTGGCTGCTCCCCAAGGATTTCTGTCGTGTCTGCTTGCCAAAATCTCAAAGTGTCTCTGCCCTTCCCCAGAGAACCCCCCAGCAAAGAGAGTAGCCAGCTGCACCCTCCCCCCCTTCCCCCTCCCAACCACATCTTTTTGTCTCTTTAAGTTGTTATCATCTCTTAGGCAACAAATGGGACAAAATTCCCTGAGAGAAAAAAAAAAAAAAAAGGAAAAATCCTAACCTTCAACAACTCCTCACTGCTCCTGTGCAAGAAAGAATGTATAAAAGCAGGTTAAAGAGAGAGGAAAGGAAGGGAAAAAAAAAAAAACCCCTTACATTTTTCTGGCAGTGGTTTTCTAAGGAGCCTTGATTATTCAGCAGCAGTGGAAAAAAACACAGAAGATGTAAATAATCTTCAGGATTATGCTAAAGCCAAGATTCAGTCATTTTCCTGGAAAAAAAAAATGTATGAGGCCTGTGCATTTAATAACGATCAACCAGAATTTCTCTAGGGCTTCTTATATTTTCATTAAAAGGATCAGTTGTCTTGAAGAGAAATGGTAATTCTGGTATCTACAAATACCCTTTGGTTGGGAAGCATGTGGTTCAGGTTGGTGTGCTTCTGTGATTGGGCTTTTTCTTCCCGTTTTCGTGATACTAATGTGCATTCACATCCATGGTTACACACTGAAGTGATCAAAAGCAAGGAGTTGGTTTATCATGAAATGGCAAACCAGGGCTGTACTTTGCGGTGCAGGATGTATCAAGATAAAAAACACAGCATGATTTTTAGCTTTCCCTGTGTTTATGTTTGGTGCCAGAGGTACTCAAGTGATTTTTCAATGTGTATACATTGCAGTCAGGTTTTCAAAAAAAAAAATTACAGTATCTGTTGAAATCTATACTGGATCTTACTTAGCCTGCTGGGCTTAATTTTAGACTATCGAGTTTAGTGTTCAAGTAGAAAAAAAATGGGTTTGTTGTGTGTATTTAATCAAGTGCAGCAAAAAAGTTTCACAGGCATCGTTCGTCTTCACAAGCCAATTTTGATTTCCATTTTGTAGAAAAACCCTGCCCCAGTAAAATGAACTCATTTATTGTGCAGATCTGATGGCACCAAGATTACAGCTGCTGGCAGGTATCGGCTGGTTTATGGGGACACTCCCCATATGGATTTTTGTTTTTATGGGGTTTCAGCATTGAGAACTGTGTGTTTAATCACTGTAGAAATGCCGGGAGCCAAGGATTTAGGGATGCTTGGAAAAAAGGGAAAGTGCATGGTGTTCCCATTGCAGCTTCCAAAACACGAGATGTGCTGCAGATGCCTGCGGCTGCTGGATTACCAGCAACTGGCAGGGTTTAGGATGCTAATGCATCCTTAGGCAGCTTTTATCCTTCACATCCATCTGCCCTCCTGGGAAGCCCCATCGATGGAAGAGGTGCTCATCCCTTTCATGGTCCACCCAGGTGTGGTCACGCAGTTGGCACTGGGTGTGAAGGAGGTCTGTGGTCCTTCTGTGCTCAGCTCCTGCTCCATTCCTCAGGCACTGGGTGTTTCCATGGAGTGCAATACCTGAGGAGATGAGAGTAGGGTGAAGAAGGGAATTGTCCTTCATAATTTGTGGCAAGGAACCACTGAGGCCAGCAATGAATGCATCTCTTGTGTGTGGGGCACAGCCAAGGTGACACTTCCAGCAGGCAAGGCTGGAGCTGAAGCTTCCTCTGGGGGGGAGAACCCTGTTGGCTGCAACTACAGAACATTTTAGTATTTAATAAAAACTTGCAGAAATGTCGTGGCTTGCCAGTCTGGGCTTTGGTGGCACGTGGGTAGTTCAGAAGGTGCTTTGGCTGTGGTAGTGGTCACACGTGTGAACAGCCAGTGAGGTGCCTGGCTGGCACAGCCTGAGCTACAGGCATCCTCATGTGTGCAAACTTTGGGCAGGCAGGCATGAAAATCTGTGTCCCAGGAGTGGGGTTAGTAAAAATACGTGGCTTTGTATCAGACAGCCCTTTGTGTGTGGGAGATGCTCTGATTTATTAGTGCCAGAGCTTGTCAAGGTGAGACAGTGGGGCTCACATTGCTCACAAACAAATCCCAGTCATCACTGCTCAAACACCTGTCTGGGGTTTGTTTCCAGCAGCCCTTAACTCAAGAAGCAGTTCCCGTCCCTCCAGGTTAAGACACATGCAAAGAACTGGCTGGGGGAGAAAGAAGTTATGTGTGCTGAGCTGCAGGAAGGGAGCACTGGTGTTTTTCATAATTTGAAGTGCTAAAACCATAATCTTCCAGTTCTGTTTATGAGCATCCTGGCTGTGTCATATATCTGTGGGCTGGTACAGCAATATATTCTTCTTCAGGTCCAGACGTGCCAGGGGTGATGGCTTGTGAGCTATTCTGGCAATACAAAAAAGAAACCAAAAACCCAAACCAAACTAACAAACAAAATAGAGAGAAAAAAAAACCAAACAACTGGGAAGGGGGCAGGGAGGGTATGTGATGCCAAGTGGAACAGCTCCGTCTCACCCGCCTCGAAGAGAAATGATGGAACACTGAAGGAGACAGGCTCCATTGCACAGATTAATGTGCAGTGTTTGAAAGAGCCAAGAACATTTTATACACACACGGCAGGGCTGGAAGGAGCTGGGAGGCTCATCTCTGCAGAAACCATTCCTTTCCCTAAGAGAGCATTTTAAAAAAAATATAAAGGAGAGTACAACGGTCTCCAGGAGAGCCCAGCCACTCAGGCAGTTTAATTGGCTGAACGTAGAGCTTTACAGTTGGGATTAATATGAATATTTCTTAATAATGTGTGGTGACACATTGTCAGGAGTTCCAGGGTCAGGACTGCAAGGCTGCACAGCGGTTGCAATGAAAATTCTTGCCTTTCCTTCTGGTTTTTATTACTGCATTAACTCCCAATAGTGCGTATTGAAAGGAAGATGTTGTTAAGTTGGTTTCTTTGTTTATTCCTGTGGAACTAGTGAGAAAAGTGGAAGGATGAGCAGAGCCTGGCAGTGATGCCTGCATTGTGCATCCACACATGTTTTGACCTGCACACAGGGATGTGCAGTGCATCAGTATAAACCTAAGCAAAACCCACCAGAAAGCAAGTAAAAGTGATTTAGCAGTGCTTGAGGTGGCTTAGAAGAACCTGAAGCCATTAGTGTTTTTACAAGCATTTTTCAGCTGGCCTTACTGCCTTTTATCTCTGTGGGTCTCCCCTGAGTGACCACCAGCAGGGGTTGCCTGCGGGGAGGGGATGGCTCTCCTGTCCCTGCTCTCAGGCAGCCAGGGGATGTCTGTGGCCGTTGTTGAGGGTTATTTTGCTGCTCCTGGGTTTTTTCCTTCTTTCTCTCACCTTCTCTCCTGGTAATTTCAGAGCGGGTTCTGGGAAGCCTGCCTCCTTTATCAGCATGTGTAATTGCCACCAGCCCTAATGGGATGCACTCAGAAGAATGTTTCTGTAATTTCCCTGCACTCCCACCTGCCCTTGCCCCTCTCCAGGAGTGATTGCCTCCACAGGTTTATAATCAACATCTCGCCCAACGCACAAGAGGGTTTCCTGTGCCTGGAGCCACTGCAGAGCAGTGAGGCTGAAGCCTTCCCCACTCTCTCTAAAGCCTGTGCCTCTCTAAATTAGTGGCACAACAGTGAGCAGCAAGCACACAGCTGATAAAAGTCTCAGCAAGGCGTTTGTTGCTGTGATAATTTTCTTTTATGCGCAGATAATTTCGATAGAGTTGGGCTTCTGAAGCCCACTGTCATCAGGGTGGAGTGAGCTGACCTGTTAATCATAAGAGGAATTAATGGGAATTACAGCTGGTGGAGCCCCCCCCTCTCTCAAGAGCTTGGTTCAGGGGTAGCACTGGAGGGGAATTCAAAAACGAAGCAGCCTGTGTTGTCCTTAGAGCTGCAGATAAAGTGGCAGCAAGGCAGTTCCCCGGGGAGAAGGGAGGTGTGGAGGAGATAAACTCCAGAAGCACAAACATCAGATTAACAGCCTAATTCTGAGGAGCATGAGCACACATGCATTTTCATTGCATCCACTTGGTAATTAACAGAGACTTTTAATTTAACCGAGAGGGAGACCAGAGCTGCCAGGATTTCCAACCTTTCTGGTGCCTGTATCCAAAGGAGACCAGGTGGGATGATCCTGTTACCTCTCTGGACAGGGCTTCTGTGGTGTAAGTTGATTTAGCACCACTGATGTGAAGTGAGCTGAAATTCAAAGGATTCCTGCTGATGTTTTACCCTGTCTGAGGTCCTGACTATCTGCACATATTACCAAACAGCTGCTAGATGAATTCACCAAGCATTTCCTCCAAGTTTTCTTTTTAGGATAATTTGCGTTTAAAATGCTATATATCCATGCAGCCTGCAGAGATTAAAAAAATGTTTATCTCCTCCATGCAGAAGACTCATAAAATCTTTAAATGTGCTTTATATTGGTGTTTCTCGAATGAAGGGTTGATTATCTGGTCTCAGATATCCAAAATGTGGTCATTGTGTGCCTGAGCATGTGTACAGAAGAGCTCTCTGGTGAGTAGTCAGAGGCTCCTCAGACAGACTGTACTTAGGAATTTGTGAAGAATAACACAGCAAATTGCACTGAAATGCTCTTGTCATTGTGCATTCCAAATGCACGTGCCAGGGCGTGGAAGAGAGGACAGCAATTAGTCAGTCTTGTTAATAATGAGTATGGTGCTGGGAAGGGAAAAAATGGTGATAGAAAGATTTGTTTGTTTTGTAACAGTAAAAGGAAGGTAAATGGCATTTGGTCAGTTGCATGTGTGCACTTCAGGAGTTTTTAAAGTCTGCTTATCAGTTTGGGTACTAATTGATAGGGAGGAGGGGTAGGTTTTATGCAGAACTAGCAGCAGGCTTGTGCTTTGGGGAGCACCATGAAGTAGCTCTCCGTGAGGGCAGCTGAAGAGAGCTGCCCTGAATGAAGATGATGTGCTTGCCCAGCACAGGCACTGATGGGACCATGGGCACCCCTATGCTGTGCCAGCCAAGGAGGAGTTTCTCTCTCTCCCTCAGTGGGATTCCCTGTTTCCCCAGGGAGCAGCAATGGTCCTGCCAGTGCATGGGGAGCCGCACAGCTGGAGAGGAAAGGCTGGTTTGGAAAGAAAGGGCTGTTTGAGGTACGTGGAGCTGGGTGTCCTGAGTAGCAGCAGTGATGCTGTGGGCTGGTGCTTTCCTGTGACAGAGACCAGCAATGTGGTTGGGACACAAAACCCACAGCCTGAGCACATTGCAGAGGATACGTGGACACAGCCTTTACCTGGAATTCCACTGTGTGGTTGCAAATGAGGGTGTGAAAGTCCCCCTACAGAATGCATGTTCAAGAAAGGGTGAGCACCTTTCTTAAATAATTAATTTTGTGATCTTCTGGATGTCATTCAAGGATTTAAGACCAGGGGAAGAAATACATTACCCTGATCTCTGATGGTGCTGAGGCTGGCTCAGCTGAGGCTGGCACTGAGTGGAGCAAGGGTGGCTTTAACTCTGTGTTTGTCATGGGGAAGCTCTGAAGGTCCCTGTTTGCTGTCCCATATCTAGTGGTGAGGTGCTACTGCTCACCTACTGAACAACCCAGGTTAAATAACACAGCGGGGAAAACTCAGACTTGCAGGGGAGGGTAGGGAGAATATATTTTGGGTAGTCTGTCAGTCAGCTTGACACTAATTGGTTGCAGTAAGTAATCGTTCTCCATGTAAATTAGACTCCAATTTCCTCTGTAGTCTGTCTGTTTGCTGTGTGGGCTTCGGTCTCTAATTAGGCTCTCACGTGGCAAACCTGGTTTGTAAGCTGCTTTTGTTCCTGGAGAGCCAGGCTCAGCCCTCCCTGAGGCTGCCAGTGCTCTTCAAGCCCCACTCCCCAGCGGAATGTTTCTTAGATTAGCACTGCCAAGTTCTAAGTTCTTCTTTTAATGTACGTTTTGATTACTTCTATATTTAAAGCTTGCAGTGGTGGTGGGGTTAGAATGCAAAGAGGCTTTTTAGACTTGCAATGGGAATACCCCTCCAAAGTGCTTCCTCTGTGTTCCTGGAAGCCCTGCTCGCTCCTCCATGAATAGACCTCATTGAATCCCAGCCTGTGCTGGGGCTGGGGCAGCTTGCCCACATCTGGATTCTGCTGCCAGTCCGCCGGGACACCTGGAGTGCAGACCACTGGCTCCCCCCTCGCTCCGAGGAGCTGTGTGAGCACATCCAGAGGTCACCCAGATGCTAGCCCACGCTCTGGAGCTGCTCCAGGGTTGCACATCTGTAACTGAGTGCAGCAATGTGCAGTTGCACGAGAGGCTTTTATCCCTGCCTGCCGGTTGTTGTAAATGAATGCAGGTTTCCAGGTCGCTGCCTGCAGCAGGCAGCTGCCCACGGTGCAGCCCTGTGCTTCCAGAGCTGCTGCCAGCAGAGCCAGTGTAGCCCAAGTGTGAATCAGGGTGAATCGTCTAGGTCTGTGTATAGCAGAGAAGCACGTATCTCTACAGTCAATGTCTGCACCAGGCTGGAAAAAAAAAAGGCAAATTGTATGTTTTGGCCAGCCAGGGTGTTTGCCAGCAGCAAAAATTGTGAAATTCAGTATAACTTCAGGAGGAACCATGTGCTGATGGTTTCTGCAAACCTTCTCCATACGTGTTACAGTCCTGCCCCAGATGTGAAAAGAGCACTGGTAGGCTTTCTTACAAATAGTGCTTTTATTGGCATCCTGGTATTTACCATACTGATTTTTGATCTGGTGATACCAGCTGAGAGTTGCCAGCTTTCTTCAATGCTCTCACATGGCTGTTGCTCCAAGTAAGTAAATAAGAAACTTTTTTTTTTGTGAGAAAAATGAGCATGGGGGTGTTTTTTTTATTGCTTCTCTTTGCGTGATTTATACATTGGCAAGGTAACTTTGCTTTCATACCGCTAGTCAAAACTGGGAAGGACGTTTCCTCTGCGGAGAGCTGCATTTGGGTAGAGGGACAGGATTGGATCAGGGTTTGGGGTTTTCACCAATAAGCTAAAGCTGCGGTGGGCGTCACTCCGGCAGCCGGGGCAGCCGCCAGGGACCTGCCCTCCCCAGATGACCACAGCCAGTGGCCGGGCACGGGCAGCCCCAGCTCCGGGCTCTGCTGTCCCGAGGATGCTCCAGGGTCTGTCCTGCCGGTCCTTCCCCCTGCCCTCTCCCGTTCCATGGGGCTCTCGCAGCCTGTGAATGCCTGCTTAGCCGGGGTAAGTAATCGCGCCCCATTTACAGTATCTGAGAGTACAAGTGCCTTTAATGCACTACAAGTGTTTGCATTTAGGAGATGGTTTTCTTTTTCAGCTCTGATTCCTGCCTGCCTTTGCGAGCATCGGCTCCCTTTGCAGGCAGAGTCCAGGGGCTGGCGGGGGCCAGGCACAGGAGCAGGGCTGTGCTGTGTCCTCTGTAATATTTGACTTAATATCCGGACACAGTAAAACTTTTCCTTGATGCAGATGTGACTTCTGTCGCCAGTCCCTGAGCTGCTCCTGCTTTTTCACTCTCTTTAAAACCCATGAAGGGTAAAACCCCGCGGGAGGCTGCAGCTTATCTTCAGCTCTGAGTTTCCAGACGTGCTGTGTGTCTTCTCAGCTGTTGCAAGGATATGTGTGGAATGACAGAATGCGGATTTTGGGTCTTTGGCAGCTGTGTTTAATGCAGGATAAAGGGGTGTTTTAACTTTGGGATGTTAGATTTCTTATGCCTTTGTTAGTATGAATAGAGAAGAAAAACTGCAATTTTATTTCAGGCAAAACAAAAGCTTCTTTTGAAGGAAACAAAGTGTGTTTTAAGTACTTAATCAACTTGCTGAATTCAGTTGCTTTAGGATAATTTAGGAATTAGACTGAAGGAGGCTGTGTTAGTAACAAACTGTGGTTTTGGTTGGAAACAAGGATTCATTCCTGCTGGAGAAGGCAGAGGAAGCCGCAGCCTGTGGGCAGAGCTCCTGGGTCTGTTTGCAAGGCAGGGGGCTGGGGGTTTAACAGCATCCTCTATTTGCCTTTGTTTAGGCTGTGCAAATTATTTGTGTGCTTTAGGATTCTTTCTCTCCTTCAGCAGATGTTTTGTCTGTGCAACTGGTGGAATAATTAGTGAGAGACTGGTGTGCAAACACCTTGGGGGTGGGTAGAGAAATCCCAGAGTCCATCCTGGAGCAGCTGGCTGAGGAGCACAGTCAGCACAAGATGCCAAAAGCAAAATTCACATGGCCCAACGTATTTGACTTTATTTCTGCAGAGGGTTTGTTCTCCCTGCTGCCAAAAACAGGCAGGCGCTGCATCTTAGGGCATAAGACCCTGCTGCTGCATATGGCAAATTTCTCTCAATATGTGAATCATTCACTTGGGATTTTTATGGTGGTGGCTGGGGATGATTAAATGTTCAGACTGTAGGAAATTACCAAGAGATATGAGTGTTTTCCTCAGTGGCTTTGGCCCCAGTGGTGGGGTGGATCAGGCTGACTGTAGATTTTGAAGTCTCAGGTTGTGTGAGCATGTTTTTGCTCAGCTGCCATTTCAGTAATGGCAGCAGCATGCTGCTTCCTCTAATGATCCTAATTTGAGTTATCGGTTATTTCCTTAATTAGGTACTTCATCTACTTACACCTTAAATGAGTCTATTTGTTCACTCGGAGAAGGAGGAAAAAGTTCTTTCTTTTTTTTTTTTTTTGTTTTTAAAGGGTGGCAGTGGAAATGTGCTGGTGTGTGTGGTTCTAACTCCAGGAGATGTTGGTGCTTCTTGTGGGCTGACTCTTCTGGCAGCATGAATTTGAAATGAGATGTAGATGTACATTTATTCCTGGTATCTGTGTTATGCACACACACAAAATATGTTCAAGTGGTCCCTGTTCATGTGTTAACTGGACTGAGGCTGGGGTTGTATCTCAGGACCAGTTCTGAAGGGAATATAGCATCTTTTAATCGCCATTGGTCTTTACATTTACTTAGCACATGGCACTGTGTTGACCACCCAGTGTCTCCACACAGCACTTCAAGAGCAACCTCTCCAGCTGGCACCAGTTCCTCACCAGTATTCCCCACATGCCATCCATCGCTGCACTTTTTCCTCAATCTCAAAGAGACTCAAATGTTTCTCTTTGGAGACTCCTTGTGATCCATGTGGCAGCAGCCCGTGCTTCAGACCAGCCTATTTATTCCTATTTTAGTACTGTTTATTACTTTAATGATACTCCCTTCATTAGCCTTAGCTTCACACTCTCCCTGGCGCAGAACTCGCTGAAACACGTATTGCGTAATGAGCCTGCTTCCATATTTAAACCAGAGAGACAGGAGCTGGGACTCTCCCAGCTAAAATGGAACTGAATGCTTGCCCTTCAGTTACATTAAGGCATCTGTGCCAAAAAATTAAGTATTTGGGAAGAACTACCAAAAGTTCTGACGTACACAAGCTTTAGTCCATTTAGTCTTCTACATTTTTAGCCGTTTGGACTGTACGACTTTCCTCTGTCAGAGAAAATGTTTCCTGTGGCCCATGTGAAAAGGCAGAGCACTGCCCTGCAAAGCAAAACCACAGGGAGCAGCACAAACGTGTCTCCAGCACCAGCACTCACTCCAGCTGGGACCTGCTGGAAATCCCACGTGTCATGTTTGGCAGCACACACAAACCCCCAGCCCCAGTGCTGCCAACCCCAGCTGGCTCTGGGCTCTCAGCATTGCTCTTGTGGTCTTGGGTATCCCAGGGGAACTGCAGCTTTTGGGTTGGTTAGTGAAATAGCTGAGGGTTGGTGGGAAGGAATCAAATACGGGAATTCTAATGGTCCAGAAAACAATATCCTAATATTTCTAAGTCATGATTCCTAAATGATTCTCACGGTGTTGTGCAAGCAGGCGTGGTGGATCTTGTGGTCAGCTGTGCTTTGGACACCACAGTCACTGATACTGCAATGCCTCTGGCTGATCCATGTTCCCTTACATGTCTGTCCTGGATTTCGTGTGTTACCTTGGACAAACCATGGACACCCTCCAAGCCTCAGATGGGGGAGAACAGCGGAGTTCCTGTTGCAGCAGTTCAGGAGTTGGTGTCAGAGTGGTACCCAGGGATTCATGTATCCAGAGGGTACCTGCAGCGGACCCCCATTGTAACAAGGACCTCCAAATGCAATGGAAAAAGACAGTAAAACCAAATAAGCTAGACTCCAGAAGAAAATATATTGCAGGCTTGTCCCTTCTGTTTTTCTTCCTGTGCTGATCCTGGGAGGAGGTAACTTAGAGGAAATACTTGCTCTTAACAGGGTTCAATTTCTCTTTGCATTCATTGGGAATCTGTTTGGATTTTGCCCTGTTGGTGTTGGTTTATGCAGTGATGTTTCCAGCAGCTCAATTGTATGGCTGTAGTTCTGACTCTTAGTATTTTCTGCAAAGATAAAAAAGAAAGATGGTACTGAGTAATGAGGTGGCCATTTAATCACAGCAGGACTCGCAGGAAAATGTGCATTAAGTATTTATGGGACAGTATTCATTAACATTTTCACTCTGTTGACACTGGGCAGTTCAAGAAAGCTGCCGAGAGAATCGGAGTCTGTGTTGCAGAGCCAGAGACCTGGAAAGGGCTGCAGCAGAGGAAAGGCATGAACGCTGGCTTTGTTACCAGATGTGTTCCTCGTAGCTGGCATTGCCTTTGGACTTGCAGCAGTAAGCAGGATTTCAGTAGTTTCACTTACCATTCTCAAAACGCTTGTGGTAAATATTTTAGGTCTGATTTTTCTGGCTGCCGTGTCTTGTGAGAGTGCAAGTGGCTGACACCGAACCCCTGGTTGGCAGGCAAGCAATTAGAGAGATAAGCCTAAGTGACTTCATGTGTCTCCTTTTTGGATTGCTCTGAGTTGATGTAAAGGGCTGGGATTAGCAGAGATTGAGTTCTCAGAGTGCTGGAAACCAGCTGTGGCCAGGGGCCTCTTCCAACATGAGCTGTAGGTACCGAGTTACGGAGTGAGTTTTCTGTGGGCATGAAATGATGCCAGGAAGATTAGAACTGATGATAAAATGGTATTAATGCTTGCTTCATTAACAGCATAGAAGGCATCAAATTACTCTGGTGCTATAAATCAAAAGTGTTTCTCGTATCTGTTAAGTGAAGCTGTTTAAATGGTTGAAATACATTTACTTGCTGGCCACTGCATCCTCAGATACAGGATCACAGCAAGGTGTATTACATTTCCCACAGTGTTAATGGAAGGTTTGAAGCAGTAGCAGCCTGATGGTTTAAATTTTCCTTTGAGATGACACAGGGTCTTGTGTTAGATTTTAGGATGCCTTGTCCTAAACCAGTACTGTGAGCCCAAGTCTGGCCTCAGGCTCATGTCAAAAGCTGTAGTGGTTGCACAGGTCTGCCAGATTTGGGATTTGGGGCTGGAGGTCCATGATGCTGGCCCTGTCCAGCCACAGCAAGTGATGTGCCCAGATCAGGCTACGCCCACAGGCGCCTCCCTTGGTGGAGAGAAAGTTCCTTTTAGGATTAGTATCATCAGGAGACAGCTTTGTCCTACCTTTTAACAAGTGTAAAAGGGACATATACAGAGAGATAATTACCTCTTTTACCTGAATGCCTGTTGGATAAAATAAATGTTAATCTTGACTAATTAGCAAATGGAGTCAATGTGGATGTCTCTGCGATCCATTTATGTACTTGAGACCCAAATTGATTTCCACTGGTACCATTCAGCAGAGCAGCAAGTGAAAGGCCTGACTGTAGCCATGCTCTTGGCTTCCTGATACCTTTCTCCTGTCCTTTCTATGAGAAGGGAGATCCTGATGGCAGTCAAGTCAGGACAGTGCTTGTGGTTTGTGCCATTTGTGCAGCACAGAGAGCTTCTTCTCACTGGGCCTCAGCCTCTGGTTTGTCCTGTTTTTCACTGTGCATGAAGTGATGCCTTGTGGCACCCCACATAGATGGCTTTGATTAATTTGCCTCTGACTTTTCACTGCCTAAATGGTCATTTAGCGAATGTTCAGCAAACCTCCTGCTTGCAGTTATTCCTGAACTCTCCAACCCAGCCTGGGCTTCTCCTTTTCGTGGGGGGTTAAATTTCCTCAACATAAACATTTTCTGCTCTCTGAGCTTGTCCTTATTTGTTGCCTTCATACTCTCATTTTCTTAAGCACTGCAGGAAACAGTCCTTTGCTTGAAGAGCCTAGAGCTCACACCTCCAAACATCTTCACAGCAGATACTTTCTGAGTGTCTTAACACCCACTAAAAATCATTGGGAACTGAATCCTTAACTACTGCCAAAATATGCAGATACCCTGAGGATCTGACTGCTTCCCCTGATCACCTCCATTAGACCAGGGGATAGCAGAAAAGAAGTGAGAAGAGCATTCCCTCCTGGAGCTTGAGTACCAGAAATTATTCAGAATTAGTCTGGGTCTAAGCCACAGCATATTTTTGCAATTTAGGTCCTGTAGCTTGTCACATTGCAGATTTGCAACCCTTGTGCTGACTGTGGATGTTGATCCAGCCCCTAAAATTGGTGGAAGAGCATAGTTTTTTCTGTGCTATGTTCTCACTGCCAACTTTGTTGTGCTCCAAGGGAATTTAGCTTAAAGGTGCATCAGGGAAGGACATTAGATGAATAGCCGTCAGTGGAGGATGGTTGTATATTCCCAACAAAAATTGTGTTTGTCATATTTTGCCATTTTGTGTAGAACAGCTTGTCTCTGAGGCTTCAGGCACTTCAGAAAGTTGAGTATGGTTTGCCTCAATATAGAGGAAGCAACATTTTATTCAAAGTCACAGGCAAAATCATAGTTGACATCAAAACTAAACCCAGTTTCACATCTCTCTGTAAGCACATGGTGCTGCTCACTCAGGTGGAGGTGGAGAGGCTGGAAAAGCACAAGTGCTCTGCTCTGTGTCTTGTGTGGAATGAAAACTATCAAAGTCAGAACTTCTTTCACAGCAGAGATGTTCAGGGTGCAGCAAGTGTCAAAATCCTCGGCCGTGGTTTGTGCCGGTGCGTGCAGCAGTCGCTCAGGGAGGGAGGGAAATGCAGCTGCTGGGCTGTGATTGCTGCCGCTTACACTAATTACAATCGTCTCGCTGGTATCAGGAGCTTCCCTTCTCCTTCCCCATCTGTCGGGTTGGCCATCCGTGGTTGCTCATCCCTCTGAGGTACGTTTGAAGTGCCTGTTACCCCAGAGAGGCTGGCGGTGCTCCCCTCCTCTCCTCCGTACTGACACAAAGGGATGATCTCGGTTTGTACAGAGAAGGGATTTTGGGGTTGAGCTGTTTGCCTTGAATTGAGGCTGGGGAAGGGGGAGGTGTTGCCCTTACTCTGCAACTCCGCATTTCTAAAAATCTCAGCCACGTGAGCCACCCTGGTCTGGAGTATGCCAGCTTGTTTGGGATGGAGGGAAGAGGACTTTTCTCCTCTTTTTTTTTTTTTCTTTTTTCTTTTTGCCTTGTACCAGTACAACAACCAGGCTAACTACTGGTCTGAACAATCCCCTCCAGTCAGGGGGATTCCACAGGAATGTGCCTTCCAGATACACCACAGGAAAGTTCCCAGCTTTATCCCATCCACAGTTTTCCATAAATAGCCTCAACCCTCTGCTTCAGGAGTCTGGCTTAACACTGCCTTCAGTCAGCGCCAAGCTGACCCCCAGACTGCTGTTCTTTTGTTGCAAGGAGACATGCTAAGTTAAACACTCAGCAAAAAGAAAGCCCCATCCTTGGGATGCCCACCTGTTTTTTATTTCTCTGGGGAGGAGTTACGCCTTGTCACAGGGTGCTGGTTTTGCAGAACAGCCCACTCCAAAGAAACTGGCTGAGCCACAAAACAACAGGACACTAAGCCTCCAGCAGCAATAATTTCTTCTAAAAGGCTGAAACGTTTAGTCTGAGTGTGTTTAGCAAACATCTTTACTTTGCCCTTTGAAGATAAGCCCTATGTTCGACACAGCTTGGTAGGAGAAGAGGAAGAAATGGCCTGTAGTTTCATGTTTAATGAGCAGTGGCTGGTGGGAGCCATAGCATTCAGTAATGCTGGTGTCCCCTGTTAATTGCCAGCAGTTGGGTTTCTCCACCCCTCCTTGTGCTTGAGCTGTGGGCAGGATGCCCTCGTGGGCTCGTCTATGCTGGGAGCCCCACAGCTGAGGCTCAGGCTGGTGGAAGGCCAGCAGCAGCCTGGCAGGGTGATGTGGTCTCTCTGCAAGCCATGCCTCAGTGTGGCTATGATGGAAACAACCAGCATCTTACAGGACAGCTTTGAGCCTTCCCTAGCGCTGTTTCCAGGTGTGTGGGTCTAGGTCTGGCACAGTGAGGAGGGATGCTCTTGTGACACTGCCTGCATTGGACCCATCCGGGGGAGTGGGGACACACTGGGACCCCGTGGAGGAATCAGTGGCCGCCTTTCTGGCCAGCCCTCTCCTGATACGGTGTTAATCCCTCCCTGCAGGTGCTGATTCCCGCTGATGCCCCTGTGCCCAGAGCAGGCTACATAGTTGCATTTCCCTATAGATGATGATAAGATAAAAGCCTGGCGGTGTTCTACAAGGAGAGAAGAAGGTTTTTGGGGATGACAGGCTGCTGCAGGAGGCAGGGATGCGGGTTTCCAGGCCGCCTTTGATGAGGGCTGTGATTGATGCTGTGTTTGGAGCAGGCGGTGACGCGCTGACCTTTCCCTGACGGGCTGAGCGGCTCTAATGATCTTGATGGAGCTGGCGATTTGTGTATTGGGTTTGATGTACAAGGCTTGACACGGCATGGAGAGATGGGACTAGAGTATGACTGACAGCCCATTCCCATTAAGGACGGTGAGGCACAGGCTGTTCTCTAGTGATTCCTTTCAGCGAGAATGCTTTGACGAATTATACTGTAGCAGAGAAGTTTTGCTGTTAAATACCATCCTTTTAATAGCTTCCAAGCAGTTAGAAACAGATGAGAATGAAGTAACTTGCAGGCCAGAAGGCTTATCACTAAAAAGGCTGTCCAAATTATACACTTAATTAATATTTAGTGAATTGTTTTTACTCTGACTTTAATGTTAAGTCCTTAGGCAGATAAAACAATGCAGTGGCTGGATTCTCTTTTTTCTGTAATTCAGCTGTATAAAATTTCAAACCCTGTACTTCTTTCAGGCAACATTAAAACCTTTTAATTTCCATGAGTTGAGCTGTGTATAAATCACACCCTGGTTGGCACATCTCGTGGGTGCTTGTGGCAAGAGTAATGAATTTCATGGTTTGTTATGAGCTACTAAAACCAACAGAAACATAGAAAGCCTGTTGTAATCTCAGCATATCATTCAAGGAAGCAATTTATTCTTGAGTATGAACAAATGTCAAGCCACGATAACAAGTTGTTATTAGTAATTAAAACAAAGGGAAGAATAGCAAACATCTCCTGTCATGTGTGTGCAGTTGCCAGGCTCTCTGGAGGACGTTGGAGCTCCATCCAGCTTCAGCCAGTGGGACAGCCAGGCTGGGAATCTTGCCATTCCCTAAGACAGGATGACCCTCTCTGTGCATTCCAGAAAGGGCACCGAGCCATCATCCTAAGAGGGCTGGGGCTGGGAAACCACCCAAGCTTAGAGATGCCACTTTTCAGAATTTTATTGTTTTCTATGTTTTGGAGTGTTATTTTTAAATCGAGGTTGGCTTGATTGTAGAAGTCTTGTGGAGTTTGGGGTGTACTGAAACAGCACGTGCTAGCCCATCTGCTGGTACTAGCTGGTTTTGTATCATCCAGGGCCAATTCTTGCTCTCAGGTGTGGAATAAAAACCCATTTGGGCACCTTTCTTCCCACTGCTCTGTTGGGAGGTGAGGATCCAGGTGTGTTTCTGACCACATCTGATCTCCCGGTGTCTGCAGACACACTGGGAAATTCAAGACTTGAAGACATTGCAAAAACCCCTTCTTGTTCATGACCCAGGGTGCATGATTCTCTCCCTGACATAATACAAGAGAATTGGCTGGATCCAAAAGTGTGCTGAATTTGCCACCTCCCTGTGCATTTAACACAGCTTGGGTGCAAGCAGCAAACAATTCTTTTCTCTTAGCTGGCTCTGTGTCTCCAGAGTGGAAGCATGGCCACCTCAGAGCTTTGCTGGTGTCAGGAGAGTTTGGCCAGAGGTTTGTGCAGCCCTGTGGCACATGACTGGGAGCAGGGGCTCAAGTGGTGCCAGCCAAAGTGATGGAAGCACTAAAATCCTGCTGGCAGCCAGGGAAGATGTGCAGAGTCTGGCTTAAGGAGGTAAAAACCAGGCTTGTGTCACTTGTCCAGAACTGGGCTGGCTCAAGACTCACCTCTGAGCATGGAGATGATCAATTCCCCTGGTCCTGGGGAATGCTTTGGTGGTGGGGCCAGGCAGTGCATGACTAGTGCAGAGGAGAGCTCAGTGACTTAAGATAAGAATTCCTCAGTATATAACCACTGACCCGAAACACTCTGTTAGACAGGTTTGAAGCCAAAAAATAAAATAAAAATCATCTGATGTGACAGCGACCCTGACAGTGTCAGGCAGTGAGAAGGGCAAGCAGTGAGGGAGTCCTGAGCTGCTGCCAAGGCACATGTCAGTGCAGACTTGCAGGGTTAGTTGGTTATCCTGAAAATACATCTTCTATTTTGTGTAAATGGAAAATTAATTTGTTGCTGATCAAAGGTTTAGATCTTTGGACAACATACCACCAGATAAGCCGAAGATTTATGCCTTTCCTTTGTAACATATTTTCAGTGAGCACTTTATTGTTTGTGGAAAGGCCTCAAGAAAAAGATGTGATTACAAAAATAACTGTGTTGAGTTTATTTAGCTTGAATTACGATAGAGTGCTTTAATGAGGCTTTTGTAGACATCATTAAAGGACACTATTAAAAAGTCTTCAGATGAGAAACCTATCAGGCTAGCAAAGGGGAGAAAACCACAGGAGCGTCTGGATTGTTCACATTCAGTTACAAATTTGATTTCAACATATAAAAGTAAAAAACATATTAGTGCCGAGTGGAAGCTGGAGGCTATGGAAGCCTTATTGTGTTAAGCCCTCTAAAGCTTCTTACATTAAGGTGATTAAAAAAAAGAGAGAGAGAGAGGAAGAGAGTGATTGATGAAACCCTGTTGTTGGTGTGTTCTGTGTCATCCAGGGCATGCAGTGCTGGGGTGGGGACCCTCCTTTTGGGGTGCCTTGCTGTGGGGGGTGGGGACCCTCCTTTTGGGGTGCCTTGCTGTGGGGGGGGGATTGGGGTACCAGGCAGTGATGCTCGGGAGCGTCAGCACAGCTTGCTGATCATCCCTGCAATGGTTCAGTGCTGCCACAGGACATGGGCAGCACAGCATGAGCTCATGGCCACACCTCAGTGTCCAGCTCTGGCTGTTCCCCAGAGGGTGCCAGCCAGGGTCAGGCCTGTCTCGCTGGGTGGGTTGGTAGGAGACACAGAAAATTGCCTCTAAAATCAGCTGCAGTGCGCATGGGCTGTACCTCCCCTTCTGCAGCAGCTACTGCTGGGCTCAATGGGGTTTTAAAAACTAAATTCCTCCTTGCAGACTGACAGCACAGATCCTTACCCATGGCTGTGCCAAAAATGCGGGGAAGGCAGCAGTGGTGACAGCCGGAGGAGTGGGTCTGTTGTGGTTGGTCTCAGGCAGCAGCCACGGAAGGTACAAATGGCAGCCCCGAGGAAGAGTGGAGGAGGCCAAGTCTGGGGATTAATGATCTGAAACTGATGTTGGTCTCTCTGCCTGCCTATCCCATTTTTCTTTTGATAAGACATCCGTGCTTCTAGCATTGAGAGCCATGAGGAAGCATTTGCTGCCTTGCTAAAAAAAAATAAAGAAAAAACAAAGCTCATCCTCATTTAAAGTCCTGGCCTGTATTTCATGACTCATATTCTCCAAGGAGCTTTCTCCATACCTTGGGCACATCCTTGTGTGCCTCCTGAAGAGCCAGGTATTTGGCTGGGCAGAGTGGGGCTGTACCCTGCCATGTGTAGTCACTTCCCTTCCCTGTCATTAACAGCTTTTTGCAGTCATCTTGCCTTTCCCATCCAATGTTTGCAAAGCTGTGCTCTCTCCACTCTGTTGTTCTGCTTTTCACTGCCTTGTGCCCAGGGACCACGCTGGGCTCCTCCTGTGCTGGCACTGAGCTGGGAGCACTGGCTTTGCTGGTGGAGGTTGCTCTGCAAATTACAGAGTGAGGGTGGAAACAGAGTGGAAAAAAAAACCACTGTAGTGTCCAATTCTGCATTTCTGTGGTCAGAAAGAGCAATGGGAAAGCAATCTATTACAGTGCCTGTGGATGTGAGCCAGGATGGGCTCGGTGGTGGGGGACCTGCAACCCACCCCGGTCCAGGACAGGCTGGTGGTGTGTGACATACAAGGGAAATGCTGTCCTTGTGGGGCAGCATTTTGGGGTGGCAGAGTCTGAAGCTTCTTGTGACATCCCAGGGTAGCAGTGCTGTGCAGTGTGCCCTGGTGTGCTTCGGCAGAGGATGCTCACTAAATAATTCAGAAAAGCAACTTGATCTGACATTCATCAGGTTAGCTGCCCAGTGACCTTGAGGACACCAGTCTGCTGTTGCTGCGTGTGGCTCTGCTGTGCAGCCTGTTGTCACCAGGAGAGTCAACATTGTCACGTGGAACCCTATTGATTGACAGACAATCAATACATCAAGGTGATAAAACACAGCATTTATGAAACACGGGCTCTTGCAATGATTTGTTAAATGAGCCATAGGTCTGAGTTTGTGCAAATGGCAGAAAGTTTAGCATCGACTGGGTTTGGCCCTTTATCATTAAAACTAGCAACAAAGGGAAGAAGGATGGTGCTACATTCAGGAGCAGAGCTGTCTGTCTTACACCCCTGCATTGAAACAGGGGCTTCCTGCTCTTGATCTTTCTTTATTTTAGTAGCTTTTTACTTCTGGTCTTTGCTTCATTGCTGGCAGTTGTCAGCATCCATCCTTGTAATGGTGCGAGTCTTTCACCTAACCTTTGATAATGTGCTCCACCGGCTCAGTACTCCTTGCTGCCTAATGAAACACCCGTTTCACCTGCATAATGTGCAGAATCCGTCAAGAAATCTTGTGTGCCTTCTGGAGTTATTCCAACACATGACCTTTTCACAAGCCTCACAGTAGGGTAACGGTAATACGGAGCAATTGCCAGCAAACAGGCAGCTTTCAAAGCAGGAAGGCTCATTTCCATTTCCCTGAGACAGTTGTGTGTCCAAACGTTACACAGCTTCTAATCTGATTTCTTGTCTCAGAAGAGGCTGTTCGTTGGATTTTGTGGATATTTAGATTTGCAAGTGTTGGAACAAGAAGTCTGTCAGGAGTGATGACAATCAGAGACACAAAGCTCTTCTGCTCACAGCTAGCCCTGCAGCTGAAGTCTCACAGACATTGGTCTTTTATTAATCTTTTACTTCACTTCATGATTCTCACACACATTTTATCTTTGTGGATGAGCTTAGAATGAAAATTTTGCAGTTCCTGGTATGATCTCTTTGTGCAGATGATCAGTTGGCTAAGAAAGACAAGCAGAACTCACTTTTAGGATGGCTGGTTGTGTGAGAATGACACTGCTGTGTGCCCTGGGGTGGGATCGTGTCAGGCTGGTGCAGGGTGATTGAAGCTGCTCTAGATGGTGGCACAGAGGGTGTTGTACAAGAAATGTGGGGTTGGACACTCATGCCTTTGCCAGCCTTTCCTGAGGGCAAGGCTGGCTGACAGAGACCCTTGGAGCACAAATAGAGACTTTGCTCCGAAGTGCAGCTAAAGGGCCTTTCCTCCTTGAAAGCTGAAGCCGATAAATTCAGACATTTTTACTCGTGTTGGGTGAAAATTAGTGCCTGCAGGACATGCCCTATGGAGCAGGACGTGTTCCTTGAGCTGTTTGTAGCCCCAAGTCACTGCTGTGTGATTTTAGGGATGTGTTTCTAGGGAACATGTGTAATTTCTGCTCTACAGCATTTCTGCTCAATATTATCATTTTATAAGCAGGCTTCTTTGTTTGCTTTTGCCCAATTCGGTTTTGTCTCATTCCCTTTGTGTTGTAATGAACATGTTCTGAGTTTAAGAGGCAAAGTAAATCATCTTGGGACCATGGCACGATAACCACAGAGAGGCAAGATTGACAGCCTGTCTGTTCATTCAGGCTGGAAGGGGCAAAATGGGCCCGTTTAGGAAGCTGAAGCATCAAGGAAGATGTTCCCTACAAGTTCTGTTTCTCTTTGTAGTTGGAGGAGTTGAAGGAGACCATCCTCAGCACTTCAGCAATCTCCAGCAGAAGCCCCTACTCCGTGAAAGGAAGGTCTGATCTGGCTGGATGCACTAAGAGTCAGTGCTCAGCTCTTGATTTTGTTGCCCAGACTTAATATAAATGAAAAAAAAAAAAAAAAAAAAAAAATTTGANNNNAAAAAAAAAAAAAAAGAGTTCTGATCTCTGCACATTCTTGGTTTGTCCCACTTGGCTGGGTAAGTTGGGGAGGCTCTTAGTGAGAGCTGGGCTGGTTTGTCCCAGCTGAAGATCCCATCTTTGAGATTTTGAGTGTAATTCCATGTAATTAAACCTAATTTATGAGCCTTAATAATAACAATTTAAGGCATTTGAGGCTGCAGAAAGACTCACAGCTGTAGTTTCTGTATCCTTCTGTGTTCTGTAAACATATCTAATACTGCCAGAACCAAGGGCTCTGAAATCTGGAGTCAGGCATCAAAAGGAGCGTGCAACAGAATGTTAAGGAAACTTCCAAGTCTGACCATTCACGACACTCTCTGGCAGTCACGCTCCCAAGGCCAGAGACTCTCACTTCTGGGAGTGAAGTCCCTTCATGGCAGCAGCTCCAGTGAGCCAAGGAAAGCCAGCCTTGGCTTCCCCACACACCCCACTCACAGCCAGACCAGGTTTCCCATAGCAGTGTCAGATGTCCTGTTCCATAAAGCCATTTATTCCCGGAGCAAACACAGACATAGCCCGAGCTGGTGCTTCTGAGAAGAAACCTCCAAGAAAGAAACTCCTGGGCTTTTATCCTCTCACAGTCTACCCAGGTGCAAGTCTCGCTCTTCCTTCCTCCCCCGAGTCGTCTTCGGCTCCTGCTCTCCTCTTCCTTCCATTCATCTCACTAGCATCACTGGCTTCAACTCCTTTGTTATCCAGAAGCTCGGCAGTTCCCAGCTCCTGCAGTGTCTCTCCGTGTCCATTCACCTGGCTGGCATTCCCCATCCTCATGTCCTTTGTTATCCCAAAGGTTGGTAGTTCGCAGCCTCCTGTCTCGGGGTTCCACCCAGAGTTTAGAGTGCATTTCAGTCTCCATCTCAATCTGCAGCTACCTGCGCCTGTGTATTCCTCAACAAGAATAGCTATGTGTTGTGAAAGTTCTATTTGCTTTCTGTGAGGGTTTTTTGAGTCTACAGAAACAAATCTTTTGAATTTCACTCACTTTTTGCAAATGCTCAAAACTGAGAAGTACGCTGTGCTGCAGAAACTCGGATTATTCATTTGTGACCACCGAATTCCCAAACAACGGATTTAAAGAGCAGCAGAAGGGTTTTGGCAGCGTAGCTCCTTCTCTGCGTTTTCTTTTCCAAGGGGAAGGAAACACAGGGGGAAGAGGCTTAGCATCCCCGTTGAGGTGATGTATTCCTGGGGCTCGCAGTACTCACCTGAGACACATATAAAAAGGTGTGAATCGTTCATCTGTCGTGGCCTCGTGAGAGAAAATGTATTAAAATATGCAGTGACCAAAATGCCACGCTAATAACTTGTATCCCCCAGAATATTTAGCCTTGCTGGTCACAATCATGCTGCGTCTAAAAACCAGTAGGGAATCATAGCAAATTACTGTAGAAGATAATTGAGAGAGGGCACTGAAAACCAGGAGCAAAATGATACATTGCTCGGAGCCAGCGGATCATTGCGTTAACAGCCCGCGTACCTAAAGGAGCGGTGCCTGAAGTTTGACAGCAAGTTGAGGTTCAGTCAGCATCAAATAAGAAAGGAAGGATAATTAGTGTCCTCACACCATTCAATTTGGGCTGCTGGTGTGGAGCCAACTCTTGGAAACACGCAAGCGAGCGAGGAGGATTTTTTTTTCCTTTTCCCCCTCTCCCATTGCCTAAGCAGTCTAGAGGATTTATTGATTTCGGAGAGCGGGCTGATTTCCATGTAAATAAAGGGGCGGGTGGCCGGGCTGTGGCGCCGGTCCGGGTGGGATGCGGTGACTTTGGCTTGCTGACATCATTGCTCATTAACATGCAGGAGAGGAGAGCAATGCAACAGCAGAGCCCCGCGCCGCTCCCGCGCCGCCAATTATTCTCCGTGGGCTGCATCGCTCCTCGTTAATGCCTTGCGCTCGCCGAGCAAATTGGACATCCTCTCGCCACCTCCGAGGGTCACTTAGCGAAAGGCAGGCTGGAGGGGGGAGCTGCTGGATTCGCTCGGATTGGGAGCGGAGAGGGAGGGACCCTCCGGAGCCCGGATTTCAAAGGCAGGCAGTTGACGCGAACAGCTTCAGACGCGGGGCAGGAATGGCCCGTTTTTCCAGGGCAGCTTTCCTTGGGGAACGCGCCGCCGTCGGTGCGTGCCTGCTCTGAAAGGCTTCGCCCCGAGCGGCAGAGCCGGGAGCGAGGGATGCTTTATGGCACTGCGGTGCTCCGGCTGGTCCTGCGGGCAGCGGGCACGGCTTAGCACAGCTGGGCAGCGCCAGAGCTTCTTCCCTGCCGCGCTATCACCGCCGGTGGGAGCAGGTAAGGAACTGCCTTTGGCCGGCGACTCCGAATTTGTGGCGGATTTTTAGAAGGGATAGAAAGTAGAAGGAATAAGGAGCATTCCATGGTTGCACACAGCTGCGTGCTAACTTTGCTCTCAGTGTGCTGCGAGGGGCTGCGCTGTTTTTCCAGCCTTTGCTGTTCTCTGTGTTTATGGATGTAATAGGTTAATTGTTAAATTTGTATTTCTGCAGCTGCAGGACGTCAGGGAGAAATGCTGATGCTATTGTAACGCAGTTCTCGTTTCAAAAACAATCAGGAAGGCTCAGCTGGCTCTAATAGGAGTTAAAAAATCTTTCTCTCGGTGTTAATTGTATTGCTTTGGTAAATGCAGCCCCTAGAAGCCTGGGTTCTCTGCATATTTTCTGAGCAGACTGCGTGCAGTCTGGGGCTGTGAATGAGGACGCTGCCGTTCAGATGTTTATTTTGGTGGTTTTGCCTTCCTGAGAATAGGAAGTTTTAAAGTAATAATCTTTCTAAGCCCTTGTTGTTCATGCCAGAATACCAAACTATAAACCAACCTAGAACTGCAAGCTGGAGGTTATGTTTTTCAGTGCAATCTTTTCAAGTCCAATTTCCTTTCTTTTCTTGTCCCTTGAAGGAACATTTTAAGTAGACGTGACACAGACGTGACCTGTGACCGTGGAAAGATTTTAATCCAGTTATTCTTTGTTTTCTAGTCGTGATTCCTTGGCGGTGCTAAACAGTGATTGAATCTTTTCGAGCGGCTGAGGATTAGCGCTGGACAGAATAATGCCAAAATAATTATTTGCACCAGATGCAGTGTCATCCTTTCAGTTTTAGCTCTCTTATCTTGTAACTTATCTGACTTATTTTCATTCGGCGATTATTGCGCCTGCTGTGGGAGCACTTACACGTCGCGCATCACTGCATTGTGTTTATAAGGGTGCTGGCTTGAGCCTGTGATAAAGATTTGTAAAGTAAAACTGTCTGCAGCTAACAAGATTATATTTTGCTTCGTGTTTTAATCTTCTCCCGTTGTGTGTTTTCTGCCAGCCAGGCTCGGCTTAGCAGAATGACCCAGCCTTGCGCATTTGCTGTTGGCAGCCTGGCCCTGGCTCAGCCAGCACAGGCACGGATCAGGCTGGCAGGGTTTGCTTTCACATGCGGGTCAGCATTGCCTGCCTCAGGGGACGCCGTCTGAGCCTTAACTTTTGAAATAATGACAATTTTCAGCCTAGTTTATCCTGCTTCTGAGCGCTTTGCCTATCAGCCAGGTTTTTCTTCCTTTAGGATGGATGGCCTGGGAGATGCTTGGATTGCAGGATGTTTACTGGTTCCCGTGGTTTCTGCTTGTCTTGCTGCAAATACAAGTGAAAGCCCTTGAAATAGCACATACAGCCCTGGGGCAGGTCGCTGGGAACTCACTTAGCTAAGCAAGTCTGGAGTGATGGGCTTTGAGCCCGGAATGGGATGGGGGAAAGAGAGGGGCAGGAAGATAAGTACTGCCTGTGGAGAGCCCAGAGTTATTCAAACTTGAGAAAACAGTGGAGATCTGCATGTTAAACAGAGACAGGTTTCTCAGTGGAGCTGGGTTTGGATCCAGGGCGCTAGGACCCCAGGCTTGGAATTTTCATCTTCAGTTAAGAACAAAGCAGAAAGGACCTGTGATACAGCTCTGCATCTTGTTAGGCTAAAAAGCCACCCAATGCTCTCCTTAGAATTTGACAAGATAACCCCCAGGGTAGGGCAGGGCTTTGTCACACAGACCCACACTGGCTCTTGGATGGGGAGCCCAGAGGGAGAGTTCCTCAGGGCTCTGCTGTGCCTGCTCCTCCACTACCTCCCTGCCCCATTCCCATCAGCCAGAGGCCCCATTGGTCTCTGGGATCCTTGGGGTTGGGGTTCTCTTGCCATGGGGGACACCCCCTGCACCTGCCTGTCCTGTACCTTCTGCCTTTTTCAGCGTTGTTTGCCCACCAGCTTCAGGATTATTGTTGCTGCTGCCGAGCCTGTTCTTCTCTTCAACTTGTAAACTAGTGGTTTGCATTTCTTCTTCGTGACTGGGGAGAAATATGTGGTTGTTACTGTTTCTGTATACTGAGAGCTGGACCTTTAAGGGGAAAAAAACCAACCCTAACATAAATATGCTGAGAGTAGCGGTGAGCCTGTGAGCTGGCAGACTGCCTCCATCGTCTTGGATGTGAGGGAGCAGCCTGTTGGATGCCTTTTCTCCTGGTAGCTTGGCTGGGCAACAGGCTGGGGCTCACTGCAGCTTCTTTTGCCTCTTCTCTCCCTCTCCCCTTTGCTTGATCTGAAGCTCACATGGGTATAGCACTTTGCCCACTTCTGTCTAACCTCTGTTAAGAAAAAAAAAATTATTGAATCTTACAAAATACCCTGAGCTCCAAGTGGAAAGTTCTTCTGAGAGCTGCTGAGTTATTAATATCCTTTAATTTAACCATCTCATCTTTATGCATCAGAATTTTCACAGTTTGTGTCAGGGGTTGTGGCTCATGGGAGCAGCAGTATGGTTGAGGTCAAGAGGGTATTTCCACACCCTGCTTTAAGGGGCCAGCTCATGAGGAGGAACTGGAGCCCAAGCAGGTGCCTGTGTTCCCTGCAGAGCACTGGGATACACCTGGGCTCTCCAAAATAGCCTGTGATGCACCCCATATCCCCCACTGTGGTGTAACCACAGGCTGGAAAGGTTGGTCATGTTTTCATTCTCATCCTGGGGTGTTGCTGCAAGGTCTGGCCACAGCTTTAGTCTGTGGTTCTGTGATTCCTTGTTTACCTAGGCACCAGACAGATCAGATGAGGAATTTGGGGAGGTTGTGCATTGTGTTGTGTCCTGTCCTAATTTCTTGGTCTGCCTCTGGTGTGCTGAGGTTGTTTTCTGCCGTGTGATGCCTCAGAACACAGACAGCGGCATTGGGAGCAGCCTGGAGGCTGCCCCAGGCTGTGCCTCAGGGAGGCAGTGGTTTGGGGACAGGGCAGTGGGAACCCACGGGCAGATGTTCTACCTGCTGCTGAAAGGGATGGTTGTGATTCATGATGGAAACAGAGCAAAGCTCAAAGGCTGCTTTTGGTCTTATTTGGCTGCAACTGGCAGTATTTGGGATAGTTCTTTTTTTAGTCTTCTTTTTCTTAATTAAGCAAGAATAGCTTTTGCATTGGTAAAGGATGAGTTTTAGAAATAAAATTAGTCTCCAGCCTGAGGCTAAGCATCGACAAATCAGCTGAAGAGGAGAATTTTTCCAGGAGTGGAAATGGGCTTTGTCATAAAAGCTTCAGTGCCATCCTGGATACCTTCACAGCTGCTGCTGTGGGCACTGCAGGGGTTGGGGGGAACTACAAATCAAATACTGTAAAGTTGACTTGCCTTGAGCAAATCGAGGAGGGAGACAAGAGAAGATGGATGGGGAAGATGGAGAAGAGTCTGATTTGCAGCTCCTCCATCCTTTTAGTGTTTCCCCACCTACTGTGGACCTTTATGGAGATGGGTGGCTACATGTGCTCTTCCTATGGCCTTTGGGATCTGGGGGACTTATATCTGTAGGATGCAGCCAGTTTGGTTGCTGGATTATTTCTCTCTTCCTTGGTTTCCTGGCATTACTGTTCTGCCAGCTCTGTTGCTACCACCTGATGTTGATCTATCAAGCCAGCTGTTCCCACAACATGTTGTGTCAAGTGAATGTTGGCATCCCTTCACTGTCCTTGCAAGCCACCAAGGGCACCTCGTCCTCAGACTTTGAATTCCTGCTGTTATAGGTGCCACGTGTAATTCACCTTCTCCTCTTCCTGCACTGCAGTGGACAGGTAAAAGCATTTTCTAAGCTCCCTTTTCAACTCTGGTAACACAGAGTCTTTGTAGTTCATTCCCACTGATGGGTTAGGGTTTTTTTTTCAGCTGCAGTGACTGGAAGAGCTGGGAAGTTGCAGAAATGTTTTGTCTGGAGAGATGCCCCTTTGCCACTGAGATCCATGGGCCCTGAGGCCATGGGCAGCAGCTGGGTGGGGACTCCTGGGACACTGTATTTGGTTCAAAATACAGTATTAGGGAAGTTGGAGAAAGAGGCAGAGCTTCAGCCAGAGCTGCCTGTTTTGAGCACAAAAGCTTGGGGCTCCTCTGATGTTTAGGAAGTCCATGGGGAAGCCACAGCTGGGTGCTGCTTGTGGTTGCTCCATGCCTCAGTTTCCCTGTGCTGGAGAAGAACTGCCGGGCTCTCCCTCTGGCAGTGAAGGACTGTTAATTTTTCTGTTTAGGTAAATATTTGCCCTGCCCGTGGGGTCTGGAGAAACGGGTCTGTATAGCTGGAGCTGGATGGGAAGATGCCTCATTAGCTCTCAATTGAGGGGAGGAGATAACAGGCAGGTTTATTAAGACAACTTGTTTAGAGACTCAGGGGTCATAGGAGCTGCCCCAAATCCTGAGCCTTCTCTCTCTTTTCCAAGAGGTCTTGGGATTTTGTGATTTACTGACTGACAGCTGCCCCAAAAGCCTTATTGCCCTCACAATGATGGCACGATGCTGCAAAGAGATCAGGTTGCCATAAGCCAAGTGAGAAGGGAATTGTCCGTCTGCATTTACACACCCCATCCGAGCAGAGCAGACAATTGCTTTTTGAGGGATTCCGAATCCTGCATGTTAATGTGTGCACAAATGCATGCAAATCCTGTATTAGGGAGCACAGCAGAGGCGTCGCATGGCCGTGCACGGCCGTGGCATTCCTGCTTCTCGCTTTGTCTGGAGAGGGAGCTGCTCCCTGATACAGCCCATTTATTTCCATCCCAGAAGAAACAAGTGAGAAGCAGAGATAAGCACCCGCTGGTGGGTGATAAGGGCTGTTTACCGAGTTCCTTCTTTGTCCGAGAGGGATTTTAACATTTCTGCCACAATTTTAAACCCTGCCTTCATTCCTGCTGTTGCTGGGAGGCGTTGGGCTCTGCCCTTTCTCAGAATATCTGTGGATCCCAGCCTGGGCAGGCTTTGCCTTGGTGCTGTTTGCTGTGTTATATTCTGCATGCCCACTCACTAAACAGGGAGAGGAGTGCTGTGGCCAGGAGCTTTTCCTCCAGGCAGGGGTTTGCTGCCCTCAGCATCCTAGGGAGTCCCAACCTGCCTGTGCACCCCAAAGCCTGACACACAGGCTGTTTCCCAGGAGAGGCTACTTTACCCAGCTCCTATCCTGGAGCTACTCACTGTTGGCAAGGACCCCTTTGCCTTGGTCACAGGCTGCCCTCCATCTCTCTTCCCTGACTTTTTAGCTCTGCTCTTGCTTTCCCCATTTGGAGTCTGCTGGTTTTTCACAGCAGGGAGACCTCATCTCTCTTCAGAAAGCTGGGGTCACGCTCGCAGCTCTCTCCTGAGCCTCTTGTACAGCACTAGTGTTTTCAGCATGGTTTAGATTTTTGTTGGTGCCATTGCTGAGATGAGAGGGCTGCAGGAGGCTCCAGAGATGGCAGAGGCTGTGCTTTGCTGACAGGGTTGTACAGTAAGGGACTGCCTCATCCCAGGGGCCTCACGGGTCGATTGGCTTCGTGTCAAGATGTGCGTAGGTGGACCGAAGCTGGGAGTGTACTTCTGCATCCCAAGCAAGAGGTACTTCAGAGCCATGTTCTCTGATTGATGTGTTTGGTCCTGTTTGCTTCAGATTCCTCTCGTGTGCCTGTTTTCATCTGTACAGAGAAAAGGGCTGGTATGAGGTGGTGGATCTGTTTGCACCTTCCTCCTGCACCAGTGTGTGAGTAGGGATGAGCTTAAAGTCTCCTCTGAGGAGAGGACTTGCCCACTGTGCCAGGAGCACCACATAAAAGCAGCCAATGCAAAATAAAACACATCCATCTTGTAACTTCGCTGGCCTTGAGGAGAAGAAATTTTTCAGTCTGTTTCTGAGGCATTGCTGCTTTGTACCATGTGAAGTCAATTGAAGGCAGGCTCCTTTCCAGCTAAATCTGACACCAGGAAATGTTCTTTTTCTCCCCGTTTGCTTCCCGCCGTCCTGGCCCCTCTACAGGCCAGCTCTGTGTGGAGCTCGGTGCTGAGCAGCCCTGCCGATGCTCCCCAGCCCGTGCCTCCTGCAGCAGCCTGGCTGCCGGCTGCCTTCCCTCCCTGTCCACAAGCTGCAGCTGCTTAAAAGCTCCTTTATTCACCCTCTGCTCAAAGCCAGGCATGCTGTCAGCCACCCTTGCTTGGGTGTTTCCTCCCCAGTGCTGGTGATCTCTCTGAGTCACCTGGGCAGGTTCTTCTGCCTGAGACACCCTTGCAGACCTGGGATGAGAGCAAGATGGAAAGGCTCATGAATGAAGACCGGATTTCCAGACAGTGATTGGTGTTAATTTATTCTTGCTAAAAGAAACCAAACAAACCAACTGCCTGCACTCTTCTCAAGTTGCAGCAGAGATGGTTGTTGCTGAGGCTTTGGTGGTGGTGAGGCTTGGCCAGAGCCAGGCTAATGGGTTTCCCTTTGGAGGAGGTGCCACCCCACGTGAGCTGCAGCTCCTTGTCCAGGTAAGGTGTGTGACACACCGATGTGCTGAGCATCTGCAGGCTGTGCTGCCCTTCCTGCCGTAGTGACAAACGAGCTGCTGCTGGCTGGAGCAGCCAGGCAGGCTGCCAGCCATGGCCCTGCTCCTCTCCAGCACCCAGCAGCTCCCTGCTGTGGCAGCAGCACCCACATTGTCACTGTGGTCACTGCAGCACAGGCGAGCGCTGACACGTGCCTTGTCTCGCTTTGTGCTGCTCTGCTCTGAGCGCGGCAGGGGAAAACTTCTTTTTCCTTCAATTTCATCTCACATTTGAAATGTACATTCTGATATTAAATTTTTGCTATAGGGAATTATTTTTAATTATAGTGAGCTGGAAGATGATAAAATAAAGTTGAGTAAGTGAGACCTATGTGAAGAAGTCATGGAAACCTGATCATAGAAGTGGAAAGACACTCCTAGGACACTGGGTATTGTTCCCATGAAACAATATATCCTAATGTAAAGAAAATTGTAATTAAAGCTGTTAATCATCTGCTTTTAATGAGGGGGAAAAGGCTGAATATCTCAGAGGCAAGGTCCTGAATTTTGTACAGTTTGCCCAGGGAGGTGGCAGAAACCCCATGCCTCAAGATGGTCGAGTTTAATGGTGCAAATTTGTCCTGGCTTGGGGACATCACTAGTGAGTAGATAGGCTATCTGTCTTTCATTCTTTACTTTTCTGACTAGGGAAGCCCCTCACCAGCAGTACTCACTTGCCTGGGATGGGGCAGGAGGGAGGGTGGGGTAAACCAGCTTCCTGACCCAGTCCTCAAGCTCCTGGCTGAATGTGGTGTGAGCTGGGGGGGTGGGAGGGTTCTCTGGTGTCTAACTGGTCATACATCTCACATATTCACTCTTTGACACTGTTATTACAAGTCCTGATTTATTTAATTTATTAAAAGCTCTCCTGCTGTCTCCCATCTCCTGAAGGGGATGTATCTAAAGTGGGAAGGAGGAAGAAACCTGTGGGCTGGCTTTTTCCCCTTTGTAATGCTTATGCTCTCAGTGGACTGTTGGATTTGAAATGCATGATCGACACCCCAAAAGTCAAAATTTAGTTAAGTCCTGAGCTCCCTTAGAATTACTAACTCTGGTGCCAAATCTGAGGCTCTATGAATTATTCTTAAAATCTTGTTTCCCATTAAGCTGCTTTTAGTCGTATCGTGAAATGAGATGGAAACAGCAATGACACCAGCGACTCTGCTGAGGCAGAGTACCCCTTCCACACCCTTCCACGGTAGCTGATGAATTAAAATATTCACATGAAATGGTACCTTGATTATTTTTTAAGGAAACGGCCAGAGGTGATGCCGAGACTCCTCGACTGGACGCAAACCAGACGCTGGAGTGTGTGGGGGTTGCTGTGTGGTTTAGATCTGATGAAAGGCAGGAAATGGGAAAATCTGGCAAATCTCCCTGGCTTGACTTAACGGAGCCTCTTGACTTTTGCTAGAGTGCGTTTTTTGTGCTGTAATGGCCAAATGGAAACTTAGACTTGAAGCTGGATCCGAGCACTGCTATGCTTAGCTGGCTTGTACACAGCAGTGAAAGAGGAGGAAAGGTGTTTAAAAATTCCAGCCCCAGGGTTTAACTATTGCTTCCCTCTGAATTTCTTTGCTTTACTGCAGAGCAGAGAAACCTGCAATGGCAACTGTGAATTCTCCCCTGATTTTGTGTGGTACCTTATTATTTCTGAGATGTTTCCCTTCTGCTACCCAAGTGAAACCTTATCTCATTCCTCAGAAGTCAGTGGTGCTTCATTAGTGCAAATTAATTCAGAATCCTGTGTGGTTGCTCTAAAATAGATACCATTGACCCAGCCTGTGGAAAAGCACTGAGTTTTCAGAAATAGAAGCCAATTTATCAGCACTCCCTTTAACCTCTTTTTTCTTTGTCAAGGGGTGTTTTCAGCCAGGTTTGTCCTTTCCTGTTGCCGTGGTGAAGGGGTGTGATGATTAGAGGGATGAAACACCTGTCCTGTGGGGAAAGGCTGAGATTGGGATTGTTCAGCCTGGAGAAGAGAAGGCTCTGGTGACCTCAGCCTTTCATTACCCAAAGGAGCCTGTTGGATTGCTGAAGAGGGACTTTTTACAGGGGCATATAGTGATAGGACAAGGGGGAATGGATTTAAACTGAAACAAGAGTAAGTTTAGATTGGATATTAGAACGGAATCATCTTTAAGGTTCCTTTCAACCCAAACCATTCTACAAGTCTGTACTGTTCTTGCAGCCCTGCAGAGAAAAGTTCAGGTTCAAGCCTGTGAGGAAAACGTGTCACAGGCCACAAGCTGCAGGAACAGTGCCTTTAAAGAAGTGTTAAGAAAAACAGATATGTGCAGTGAATTAAGCTAATGGCTGATGAATTGCAACCTGTGGGCTGTTCCTTCAGTTCTTGAGCTTTCCTCCTGTGCTGCTGAGCTGTGGCATGTGCCACCAAGCCAGGTGGTTAAGATTCCATTGCAGTGTGACTGTGGGTTTTGTAGCCTCCCTTAATTTAATTTAGCTTTATATGTTCAGACTATAATCAATTTTTATGCTGCTTTAATAAGCAAATTTATGCTATCAGCATGCTAAAGAGACTTGTCATTCACAGCTTCCCAGTCAATCTACCATTTCCCATTTTAGCAAAGTGCTCAGTTCTCCTAAATTCGATAATGACTCTGCAGTTCTGGCTGGCAAGTCCCCCCTACCAGGCATGGCCTGTGCTGGCCCCTGGAAATACTCTCTGTGGTGCAATAAAGGAACAAGCAATTGCATATCCCCAAACATGGGGCAGTCTGACTCGGATGGATTGCCAAGTGTTGTTACAGCAAATGTGGACTTTTATTTCCTCCTCATAAGAGAGACAAATCCTGTGTTAGAAAGTGCCTGAGCATAACAAAGGGTTGAGTTTAGTCTCCACAGGCCAGCGACTGGCAGGAATCACTTTCTCATTTAAAACACTGCTCACCTGGGCATCTCTTTTTCTCTCTCCCCACCTTACAGGAAGATTTGCCTTCACTGTAAGTGCTCCCAGGAAGAGCACATTGTAACAGTTATGCCTCTGGAGATGGAGAAGACAGTCACGAAGCTCATGTTTGACTTCCAGAGGAATTCAACTTCTGACGACGACTCAGGCTGTGCTTTGGAGGAGTATGCCTGGGTCCCCCCTGGCCTGAAGCCTGAGCAGGTAATGATGGCACCACCCAGCTACCAGAAAATAATTGGTTTTGCATGTTCTTTGGAAACAGTTTGCCTGATTGTTCTTCTAGGGGTGCGAGCACCTTTGTGTGGTTGTTTTTACAGATATTTACAGGGACAGGTCTGGTCTGGATGCTCAAATGGAGCAAAACAGACACGTGATCCTTGCAGGACCTGTGGTTTTCTGTGTCTGTGGATGTAATTGGTAATTGAGGGGAGTGGGAAACAAAATACCTCCGGGATGGGATTTCTTGTGGTTGTGCAAGGGAAAAGATGTATCTAGTGTTTCACTGGGAAAAATGTGATGGGACTCCAGTGTTTCCCAGGGGCTCAGTGCTTGTGTTCTGCCCTCCTGGACTGCTCCTCTCTGTGGTAAGTCCAGGGCAGATAGTCAAAGCTGGTAGATAACTGTGAAAAATGGGCCAAAAGCTTTGTGGTTTGGGTTTTCTAAGCATGATGTTTATGCCTTACTGGAAGAAATAGCTTAAATAAAGCTCAAGTCTCTTGATGCAGGATTGAGTGGGATGGATTAGACCTCAGTGTGCTGTGTGGAGCATGCATTGATTCTGCTCCTTCCAGTTTACATGATTCCTTTGATTTTTCTGCTCGCCTTTAATATGTTCAACTCAGAACTCCATTTGAGTGATGGTAAAATGAGCTTAGCCTTGATAATTGTAGTATGATATGATATGGCAATAATTTTAAAATGTGTAAGGAGGCTGGAAGGGGGTGGAAAGCTTTCATTCTTACTGCCATGGTTGCTGTCCTTAAGTACTGTGTTTTCCTGTGCTTTTATTCAGACAGGCTTAGGAATTTCCTGAAATATTTTGGCACCACCCGTAGGCTGTAAATATTATCTGTCTGATTAGAGAAAATCCAGTTGTTTGGTGGCTTGTTTCTTTTTTTTTTCCCTTGTCTTTGTAAGCCTTGCTCATTGCTCACTTGAAACTCCACAGCACCATGTGTTTAATTTGGTGCCATCCAACCGTGCAAATCAAGCAGCAGCCTTGTTTTCTGTCACCTTCCTTATGTCAGAGGCTCTCTTTTTGCCTCACAGGAGGTACAAGATGTGGTGCATGGAGAAATGCAGATGGTTCTGAAGTAGCTCTGCTGGTCCTTCATGCTGTGGCAGCATGAACTGGTTGGGTTTGGGGTCCCTTTGGAGGACCATACCCAAGCTGGTGCCACCTGCTCTCGCTGCTGGTTTCTGACCAGGCGTGTCAGCAGCTTCTGGAGCACAAGCTGGAGCACATGTTCCTGTAGCTTTGGGTGGAAACACAGGTATTTAGTGACAGGTGACACCTGACCAGGTAGACATGGTCTCTAATGAGTGCATCATGGCGTGGGCAGTGGCTGAAGCCCACTTGCAGTATGGTGGTGACGTATTCTAAAAGGCCTGTGTGTTTCTTTGATCCCTTAGGTGCTCTTCAAGTGTGGTGTCAGGGAGTTTGGGGTGTTCAGGAGGAAATCGAAGTCCATTAGCTCTAGCAATAGCTACTGACATGTCATGCATTACTCAGGTTAATGTATTTTTAGGTTCTTCCAGCATCTGTTTCCTGCAGAGGTCATGGTGCTCCCCAGTCTGAACACTCCTCAGTCTGCATTGCTGGGCCTTTTGGCAAATTTGCTGCTTCATACCTGTCTCTAATGAGCATGGAGATGAAGAGCAGCCATTAGCAGGGCCAGAGACAGACCCTGAAATCCATCCAGGAGAGCTCATCCACCATCCCTTTCATGACTTTTCACATGTTGAATGAGCCACTGAGATGACAGAAGCAAGGTGTGACTCCCCTAGGCTGTGTAAGAGCCACACTGCAGGGCTGGGGCTATCCCAAAAGTTATCCCTGGGTGAAGAGCACCCTGAATTTCATGGAATCATAGGATGGTTTTCCCGTGGCTGGGGGTGCCCCACAGGGCAGGAGGGACCGTTTACCTCCCATGGGGGTGGGTGATGCCTCTGCAGCAGCTCACTGGGGACGTGTAGGTGTGCAGACAAATGTGTGGCTTTTTGGTCAATGAGTCAGGTGTGTGCTTGTGATGTGGAGCCTCTGCAAGGCTACTGCCTGCCGTGGAGCATCTGGTGGGCTCTGCTGTGGCTGAGGGTGCTGCTGTCAGGCTGAGCTGAAAATATAGATTAACATGCAGGGAATTTTTCTCTGCCTCCTGCTGTTTTGCTGTTGTATTTTTTTGGACGTGAAGCAGATTAAATGAAACAACTTTTTCCGCAATATTCTACTTTATTAAAATCTCTATGCAGTATATGAACTGGGGAGGTAAGTGTTCCCCTGAAAGACTAATGCAATTTTCTTATTTTACTTGGACGACAGCCTTCCTACCTCACTATTCTTGGGAGACAGCGCTCACGTCTCACTCAACACAGCAATTTACAGGATTTCAGTGGGGAGGAGTTGGCCTGCAAACATGACATCGTTTTTTGGCAGTGTCCTCAGGTCATTTCAGTATTTGAAGAGTCCCTTCAATCCAAAGTTTAAATTACTGTTATCTATAGGGGAATCAGCTCAAACCTACAAGGTCTCACTGTCCTCCTGGACACTAAGTCAGGCCTCAGCTGGGCTGTGGTACCTGTCACTAGGGAAAATCATGTATTAAAGAAAAATAAAAAGCATTGGTCCAGTGTTCACAGATACTGATCCAAACACTGTAATGAGGAGTGGAGCTGGAAGCTATCCCTTATATTATGGCTCATCAGTGTCTAAGACTAAAAAGGGTTTTACTCAAAAGCCATAAATATATTTCTAAATAAGTTTGTAACACAAGAGATTAGGATAGTAATTTAAAAATTGATAGCATCCCTGCATAAGGTATGATAAAATTTTTTTCTGGTAAACCAATTAAAGTGTATGACATTTCTACTCAAAAAAGAGGGATATAAACTGGAAGGACACTGGAAATGTTACTTCATTGAGGAGCCTACAAGAGCTTTGTCCAGCCTAACAAATTGCTCATTAGAATTGTTCATTAGAACAGTTGTTCATTAGAATTGTTCTCCCCCCTGTTCATTAGAGGGGGAAGAGCAGTTATCCAAGCTCCAACTTTGGCCCAAGAACATAGACATTAACTTTCTCCAAAAGCATTCAGGCAGGAAATTGGGAGAGATTTGAAACCATCAGAGGTGTAAGGCTCAGTGATACCCTGCCAGCCAGGATAGGTAAAAACCCAGGACTGAACTCCCCAAATCACAATGTGTGATATGGAAGTAGGGTTTCTTGTAGTAGCAGTCAGCTACACAGGATGGCCAGGAGGTTTGTGTGGGGTCTAGTCCCACTTGGGTTGGCCTTTAATGAGAAGTTGTGTTATGGCAGAAGAGGCACTATTCTTCTGGAAGATAGGGATGCACATGGGAATGGCAGAGGTGGTTGTACAGAAAAGCAGGGGACATTGGCTTTGTGAAATGCTCTTTTTTTCTGCCTGCAGTTCAATAATTGGATAAAGAAATAACAGTCAAAGTCTTGAAATGGTCAAACACCTCAACAAAGCAAAGTCCCAGACTGAACCTGTCTGCAGAGACAGAGGAAGACATCTTTGGGAGCCAGTTTGTCTGCTGAGGCTGGCAGGCACAGCTAACCTTCCTTGCACTGACATAAGTTTGAGAGCAGATGCTTGAAAAAAAGTCCTTTTGTGGTGTATTTTTCACATTTTTAGGCAAGGCATGTGTAAATACATGTGAATGTGCAGCCTTGAATTCCTTGGGCCTGTGGTTTGGAGAAATCCAAAGGGGTTATAACATGCCACTTTGAATTTCTGAATACAAGGGATTTTTTAGGATTTCTGTCTTTGTTGTGTCTCAGTATTAGGAGCAGCTGGTTATGGGCAGAAATTTCCAATTAAACAAAAGATGGGGCTGTACTTCAGCCTCGGTGTGGCTTTTTGTAGGGCTCTGGCATGACAACATCTGAGAACCTTGCATGTGCCACAAGAACTTTATTCCCTCTTGTCAACACAGTTTCTCTGGTTGAGTTCTTTTAAAAGCTATGAAAAATCTCATCTGAACTAAAATTAGCAGCATGGAGGTTCAGGGGACCATTTTTCTCTAAGGCAGCCGTTCAAGCTTGGACCTCAAGAGCTTTGCAGTGGTGTGAAACTTGTAGCTGTCACAGGGAATTTATTCAGGGGCTAACATACATGTTAATCCTTCTTCTGGATATTTTGCAAGACCTGTTGCAAGGGCTTGAGTTATAAAACCTCCAAGTTTTATCAGTTGCTTTCAGGTCACAAAGTGAGGAAAGGAGAACGGAGATGAACCTACACTGAACATGGCTTTACACCTTACATAAAGGTTTTCACCATTCTGGTGAGGCAGAAAGTACATTATCTGGGCCAGGCATCTCTGGGGGACATGTGTCTCGCTTGTGCCTGTGTTTCACAGTCATTGTACCATCCTGGGGTTTTTTTTGAGCCTTCTGAGTTCAGCAAACTGTTTCACTCCTCGGGAGACTGAAGGCTTGCATGCGGCAAGGAAGGAGTAAAACAGACCAAAGTGACCCCCGTGTCCCAAACCTGTGTCGCAGAGGGGAGCAGACAAGCTAATTTGCAGCCTGGTAGAGGAAGGACAAAAGGCCCATGATGAGCTCTTCCTTCTTGGTAGATCCTGAGAGCAGAGCAGGGTGGATGGAGAGCTGTGGGTCCTGAGGAGAAGCTGTACCCTGCTCCCAGGAGCTGCAGCTGCCTCTCATTTTGCCCCCTTACACACGTGCACGCTGAAGTATTTTACCCAAAAGCTGCTTTCAGCACGTTTTGAAAAGCTCTCCAGTTTCACTTTGAGGTAGCGCTAAGTCCATCACCTCCCCGGTGAACTCTCTCAGTATCTAAATAGCCCGGCGGTTAGCGGCTCTTATTTCAAGGCTGGGGCTGTCTAAATCCAGCCTCCAGGCATCAGACTGTGCCGAATGCTTCCCAGCTGCTGCATGGAGCAGCAGTCCCGCACACGGAATGCTTTTTCTGAGTGTGATGCCAGTGCTGCGTGACTTGGGGGCAGCTGGAGTGGAGTGGGAGGTCCTGGAGCTGTTGCCCCCGCTCTGGAACAGAGTGGATGGAGAAGTGTGAGCACACCCCATGCTGCAGAAGAGCCCATGGCAAAACCCTGTGTCTGGACTTCTGCTCCATTTCTGTATTCTGGGGTGTTGTCCTGGTCATGGTGAGCCAATGGAAGCTGTTAAAATTACTTAATCCTTGAACAATCCCAATATCAGGGAGGGAATCAGCTGCTTTTGGTGGGCCATGGAAACCAAACCACTCTCCTGGCATGGTTTGCTCAACTCTGAAATTTGAAGATATGTGGAGGTCAGCAGAGGTGAGAGGCAGGGAGTGGAAAAGGAAACTGAAAAACTCTGGACTACCCAATAGAAACTTCTCCTGGAGCTTTATTCCAGTTGGCAATTACAGCTTTTCTGTGTTGCAGTGTTATGCTAGTGTGCTGCCCCATGCCTTAGAAATCCAAGAGCATGTAATGTGGGACACCCAGGGGAATGATCAGGGATGATCAATGCAGCAGATGATCATTATCATTCCTGGTGCTCCAGGGGACCCTGAGCCCTGCATGGACCTCGCAGCATAGACCACTCTCAGTGCTGTTCAAAGCACTGATCTGGCTCTTTTTAATCCAAATTCAATTTCTGCTTATAAAAAAGAAAAATCGCGTCACGGGCTTTCACAAGTCTAAACCGTGTGGACGTAGGGCCTTCATTCAAACGTTCCTCTTTGATGCCAGCAGGAAGCAGCGCTTCCGCGGGATCTCTTGCAGGCCAAGAGCTGCTCCAAAGGCTTGGCAGGGGTGGCCGTCCCTCGGCTGGGGAGCAGCAGCCCCAGACGCCTCAGCCGCCGTCAGCCGTGGGAGAGGAGCGTGCGGAGAGCCGCAGAGCGTGCCAGAACAAATAGCACTTAGAAAAATGATTTTTTTTTTTTTTTCCTTTGTTCCCTGCCTTTGTCCCTCTGACTCGGGAGCGGGTTTCCAAGAGCAAGCCCAGCGTTGCGGGACTGGCCGGCGCCAGGAGCGCCTCTGCCTCCCGCTGCTGTCCACGGGTGCCCACACACCGGGGTGAGGCAGGGCTGCTCCCACCTGGGGCTTGGGGCTCTCGGGGAGCACTCTGGATCCCACCAGGGTGAGTGCCTGCCTGCATCCCCACGCTTGGCAGAGCCAGCCAGCAGTTCCCACTCTTTCATTTCAGAGCATCTGGCCCTGCTGTGGGGATTGTTTTGCTTCCAAAAAAAAAAATTTAAAAAAAAAAAAAATTAGTGCTTTGTATCCTAATGGTCTTGGAAAAGGAGGCCATGCCAGACCCGGGCCAAAGCCCACTGNTAAAGGATCATTAAAGCCTGACGTGTGCTCTTCAGAAGCTGGCAGTGGGGAGGAGCAGGCAAGCCACAGGAGCAGCCCTGCTCGCCCAGACCAGCACAGGCTTGTCAGAGCCACTGGCTGCCTCCTTCCCTCAGCAGCCAAATCCCGTGGGAGTTTGCACGCAGCAGCGAGCCAGGAGAAGGGGCCACAATTGAGCACACACATACACATATCAATGTGCCACCAGGTCCCTGTGCTGCCACAGGACATCTCTGTGTGTCATGGAATGGGCTGCCAGGGCTGCAGTACCCTGGCACGTTCCCCAGGGAAATGATGCTGTCCTGGGCATGAGGGGGACTTTGGGAAATGCTGGTGTGCCTGTATTTTGAAGACTCAACCGTGTGTGATGATTTACTGCACTGTGCCTGAGTGGTGGCTGACTCACCAAGGTCCCCTTTTTGGGGACATCCGTGTTCAGGCGCCCTGCTGCGCACAGGCCAGCACGTCCTGCCCTCACAGGGCTCTTTTGCAAAAGCCTTGCAGCTGGCTTTGCAGTTGGTTTGGTTTCATGAGAGCCATGTGGGATTGCCCAGCTGGCTGTGCTGGGGCTGTGAGGGCTGAGCAAGTCAGCACCCGTGCCAGGACACCCTGTGCTCCTTTGTAGTCCATCCCAGCCGTGCAGTCATCCCAAACAACCCGGTTTGGTGGGTGCTTTGGGAAGGGGTGTTGTGCTCAGGGTGACTTCAACCAAATGCTACATCCCAACAGCAATTCGTGGCGTAAGAAATAAGATATTTCCCCTCCACCTCCTTTAATTCATTGATCAAAGAGATCCTTCATCAATAGCTTGAATTTACAGGATGTTTGCAAACTTTTCCTTCTGGGATGTGTAAGGCTTTGCTTTCAGATGTGCTCATGTGGGTTTTGTCTTTGGTCACCCCGGGACCGCCAGGACAAGCTGCAGTCCTGCCTTTATTTAGCAGGGCCAGGGTAGGTTTGTAAACTGTCAAAGTTAAACTAGAAACATACTCCAAACCTAAGAAGACCACAGAACACAAAGGCATTTGTAAACTAATGTAATTACTTTCCTCAGTGCCTTTGAATAAAGTTGGCTCCAGTTTAAAGGCTTTTTCCTACCCTGTTTTTACATTATGTTCTTTCCTTTCTCCTGGTTTATTTCTTTTTTAATTTCTACCTCCCCTTCTTCCCTCTCCTCCCTCCCAGCATCAAGTAGCTGTTAATTTCCAAAAATGTGTATCAGTTTTAGTTAGCAAAACTTGGTGTTTGGACATTTTCTTTTTGAAGGTGAGAAAACACCTTGAGAATCTGCTGTGCCAGGTTCTTGTAGCACGGAGCCTGTCCAAGTGGGACCTCCCTGGGGCAGGATGGAGCTTGCCCAGCCTGCCAGTATCCCATGGCACCTAGCACCCACAGCAGTCCCCATGTCTGGTGCCCTGGCCAGACCATCCCCGTAGCATCTGCGACCTTGTGATGTTGTCTGAAGCCTTATTTTAACTCAGCTCGATGTTTTCCTGTCTCCTTTGGGATTTCTCTCATCCAGATGTAAGCAGATGTGAAGTTGAACAAAGAGGGAAACTGAGGATGAATCCTAATCCAGCCCCACAAGGGTCTCCTGTGTATTAATTGCTGGGATGATCACGGGCAGAGCAGATCTGTTTCGAGGGGAAATAGGAGGATGCAGAGTTGCTGTGTTGTACAGCAGAAGTATTTAATAATAAAACAGCTACAGACACTGCACGGTTTAAAGAGGAAATGTTATCTCTCCAAGGTCATTGCCCGCACTGTTGTCCTTATCTGGATGCAACTCGTGTTGCAGAGCCTGTAAGGGCAGTGAGGAGCCATCAGCAGGCATGTGGGGGGTCTGGCCCTGGCCCTGCAAGGCTCACAGCTACAAGGCTTGTGCGTGCTGCAACACAGAGCTGGATGGAGGAGGAGTTACTTTAGCATGAAACAGTGACCTTTTGTACAAAGGCAAAGTGCAGACTGAGCAGTTTTAGTTTTCCAGCAAGTTAACACTTTCTGCAGGCTTTTTCCCTGAAAAGCCAGATCTAAGAATCCCCTTTTCCTTCTTTATTTTTGAGCATCACACGGGCCTGTGCCAGCCCAGCTGCTCCCAGGTGAGAAATGCTGGCGGCAGAGCTGGGCACACGGGCAGGGACACTGGCAGCCTGTGACCCTGTCCCTCCCAGTCTTGGGACTCCCATCCAAGGAGCTGAGTTTGTGCTATGGGAATGGGTGATGGATGACAGAGTGTTAAATGCACAGGCCTGGCCTAATTGTCAGCCTGGGCAAGGGGTGTCCTGCTCCTCTTCCACCCTCTGGATGGATTTCTTGTGAGAGAAGTGACATCCCAGGTGTAGGGATGTGTGCATCCCTCTGGTTCAGGTTTTTTCCCAGAAGGGGGTGGTGACTAGAGAAAGCCATTGGCAGGCATAAGGATTTTCTCTCCACTGGGTGTTCCACAGGCACTGGACAAGGATTGGAGCTGCCTGTGCTCCATCCTCTCTGTGGGCACTCCTGTAGAAGGTCCACTTGGCTGATGCAGATCCAAAGCAAACCCTTTCAGGTTATTTCAGGCAACAGAACACAGGTTGGAGCCTGTTGTATTTATTTTGTTTTGCTTCTCAAACCAAATTGCCCATCCCTGCCAAGCTATGTTGCTGGTGTGATGCGAACCAGTTCCTGCAGTCCTGCTGAGACTAAATGGAAAACTTCCCAGCGGAAGCAGGAGCGGAGCTGGGCACGTACGTCCTGCTGGATTGTGCTCCAGGAAGGCAGCACCCAGGCAGCTGAAGGAAGAGCTCCCATCCTTGGGTTTTGCCCAGGGTGAGCGTCTTGGAGCTCCTTGCTCTAGTAATTTGGCGGCTCTTCAAAAAAAAAAGTAATTTATGGTCAACAACTTCAAGGACTGGGTGGGCAAAAAAACTTCACTGCAAGAAATCAAAACACAAGCTAAGCAATGTGAGCACAGGGCACAGCGAGCAGCCTCTCTGCACGTGGAGAATTTGGCAGCAGCAGCCAGCAGGAGTTGGTGCCGGCCAGGCACGCACAGCGTGGCCGTGTGGAAGCCTGGAAGCCCAGGAAGGGGTCTGGTGGAGCAGCTGGGGCATTGCCGGGAGATTTTTCAGCTGCAGACTCTGCTACAGACTTGCTGCATGAACTTAGGGAGCTCATTTAACATCATGAGGCTGCAGTTAGTCCTTTGCAATGTGTATATTTGCTAGCTTGTGTAGCACATGTCATAAGAATTTTAGTGTTTTTAATGTGCTTTGATGTCCCTGGATGAAGGATGCTCTATAAATGCAAAGTAAGTATTCTGATGTATTTTCTTTTTAGCATAACAAAATACTTTGCAGCCATTCTTTCTCTGACAGTTTCCATAGCTGGTGGGTCTGTTTCTGTTGCACCTTAGCAAAACAAATTTAGGGTTTTGCAGTGGTATATGCTCAGCATGTTCCTCAGCTTTGCCACACGAGCAGGTCCCTTGTCATCAGCACTGTAGACCTGCATGTGGAAATGTGCTAAAATCTCTCTTTCTGGGAAACCTAATGGTGGGGAAAGGTGGATGGTGACATCTATTTGAGAGGAATCATAAATTGAGAAAACCACTGAAGCAGCTCTTGCTCGCAGGTAGTTCTAAATGAGAGCAAGGAGTGAGATGAATGCAGAGAAATTACTCCTGAATAAAGCTAGGTTTGGATATTATTATGTATCCAATTTCTCCAATATTATTATTATATCCAGTTATTCTGGAATAAAAAGGTATTTCTTCCTGTAGAGGATAGCTGCATGTGAGCCACCTCCATCAGCCTGTGAGCCCTGGGGTGAGCTCCCCTGCCAGCCAGCTCTGTGTGACCAGCCCGTGTCCCCATTCCTCCCAGTGACCCACAGCAGCTTGTCAGGCATAGAGGGCTTCACTGGAGAAAGCTGGCCCAAGGTGGTGCTTTCTAAGCCAAAGTCCAAAGCATACAGCGAGGGAAAAAGCTGATCAGAAACTACTGTAAAGGGAGTGTTATTTGGGAAAAGCCTTGTGAAAGCTGCAGGCAGTGCAGCCACTCCAAAATCAATTGCTGATAGCTGAGGGAGCATCTCGGGGCTAATCCCACCATGGCAAAGGCAGAAAGCTGTGGGCACTGGGAGAGCAGCCTGCATCTCTCTAGCCAAGAGCAGATTTAAGGAAGCCAGCCAGCCCTCTGCTTCTGCCCAAGCATTCAGAGACATCTGGAGCTGCAGTGAATCCCAATCCCAGCTGAGCTTTCCCTTACCTTACCTTTCCCTTACTTTTCCCTTCTTCTGGTTCTTCCCAAGCTGTTCAGTGTCACCGTGGCCATTTCAGAGCAGATCCTGAGCCAGTGAGTCCCCTCCCGGTGCTGGCCCGGCCCTTGAGTGCACATCCCAGGTGTGGCAGTCGGAGGAGAGATGCTGGGGTTCAGGGTGTGCTTCCTCTCCGGGCTGCACTGCGCTCCCAGCGTTGGGCACGCTGTTCCTCAGCCTTTTTAATAGCTGATTTTAATTACACGCTCTGAGACGAAAGAGAAAAAAAACTAAGCCTTCCAACAGATTTTATCTGCTGTTTATTTCCACAAATTGCTGCAGAAAAAAGCCCGGAGGGGTTTGATGGAGGTGGAGGCTGAGATAGCCGGCAACACGGAGACTGCTGGGGAGCAGCCTTTTTAACCTCCCTGCTGAGGCAGGTGCCGACACATCCCCGCAGCCGGCACAATGCTCACGCTATGGAGGCTGACAGAGCAAACGGTAACGTGCCCACCTCGCCGGGGCTGCCACCCCTCTGCCGTGGAGGACAAAAGAAAACAAACCCGAAGCAGCTCCTGGCTGTGTTTCCCTGCTCAAAATCTTCGGGAAGACCCAGCGCTTGCTGCCTCAGGGGGTGGCTGCTGGCCGGGCACAGGGGCACGGGCTCGGCCAGGGAACCCCAGTGCAGTCCCCTCTCTTGCTCCGTAGGTGCACCAGTACTACAGCTGCCTGCCCGAGGACAAGGTTCCCTATGTCAACAGCCCGGGAGAAAAATCTCGCATAAAGCAACTTCTTCACCAGCTGCCACCACATGACAATGAGGTCAGTATCCAGGAAATGTCCTTGGACATCAGCAGGGCTGCGGGGTGGGCAATGAACCCTCCTGGGGTTGCTTGTGGGAAGCGTGGCTTTCCTTTCTCAACTCCTTTTGCTTTTCAGGGGGATATACGTGAATTTTGGTCGTGTTGCTAATTAAGTTGATATATTTGTACCCTGCTTTGATTGTCGGAGGTGGGGAGTTGTTTGTTTCCAAAGTTAAATTTTTTCTAAATCATCTTTCTTCAGTTGTCTAAAATAAAAGCATTTTCTCAGCCCTTGGAGTCCGAGGCCCTGATAAAAGTGGCTTGGAATGCTGTTGAGATTATCTAGAGAGAGATCCAGAAGTTGCAAAAGCCTTTTCCCAGGTGCTGCTTCCGACTCACCTTGGAGTGGGAGTGAGTGTGCTGAGGAGGGGCTTCACCTGGGCTGAGCCTCATGAGCTGGGAGAGCCTGCGAGGCTGCAGGTTGAGTCAAAGCCAGTCACAGCAAAATAAACCTTCTTACGTCTCTCAAGAGCAATGTGAGGCAGCAAAAGGGGTCTGGTCTTTGACGTCCTGATCTCACCAGTGAGAACACTTCTGGCTTCTGGTAACCCACAACATTTCCCTGTGTAAACAAAAAGAATTATTTTCATACAAAAAGAATTATTTTCATGTTACTTTCTGAAGAAGCCGCTCTGAGAAATACATGCAGGTAACTTGTTTGAGCTCAGTCAGATTTTAACAAGTTTGCCTGCATGTGGCTGGGTGCCATGGGCACAGCACTGTCAGCATGGGGGCAGCTCCAGGCACAAAGAAGGGACTTCTTCCCGCACACCCTTGGGCCCCAACCTACCTGCCCTGCTTCCCTGGCAGCTGCTGGAAACCCACAGCCTCTGACAGCCAAAATACATAAGAATAAATACACACAAACGCTGCTGCTGCAGCCTGTTTTCCTGCGAGTTGGACATGCAAGTCTGTGTGTATTTTCTGCAAATTGGCAGATTTTGCATCCAGTTTCCCTTCACGCTCAGTTTTGCTCCTTTGAACATTCAAAGGAGAATGTGAATAACCCTGCTCAGCTCGCTGGGCCTGCCCTCCCAAGTAACAGAGGGAGGGTTGGGCGCTGGTGCTACATTTGACCTCCCTGGCTCTTCAGTTGTATTCCCCATTGAAATGCAATCAGCCAAGAGCTAAGCCTGCAGGATGGAAATAGCCAAGAAAACCTCAGAGTTTTATAAGCTTCGGGGAAATTGCATCATTCATTGTTTGTATCCTTTTATTTTACTTATTTCCTTATTACCTTGCAATGCAGAGGTTTTGCAAATGAGCAGGCTTGATCCTGTGCTGGAAGAATAGTTCACAAGTCACTGGAACTCTGTCACTTGTGCAGAGAAAAGGAACTGTGCTCTAGAAATGCCAATGGAGTATTATGAAGACCTCTTCCATAGAAGTCTGATGGAGAAAGCAGGAAGACCATCAGTCCAATTGCTGGTCTGAGTGGGACTCTGAGATCCCAAGTTTTTTAAGACTTTTCTACAAATTGTGCACCCAAAGAGCAACAATCCTCCTGCCCTTTTTTCTCATCTCCACCTCTTGAAATTCTGACCAAACCCCAAATGACTGAAGCCCATATACCTTTGTTTCTCCAGCCTCCCCAGAGCCAAGGGCAGAGGTTTGCAGGGCCCATGGAACGGTGCCTCACTGGGCAGTGAGCCAGGGACAGCGCAGGCACTGAGCATCACTTGTGTTTTTTAGGTCCGTTATTGCAACTCATTGGATGAGGAGGAGAAGAGGGAGCTCAAACTCTTCAGCAACCAGAGGAAGAGGGAAAATTTAGGGAGAGGCAATGTTCGGCCATTCCCTGTAACCATGACAGGAGCCATCTGTGAGCAGGTGGGTAGTGGCTGATGAACTGGTACCTGCATCACCCAAGTTAAGTGAAGCACATCTCCTGTGAAGACAGGCTGAGAGAGTTGGGGCTCTTCACCCTGGGGAAGAGAAGGTTTTGGAGTGCTTTGAAAACCTTTCCAGTACCTAAAGGGACTACATGAGAGCTGAACAGGGACTTTTTACAAGGGCATGTATTGATAGAGGGAATGGCTTTAAACTGACAGGGCATGTTTAGATTAGACATTAGATAGAAATTCTTTCCTGTGAGAATGTTGAGGCACTGGCACAGGTTGCCTGGGGAAGTTGTGGCTGTTCCATCCCTGAAAGTGTTCAGGCCAAATTGGATGAGGCTTTGAGGAGCCTGGTCTAGTGTCCTAGGTGTCCCTGTCCATGGCAGGGGGTTCAGAATTGGATGATCTTCAGGTCCCTTCCAAGTCAGTGATTTAATGACACTCATGGAACAAGCATCTTCCTGTGGCCTTGCCAGGTGTGAGTGCTGGGTTCTGTCAGGGCAACTTTCATGATATTTGACATGGAGTTGTCAGTTCAGCTGCTGGCCTTGTGCAGGGCAGTGATTGTGAGAGCATGCTGTTGGTGATGGGTGGCAGTGGGGTCACCTGCACACCTCCATTAATCCCTGCCTTCTCTGGCAGTGCGGCGGCCAGATCAACGGAGGGGACATGGCCGTGTTCGCCTCACGGGCGGGACACGGCGTCTGCTGGCACCCTCCCTGCTTCATCTGCAGCGTCTGCAACGAGCTGCTGGTCGACCTGATCTACTTCTACCAGGATGGGAAGATCTACTGTGGCAGGCACCACGCCGAGTGCCTCAAGCCGCGCTGCGCCGCGTGCGATGAGGTGAGAGACAGCATCTGCCACGAGTGCTGCTGCCCGCTGGGGTGGCACAGGAGGGTTGGGTGGCATTTCCCCTCCATCCCTGACTTTTTCATGGAGGCGTACACGCCAAACTGATGGCTTGGCTTTGCCAAGGGTTCGAGCAAGCTTTTCCTGAGGTTTCAGATACTCTCAGTTGCAGTCTGTCTAGGACTGTTATGAGTTAGGTCCTGATTTACACACAGGAAGCTGGGAGGTTTCCATGAGTGCTTCCAGTAGAAGGACAGTCCCCTGGCTGTGTAAGTTTAACCCACCTGGATGTGGTGATCCTCCTTCTCTTCCATTTCCCCAGAAGAAGCCCCTGGTGGGATAAGTGCTGTATTTCTTACAAGTTGGTCATGTCTGGGTACACTCTGAGCTGAAATAGGTTTTGAGAGAGGCGATTAACAGGCTATAGGAAGCTGAACAAATAGAATACAAAACTAGGATAGAAAACCATACAGAGTTGCCTCTGAGCACTTCTCAAGTGTCAGTCTCTGTTTAAAAGGCTGGTGAAGGAAATTGCTCTGGTTTTTAAAGTTATGAAAACCATAGTGTGGAAAACCGTATGAACTATAAAATACCACGTCCCATTCTTGTAAGCATGTAATAGTAAATATTCAAGGCTATATGCACTTTAAAATATAAAGAGCATTGATGTATGTGTCCAATTAAATTTGTAATGTTACCAGTGAAAGACAACCCTAACATTCAACTGGCTCTATTTCTTTGTGGCTTAGGCTGGGTAATTTTTTTTTCATGTACTTTTCATCCCTGCAAATTCTTGTTTAATTCTTTCATTCAGCTCATTCTTCAGCATGCTTTTCTTCCCCTAAAACATCAAGTACTAATTGTGAGAACCAGTAATTCTGTGGTAGGAGGATCTGCAGAGGAAAAGCTTTTGGTGTTCCCTGTGCCAGCGTAGAGAACCAGGGAGCAGATCTGGGGCTGCTGGCTCCCTTGCCTTGGCTTTGGGAGTTGAGATGGGGTGGGGATGAGAAGACATGGCAAGAGGGCATCTCCTGAAGACATTTCAGATGGCTGCTTCTCCAGCTCATCCTTAACAGTGCTCTGTGCCTCAGTTTCCCCACTGGTATAATGACTGCAGTCACCTTTATAGACACCCAGGCTGGAGTAGCAGCAAGGTAGCTCTGTCTGTCCTCCTCTCTGGAGAGCTGCCACTTTACCTTGTGTTTTTGCTCATCCCTTGTGGTCAGGTTGCTATTTCAGAGATGGGTAAATGTGTTCCAGTAAGCGGCTGCCCTGTTCTTCAGAAGTCCACCAGATCGATGGGTTGTATATCAGTGTGTTTATTACCCTGATCGACCTCTCTGTTTGATGGGTGAGCTTAGAGCACGTTACTGCAGCTCTTAACACTTTGTAGTCTGGGCACTAACACACTTCTGAGGAATTTGCATTTTGAAGGATTTTCCTAAGAAATGATGGGTGACCCTGCCACAAACCGAATTATGGGAGTCCTCCCCCACGCAGGACTGGGGGGGGAGTTAGCTGTAAAATTTGGAGGCTGCACGAACAAATGGGCACAGCTGCTGTGCACAGGCAGGAGACACCAAGGCTGGTGTCTGCACCCCGAGCCCCTTTTCTCAGCGACTCTGCTCCACGCTTGTGTTTGTTCCCCCAGATCATTTTTGCCGACGAGTGCACCGAGGCCGAGGGGCGGCACTGGCACATGAAGCATTTCTGCTGCTTCGAGTGCGAGACGGTGCTGGGGGGGCAGCGCTACATCATGAAGGACGGGAGGCCCTACTGCTGCAGCTGCTTCGAGTCCCTGTACGCCGAGTACTGCGACACCTGCGCCCAGCACATCGGTACGTGCCCAGGGCAGCTCGCTCCTCGCAAGGGCTGTAGCATGAAGTCCTTGGCAGCTGTGGGCAGGACTGTGCGTGGCTGGGGCAACCAAATGTGCTTATGCCTCTCTGCCATGCCGCCAAGGAGGTAACGTGGTGATTTGTTTGGTTAAGCCGCTGTTTGTCCCTTTCTGTAGTCAGAGGTGGGAGGATTGTCAGAGGGCAACCTCAGGAGCAGTGGCAGCTAGCAGAAGCTTTCTCTGGCATAATAAAATTTCTCTGGCACATTTTTTCCCCTTTAAATCTCGTTTTCCTGTAAACAGCCTGGCTCTTCGAGTCAGATTTTTCCCATCCAAGCTTGCCAAAGGATCACATGATTTGATGAGCTACTGTCAGAAAAGATGCTTGTTCATTAGGCATCATTATTGTTTCTGAGCCTTTTTCAATCAACTTGCAGATAGATGTTCTCAGGCAAAAAGAAATAATGCATCGGGGTCAATTTATGTTTCTAGAACAGTGATTTAAAATGCACTTCAGTGAGGGGGCTAGATGTCCCTAAGCTGGTTGGGCTGGGAAGTGCCTTGCTGCTCTCCCCAGCCTGCTTTGCCACTTGGCTGAGCACAATGAGCACACAGGCAGCCCTTCCTTTGTCCGTGGAGGTGAGCTCACATGTTCAAATACTTCATATGCTGCAGAGGAAAAAAAAAAAACCAAACATTTTGCTCCTGTGCAGCAGCCAGATGGTACAGGGAGAGGAAATGCAGGGTTCTCAGTGAAGCACTCGGAGGATGCATCTGCTGTGACCTGCAGCACATCCTTCCCAAAAGCTCAGCTGCAGAAAGGTGAACAAGCAGCTGATGATGTTTCTTGCATGGTCCCTTCTCATGTGCTTCCCCCATCTGCTATCCTTCACTCCAGCTGGCCCACTGGACCCTGCTTACTGTCAGCTTTTCAGGTTAAATTGTCCGTCTTGGTGCATATTTGCACATTTCTAGCAAAGGAGGGACTTGCAACCTTTTTGCTGCAAGTCACTCATAGTAGTGAACTGAGCATTGTGCTGACAAGCTGCATGAATCAGAGATAAGCAGGTGATGAAGTCTTGCAAGGCTTGGATTGGGTAGGTGAGGATGGAGTAAAGAGGCTGCACTCCTTCCTCTGCAAGATGGCTTTGGGCAGTGGAAAAGGAGCTGATAAAATCCCACCCACAGTCTTGTCTCCCTTTTGCCCACAAGTGTAGCACTCCCATCTGTATAAAAGCATTTTGCTTGCTACAAGGGGAGGAAATAAACGATTATACAAAACCTAATTTAGCTTGGAATAAAACAGACCATTAACATACTGTTGCACTTCAGTGAGCCTGGCAGCACTTGGCCCCACAGCGGGTGTGCAGACACGTGCTGTGCACATGTGGGTGCAGCACTTGCTGTGCCAGCCAGCCCACACTGTGTGTGGCAGCTTCTCAGGGAACAAGGGCAGCAAGAGCTTTGCCCAGGAGCAGCAGCTCAAACAAGTGTGCAAATGTTATAATTGAAACCTCGGGAGCTTTGCTCTCAGCTCTGAGAGCACTGTGCAGACGTGGCTCCCTGGGGTTTGACTGGAGGGAGACAGACTGTCTCTGTCAATTCCTTTACTGAACCCAAGGGGGGCCTGGTGAAGCAACCCAGGAAATGTGGCTGGGCACAAGGAAAGGGTGTGTGCTCACCCCCTGGGGCCAGATCTTTCCATTCTCTTTTGGAGAAGAGGCCCCAGAAGCCCAAATAAAGTTAGGATGGGACCACAGTAGCAGCAAGGGACAGGGATGTCATCTGCTCTGTTATGAACTTAACCAAGGCAGCACAAATTCCTCATTATGGCTTAGTTGTTTAGTTGGAGGCTTTTTTTCTTTTTTTCCTTTTTTTCTTTTTTTTAATAAGCAGCATAGTGCTTTTACTTCAAGGACTTTATGAGGAACTTCTTGCATTCCTTTGCTTTATGATCGGAAATATCCCCATTTAATGCAAAATAGCTTGAGGCATGGTTCTGCTGCCTTTCCAAACACTGAGTAACTCCCAAGAAAAGGCCTGGAATTAGAATTGGGAAGAATTAAAAATGGGATTAACTTCATTCATCAGAGAAACCCTGAAAAAGGGCTTTCAAGAGTGAGGCTGAGTGCATGACGCTCATAAGGGATCATATAGTCATAGGATAGTTTGGATTGGCAGGGACCTTTCAAGGTCATCTCATTCCAACCACCCACCATCAGGAGGGACACTTTCCACTTGACCAGATTGCTCAAAAGCCCATCCATCCTCGATGCAATGTTAGATGACCCTGACTGTGCATCTTCTCCCTCAAGGTATTGACCAGGGCCAGATGACGTACGATGGCCAGCACTGGCACGCCACTGAGACCTGCTTCTGCTGTGCCCAGTGCAAGAAGTCACTGCTGGGACGGCCCTTCCTGCCCAAGCAGGGGCAGATCTTCTGCTCCAGGGCCTGCAGCATTGGTGATGACCCCAATGGCTCCGACTCCTCCGACTCGGCGTTCCAGAGCGCGCGAGCCAAGGAATCCCGCCGCAGCGCCAAGATCGGCAAGAACAAGGGGAAGGGCGAGGAGGGGGCACGCAGCCCCTGCAACCAGCTGCAGGTCACCTCCAACCGCCTCTCCACCGACGTGGACCCGCTGTCCCTGCAGATGGATCTGCTGAGCCTGGCCAGCCAGACACCGAGCCTCAACAGGGACCACTTGTGGAGGAGCCGGGATGAGCTCTATCACTACGGGGGCAAAATGGAGCAAAGCCAGTCTCAAACCCCCTTGCAGCTTCTCAGCCAGTGCAACATAAGAACCTCCTATAACCCCACCCAGGTCCCGGGTTCGCAGTCGGATTTATGGGCAAAACATTTCAGCAACCAAAAGAGGAGCTCCTCGCTGGCCATGAAGAGCCACGGTGGCAGCTTCATCCAGGACTGCAGGGAGGACTACTACTCAGGGAGGCTCCGCTCGCAGGACAGCTACAGTGACATGTCCAACCAGAGCTTCCCAGAGACCAGAGGAAGTGTCAAAGTCCCCAAGTATGAAGAGGAAGAGGAGGGTGGGATGCCAGCGTCACAGTGCCGCACCCGTCACCCCATCAATGCCCTCAAGTTCACAGAGGACCTGACGCCCACCGAGCAGACTCCTCGGGGCTCCATGGAGTCCCTGGCACTGTCCAATGCTACAGGTATGTCACCCCTGCTCCTGCCACCCTGAGACCACCCTGGCACGCCCTCCATGCAGTTGAGTCCCTTGTGTTCTGGTGTCTTTCCAATAACAGCTTGGGGACCACTGCTCAGTGACACAGCCTTGACTGCCTGGGCCTGACAAGCCTGACAATTCCTCTCCATTTGCCAGCTTGTTTACCAAATGCAGAGCATTATAGATGGCTGGCCTTTCTGTGCAGCTCAAAACAAATATTTTCAAGCTCTTTAATCCTCCCTTTTGTGAAAAGAGGGGGAAAATCAAGGCCAACTGCTAAAGCGGAGGCAAATTCCAGCCTTCAGCACTTGAAGTACTGCTGTCAGCTGCCCTTGTGGGCTGGAAATATTTTTGAATGCTTTGAAATAGGCCCAGTTAACCCCTTTTGAATGTTATGCAGTCCTCAAGCACGTGACTAGTTAAAAGAAATTCCACCCCCTCTATGCACAGCTCTTTAATTCCTCTTCCCCAACCCCTTGGTAGAAACTGCAGGGAAAAGCCAGGCATGATGCTTGTCCCATCAGGCTGTGCTTGTTTCTCACGAGCACATCCCAGGGTCATATTTCTCAGTCCTCTCACCCCAAACATGTTTGGGTTTCACTCGTGGCTGTAGGGCTGGGTGTGTGTGTGCTGCTCTGGTCTGCAGCTGGCACTGGGCAGGCTCTGTCCCTCCTGCAGCCTGCTCTGCTTCACTCACCCACCACAGCTCCCACGTCCCTCAGCAAAACTACTCAGAAAAGAAAACACTCAGCCTGGTTTGCTCATCAGAGAAACTGCCTTGCTTTTTCTTTGCTGCTCCCCTGGCTTTTCTCTGTTCCAGCCAATCATGGTTTGGATTTGGGCAGGTCCTGCGTCTGAACCCCTGCAAAACGGAGCTCTTCTGCCTCCTTGCTGGCAGGGTGTGGCCTGTGAAATGTTTGTGCCTGGTCCTGAGGATCCCCCACAGGCTGCTGGCAATGGGTGGTGAGGATTGCCAAGCCCACAGAGAGCTGAGTCCCCCTGAATCCCCGTTCTGGGCTCTGCCCTGCCTGGATGGACGGGTTTGCTCTGCTACGCCCGTGCCTCCTCATCCGCGCCCGGGGTTTGGTGTGTTTGTTTAGGGAAGCTGCCAGCCCCATGCCAAGATGTGAAATGAGCTCTGTTTCAGCCAGGATCTCCCTATCCAGCAAGTGGAAAAACGGAGGGGAGAGGAGAGGCTAATGAGCTGGGAAGGGTTTTGCTTAAACAGTCTCAGATATACACAGAGGAAAAATAGATGTGAAATGGCGAGGGAATTGGGAATTACTCTCCAAAACAGGGTTTCCCTAAGCAAAGCTCTACATTTCCAAAGCCTCTTGTGTTCCTCAAAACTTGTGTTGTGTAAACCCCATCAGTACAAAGAGTCTTGAGCAACACCAAGCTTGGATGAGCAATCCCTGAGCAGTGCAGAGGTTGTTGCATGCTTTGGAGCTGAAGTGTAACATATTATTGGGGATATAGGTCAAGACACAGAAAATATGGCAAGGCCTTCATGTCAAAGTGAAAATCACGCTGCCTTTCATTTTAGAAACTCCTTTTTAAAATGCTGGGAGGGAGACCTCCCAAAGGCATTCGTCCACCATACAGAGCCAGAGTCTGAGTTTCCTCAGGGGCAGCGACTGCCTTAATGGCTCGCTGCTCTCCTGCTTTCTGGAGCAGATGCTCAGCGTGATGGGGCTTGCAGTGAGTGTTCATTGTTCCTCTGTGGAGTGAGGTGATAATATTTTTATTAATATGTAAGGTTCTAATAATTTTCCTTGCTCTGGGAGCTGGCTCAGCTGAGCTAGGGGCACTGCAGTAGCAACAGGCAGCTCCCCCAGGGCCATGTCTGCAATTATGGAGGACACAATTATCATCCCATTTAATTGGCAGTGTTTTGAGGACAGGGTGAGATTTGGTGGCTTGGATGAGGTCTGTGAGAGAGCAGGTTTTTGGGCTGGTGATGTCAGGGCACAGCACCCCATTGCCTGGCTTTTCCCATCCCTGCTCTCCCTGCTGTGGCTGATCACGCTCCCCATGGAGCTCCCCCCAACCACAGCCTGGGGGTCTGGCTCACCCCATGTCCTCCACCCCTGCATCCTCCCGTTCTGCTTTGCCAGAAGCTCCCAGGCATCCACATAAAAAGTCCCTTTGAGCTACCAAAGCTGCACGCCTGTTCCGCCTTATAAAGTGGAATAATTAACACTGCATCCATGTAAGGTTTTAAGGCATCACTGAAAATAGTCTGTTTTTTATAGGGAGCTGAAGGGCAAGCAGTCTCTGACCCAGAGAGCACATGTTAAAAGCTGGTTCCTCCCTGGCAGCGGATTTTGCTGTGATGTTTCTATTAAGACTTAACTGCTAATTAGCTGGAGACAGTCAGTAATGCAGATAACTCAGGGCTGTGCAGTAATCCCTGGCCTTTGGCCGGAAGGCTGCCTGCCGTGAGCAGATGTTGCTCCCTGTAATATTTCGGGGTCAGCCATTGTGTGGGTCAAGATCTCCGTGACCCCAATCTCCTGCAAGACCCCAGGTTTCTGCCTTACCAAAAGGCTCTATTTAATCACTTTAAAGCCAATTCCTCATGGGCTGGTAAAGAGGTGAGACACTGTGTTAATCCTGGGCACGTGCCCTCGCAGTGCTGGGTTGTGCTCTGCTGTCACCATGGGCAGTAGTGCACCAGCAGACATGTGAGTGGCAGAGGTGACTGTGACCCTGCCTGTACTCTGTGTCGGGGTTTGAATTAGGTGGGAGTGTCTCTGCTGTCCTCTGGTTTGTGCTTGTGTAATTGCCACAAATGCTGATGGGATTTAAGCACATCCAGTGGCAAAGGGCAGTGTCTCCTGCTGGTGGAGGGCATCTCTCCTTCCCTTCCGTGTTTTTATTTGAAAATCCCTGTTCTGCCGTCAGCTGAAGGCTGCAACAGACTCCAGTCTGCTACGGCTTCTTAGAGATTTCCTCCTGCACTACATGGCCATTAGATGGGGAAGCAAAAAGGAAACTGTGTTTCTCAGCCTGTTTTCTAAGAGAGAGCTCATTTTTGCCGATTTTCTTTTATATTATCTTTTACATTGTGCTTCCTTTTTCTGGGGTTTGGGGTTTTTAGGCTGTTATTTTTTAATGGCAGTAACAAGAATGAAAACCAGTGGATTCTGTAGCAATATTTGCCTTGTAGCTCCCTGCATTAAGCAACTGGGACAATGCTAGGATGGGATTTGTCCGGGAAGGTTTGCTCATGATGAGAAGCCTCATCCTACCAGAGGTTAATCACTTCCCAAAAGATGCCTGACCCATCAGCTCTGCTCCCTGTGTTTGTGTTTCCTTCCAGAAAGGTTTTGCAGTCGCTATATGTGCCTGGCAGTGGAATTAAAAATCAAGAGCTGATCTCTGCTGATTCCAAGCAGTTATTTCCACAAAGTGACTGTTGATCAAATAGCCCACTAAAGAAAGTACCTGCAGGCTAAATGTTGCTCTCTGGGAACAGCCCCTTTGTGTGCTGCTTGCAGAGAGCTGGAGCCTTTTGGAGGTAGAAGTCACGTTGAATGGTGTCACTGCAAAAGGAGAAACAGATTTTTTAAGGATTCCTTGAGAAAATGAGTTTGTGTGAAGGGAACATCTGTCACAGGCATAAATCCAGTTTAAAAATATGTTAAACTGGTGCTGTTACAGGGTGGAATGTGATTTCACTTGTATGGCACACACTGCTTCTGTCATCTGTGTTGTGTGATGCCCAGAGGTCCCAAACAGTTTGTTTTTCCAGGACTAGACAACAACTGTGATATAATCAGAAAACAGAGAGAACAGGGCTGATTCCTGCATGTCTGAGCTGCAGAGTGACCTGACAGCATCATCTGTCTCCAGTCCCTTTTCCTCCTCTGCCTATGGAGGAGCTAAAGCTGCAGGGCAGGTGAGGGTAAGACCAAGCCCTGACTAAGGGCCGGGGTTGTATTTTCTGGAGGACATTAATTAACCCAGCCTCTCCTGCACTGTGGGCTTGGGAGCAGCTCCTGAACACCCTTGGGGATGGCAGTGAGGGGTCTGGATGCTGATCTCCCTCCCCTTGTGCTCCTCTCTCCCCTGGGCTGGAGAGGGCGGCTGCCCCGAGTGCTCCAGCTGAGTTATGCAATCCGGAAAGTGACACATTGGCTGTTCCTGAGTTTTTCCATGAAAAAAGGAGGCTCCCAGCTCTCCACCACGTTCTTATCACTCTCTTTCTTCCAGAGACAGCCAGCAAAAAACTGCTTCCAAGTTAGAAGATCAGACCCCCGGGGGGAATTCTTGCAATTTTGAGGCACAGGTATAACATTTCCTAGTCCAAGGCAAATCATTTCAAAACCGATGTGAAGATAAAGGTTTTCCACCCCAAAGGCCTAGTGCCAAACCACTGTAAAACTGTCAGGAACATTTCTTCTCCCCCTCATTTGCCTTTTGCCACTCAACAGTGGGAGGTTTGGTGTGCCTGCTGCAGGGGCCAGCCTCTTGCATGTCTTCACCCCTTCAGTGTCACCCAAGGACAGTGCAGAGCAGGTGGGGTGATGCAAACCGGAGGGAGAACTGAAATGGACTTCTGGAAGATGTTACTGGTGGAAGCATCATCCCCAGTATGGCTTGCTGGCCATCAGCTGGGGAGGTTACAGGAGATGGGAGTGCTGATAAAGGAGCTATAGAGGGGCTTTTAGGTTTAAATCCAACCCTTTCCCACAAAGGGACTTCTACCAAGCTGGGTAGGACTGATTGGGTGGGAAATACCCAATGACATCCATGGGTCACACATGGGGACACACCATGGGAGGCTGGTGGGACTGTGACCCACTTGGTGGGGGCTCTGCTTTCCCCCAGATTGTTTCTTTTCCATGATTTACAGTTGCATAAGAATTCTGCTTTATTTCTGCATGCCCCGAGGTCACTCAGAAGTGAGACAGGGCTGAGCTATAAACAAAGCTCTGTGCAGGCTGTTTCTTCTTAAATTTCTTTTTAGTTCTATGGATTAACCTTGAAATAAACACTGTTTGAGAGATGGTGAGGATGCCTGATGCTGTGTGAGAGAGAAAGCCCTGGCAGAGGGGGCTGGACACAAGGGATGCTGTGCTGTACCCTCCTGTGCATCTATAGCTGCATTTAAACACTGCCTGTTGGGGCTGGATGCTGGGTTTTGGTGCTGGCAGGCACCTCTGTGGTGAGAGCTGTGATGCACAGATGTGTGTGTCTGCTGTGATTAATGTTAAGGCAAGAAGCAAGCGTCAGCTCAGCCCTATTTGTTCTCAATACCCTGTGTCAGGATATTTTGCATTCCCTGGCTGGTGCTCTCCTGCAGTGGGATGCTGGCTCACCCTGTGCTAGCTTCACGGGGAGTTTGATTTAATGGGGGCTGGGAGCTGCTTCCCCTCGTGGGGGGCTCCATTCCCAGCCTCACACCCAGCCCACGCTCTCTCTGCGGCCTCTCTGCTGTCGTTTGCAGAGTGCTTTAATAATTCATAATGCAAGTGGCAGTCCCGTTTAGCAGAGCACACAGTGGGACTGAAGCGCCTCCGAGTGCTTTGTTGTGGCAAGGATGTAGAGGTGATGTTCACCGGGGTATCTTTGTGCTGTGGCTTTGCTTATTCGGGTGTTATTTCCCTTGGCAGAGTTTGTGGGATGAGCCCCTCAGGAGGGGTGGGGACAGGCTTCAGAAGGGATGGTACAGGGTGTTCTTAGCGAGCCTGAATGTTAACCAGAAACCTGCTTGGTTTTCTTGGTGCTGCAGCTGACTCCAGTTCTATATCGAGCACCCACAGCCAAGCTGCAGCTTTCCCCTGTGCTCATTGGAAAAGCATGTGTTTCCATGGCTCCAGGGTGAAATATTGAGCCTGGCAGCCCCATGCAGTGGAGAAAAACCTGCTGTGTCCACGTGTGCTGCAGTGCTGGCACCAGTCTGGCTCCAGGACGGCCACCAAAGCACCATGCTGGAGGCAGCAGTGACATCTCTTCCAGTGATGAGCCTCTGGGGCAGCCAACAGTGTCTCAGAGTGCTCAGTGTCTCAGAGCATCGTGCAGAAGTAAATTTTGGTGGGGTCAGCATGTTATACCTGGGTTTGCACCCTTGGAATGGTCTTGGTGATGTAACAACCATCCCACGCCCTGGGCCAGAGCAGGGCTCTTGCTCCCTTGGATGGCCTTGGAGAACAAATTCTCACATTTCTTCATTAGGATAAAGTCAGGGCTGCATGGTGGGGTCTCACCTCATGTGCTCTTCCTTTCTGAGGCTCTCTTGTGTAATTAGCTGTGTTCTCAGATGAAACACTTCATTAAGCAGGAGCTGCTGCACATAAATACTGGTAACTCAAGAAGATGGGGCCTCATGGATGGGTGTAGCTCTGGAATGGCAAACAGGAGACAAGGGTTGGTGCCTCCTTCAGCCCATCCAGGGCTGAAGAGACCAGGAATCTGGAGACACCCTGCATGTGCCTGGGAATCCAGTGCCTTTGGGTGCCAGGGGAACCCTCCAGTGGCAGAGCCTGCCCCAGTCAACTGCTGTAATCACACAGGAAGGGTTTTCTTCTTCTCCGGTCTGAAACTTTCATTGCAGGAGTCAGCAGACCTGGAGAATAATGTGTTCCCTCCTCTTGGCAAGCATTTTTTTCTGCCTTTTAAAATTGTTACTATATCCCCTTCAGCCTTCTCTCCTCTAGACTAAACAACCTCTGCTCTTTCAAACTTTATTCCCAGGTTATGTTTTCTAGATGAATTTTTTTTAGATAAATGGTTATTGCTATCCCCTGATCTCGCTGCGGTCAGACTGGAGCACTTCTGGCATGTTCCCGCTGTGCCTCCTGAGGTCTTGTGGCTCCACAGAGAGCCATAGGGAGGGACATTTTGAGACCTTAAAAAGACTAATCTGGGCCCAGCCCTGCTCTTGATGCCTTGGCATAAATGTAAAATTCAGCCTGAAGACACCTTTGTGTTCTTCAAGGACTGTAGATTGCATCCAGGACCTGGAACCTGCTGTGGGCCCTGTAAGAGCAACGCAGAGCTCTCAGTGCCTTCAGCTGGAAAAGCACAGCTTTGCTTCTGAGCAAGTGGAATAAATCCTTTGCTGTCACCATAAGCAGAAAAAATAAAGTTTCACTCTCCCAGCTGCATGGCTTGCTGGGTCACTTCCAAGTGTAGCTCCCCAAAAAAAAAAAATGCCTGTGCATGTGTAGCCCTCCCAGTCTATCTGGGAAGACACATTTTGCCCTCAGCATATGGAACATTTTCTGCTCTGTCATATGGAGAGATGAAGCCACTGGATATTGAACTGGCTTTGCATCGGTGTCTCCTGAGCACAGGCTCCATCACACCCCAAGTTCTGTGTGCTGACAACAGTGATGGACAGGTTCAGTGTTGGATTCCTCTTACAATCAGCATTTTCCCAACGAATCAGGATCTCAGAATATTTGTGCTTAATTATAATCAAGCTGTCTGAATGAGCAGCCACAAATATCCCCACGACTGATTAAACCTCGCACTCTGAGCGTGAGCCATTCACGTGGTCACAGGATCCTTGTCTGAACTCACTGCCCAGTGCTGCCTTCTGAGGGGAAGAGACTAAAGCATTCACAGTTGCTGGACGTGTGTGAGCAGCTGGAGACCCCTGTCCTGCACAAACTAAACCAGTGAAGCTCTGGCCTGGCCCTTCCCAAGCCATAGCACCTCGCTTATCACAGCTTGCTTTACTGTACATAAAAAGAAACGGGTTTCACTCCTGGTTGTCCTGCTTGATCTTGGCCACATCATTCCCACCTGTGACATGAAAGATGCAGATAATGTCTTGTTTAATTTGAAAATACTGTTTCACTCTTGCCATGTCTCCAGGGCCTTTGCCCAGACACTTGTTTTATTCTTGCTGGATGCAGGACCACAGGAGGGAGATGGAGCTGTGAGGGCAGCTGAGATCCCTGGGTACCATCTGATAAGGCTGGTGTGGGAGCAAAGCTCACAGCACACCCCTGTGAGTGAGGCAAGGTCAGCCCCTTTTTAATGATGCTGCCAAAATGAATCTGTTGATGCCACAGAAGCATCCTGTGGTGTTGGAGCTGTATTTCTGCACAGCACTGCTGTTGCTCGTTCTTACTGCCGAGCTGCACTGGCTCCCTTAATGAAATGCTGCATAAATGTCACCGAGGGCTCATTTTCCTTGGTGTCAGCTATTGTCTGACAGATGTGATTAAGGCCACATTGGGCTGTCAACAGCCGTGATTCTCATGGTGATCAGCTCTGCTGGCAGTCCCGATGTTGCTCTGGCTTTTCAGGAAGTCTTTGTGCATGTTACCAAGTTGCTTTTCCCTCCCCAGGGGCTGCTGGGCTCCTCCACAGTGGCACAGTAAGGGCATGGGAAGGAGTGCCTGATGTGACAGATACCTTCACTGGGTTCACAGGCAGAAAATCACAGCTCCTGTGAGGAGGAGAAACAAAATGGGAGTGTGGAGTGTGGGTGGGCAGGTCTTCAAAGGGGACAGGAAGCCCATCCAGGACTTTTTCCAAAGGGAGTGGGCAGGGTTGGGCTTGCTCACTCAAAGTCAGTGTGTTAGGGAGGAAAAAAGAAAACATGAAGTTGACTTGAAAAGTCAACTTTTCAAAGAAACATGGCTTTTCCTTCTTTTTAACCCAGCCTCTCCCTCTTCCTTTGGTGTTCAGGGATCACCTTCATTTTACCTTCTTCTGTAGTTACAAACTCCAAACACAGCTCTGTTAACAGCAGAAAAGCAAGGAAGCTGGGACTCAGAGAGCAAAAACCAAACCATGTGAGGGCCAGTAGTGGCTAAAACTCTCTCTGATGCCACCAAGAGCAGGGTTTGGAAAACTTTGCCCAGCTTTGCAGGATCTTGATCTTTTCAAGGTTGAGCCCGAGGAAACGCTGAAGCAGCTCATGAATGAGTTTAGTGACAGCAACCCTTGTTCTTGCTCAGGTTTAGCAGCAGCAGCTAATGCCAAAGGAGCCAAGCTCTTGATGAAATGCAAACAGCTTTTGTTAGGGGAAAAAGGGCTTTATTCTTAAATTGTGGGCTGGGTTGGGTTTTTTTAATAATTAATTTACAAAGTCATAAATTGTTGGTGATTGCACAAAGGCTGTGTGTCATGGTGGAAATTGTGCTGACGGTGCACAGTTCTCTGCGTTGGGTCTGCACTGGGATGTTGTCAGAGAGGGACCAGGAGGAGAAGGATGCCAAAGCAAACATTCCATGTTTCATTCGGGATGGAACAGATTTCCTTTGAAATAACTTGCGAAACATCTTGTCCTGAGCTTGCAGTGCAACCACCGGCTGCTGCCGGTTGCCAAGCCAACGGGGAGATAGTCAGAAAATAGTCAGGAAACACCCAGAAAACAAGCCAAGGGCTAGGGCACCAGGGGGTGTGTTGAGTTTCTTGTTGACAGGCAGGTGCTGAGCAGACACCCCACTTCTTCCCTGCTGCCAGGTGAAGGTTCCTGGGCTGAAGGAAAGCACCTTGCAGGAGTTCAGGCCTTGTTGTCACATTGCAGAGATCTAATGGGTCACCTTCCCGAGCAGGGCAGCCCATCAAGGTGAAGCTCACGTTTCTGGCTCCTGCCCATGCACAGCTCCCTGGATATCTGCAGGGATAGTCCAGCCCTCCCACTGTCCTGCTGCTCGCAGGGAGCTCCAGCAGACCCTCTGGTGCTTGGGTGTTTCCTTGCTTCCTGGGAAACCCAGCTGTAACTTTGGTCTCTCCATAGGTGTCATTCAGGGGACCTGTGAGGTGCAGCATAGTGACAACCCTGAATTAAGTCAGTGGCCTCGTTTTCATCTGCCACTGACGTCGTTTAGTCCTCCAAAATGTGTTGTCATTGCAGAAGGTGTGAGTGCTGGATCATGGCACCCTAGTTAGCTCGGCGTGCAGGAGGCCTCAGGTTACCTCTGACGCATGATTTCTCCCTGGCATCGTTGGTTATTCCTATCAAGTCGCAGACAGTGTAGACGTATGGGAAAGGAAGTCGTGAAAAGCAGCTTGGAGTCCAACACAAAACACCTTAAATTGGTGTGATTTCCCCAAAGGAGGAACTGCCTCCTCTTTTAAAAAAAAAAAAATTCCTCCTCTTAAAAAGGGCTCTTCAGGACAGGATCGATACCACTGAGTTACTTTTTAAAGCTAAAGTCTTGGGCCAAAACCAACCTCCACCCTGCATCTCCGCTGCCAGAAAATCCTCTTTCTTAACTTCTTCTTTTTTTTTTTCCGCTTTGCCCTTTTCCTGCAAAGGCCTCTCAGCAGACGGTGGAGCCAAGCGCCAGGAGCACCTCTCCAGGTTCTCCATGCCTGACCTGAGCAAAGACTCGGGCATGAACGTCTCGGAGAAGATGAGCACCATGGGCACCCTGAACTCCTCCATGCAGTTCCGCAGCGCCGAGTCCGTGCGCAGCCTGCTGTCGGCGCAGCAGTACCAGGACATGGAGCCCACCCTGCACGACCTCGCCAGCCCCCTCGGCTACCAAGAGCGGCCGTCGCACGTGCGGATGCACCAGAGCTTCGACTACGGCAGCGGGGTGCCCGGGGGCAAGCTGGGGGCGCAGGAGATCCCGAGGCACACCCCCATGAGCGAGCGCACGCGCCGCAGAACCGTGCTCCGGGACGACGAGCGCCACTACCGCCCGCACCGGCCCCGGCGCTCCCGCCGCTCCCGCTCGGACAACGCCCTGCACCTGGCCAGCGAGCAGTGCTACCGCCTGAAGGAGAGACCCTCGCTCCGAGCCAGGGACGACTACGACCCCTTCGTGCACCAGAGGAGCTGCAGGGAGACCATGGAGCAGGGTCCCTGCAGGGATGTCTACGGCCACTGTCCCCGGACGGTGTCGGATCTTGCCTTGCAGAACCACTTGGGCGAGAGATGGGGGCCCTACTTTGCCGAATACGACTGGTGCTCCACCTGCTCCTCCTCCTCGGAGTCCGACAACGAGGGCTATTTCCTCGGGGAGCCGATTCCGCAGCCGGCCCGCCTCCGGTACGTGACCAGCGAGGAGCTGCTGCACAAGTACGGCTCCTACAGCATGCCCAAGTCTTCCACGGTGGGGGCCAGGGGACAGTTGCACAGCCGGAAAAGACAGAAGAGCAAGAACTGTATCATATCCTAATGGCATCCTTGCCAGGCACCTTGGGAGAATGTAAATTAACTCACGATCTTGCACTGTTTTAGATCATGTAAGTGCTTTTATTGTAACAAAAAGAAAAAAAAGGCCCGAAGAATAGGGATTTGTAAGAAGGTTGTAGACCGGCTTCTATAAATAGTCATAATCCTGGGCACGGTGATTATATTTTGCACATCTTACTTTGGAGATAAAAATTTTAAAAGTTCACTTTAGCCTGTAATATTTACCCAGTAGTTTCTCTTCCTTCTCCCAGATACTGCCACCACCTTGAGCTCTGTTTGTCCGTACATTTTGGTTGCCACTGTTGACTCTCAGCATCAGTTTGCTGGTAGCTTTTGCTTTCCACCACATTTTTGTTTTCCATTAGCCATGTTGGTAGGTGATTTGTCTCTTGGACAGTGTGGGAGCCTAAGTTATTTCCATGATTGTTGTAAATGCGATGTAAATGAGAGTTTGGAGAAAATATTTTTGTATTTTGTAATATCAGAGGAATTTCTATATCTTAGGAGTCACTGGGAAAATGCATGCACGTTCAGAATTGTTTTCAGTCAGAGCTAACCAAACAGTTCTTTGGACCCCCCCTCTTTCCATTTCATCATCAAGCTCCTTAAGTTTATCAGTGAGAGTCTGAGGTTTTTATTGGTTTAGAGGATTTTTTTGTTTTAACCCTTTTTTTCTGTTCATTTGTTTTGATCCTGGTCAATAAACAGAATGTTTTTGGATTCATTAAATTGTGACAAGCCTCAGTGGCATTTTGAAGCCTGTGATTTGCAGGTACACTCCATCAGTCAGATACAGGAACCCCTGACAACTGCAAAAGGGACTTTTTTTTTTTTATTATTATTATTATTAAATAGGAAAGACCAGAACTACCAAATGTCTGCAACATTGTAAATTACCAAAGCTGGAGAAGGAATTTCACACCTCTGTAGAGAACGCTGAAGTTACTAAACATTGAGCTATTATTTGGAGTAAATAAAGTGTAAATGGTGCAATTGTGTGATGTCAGCATGACGTTGTTTTGAATATAGACTTGTCTTATGGTGCTCTAGTCTCCTGGGTTATGTTAACTGCTGTTCATTACCAAGTGGAAGTCTCAGTATTGCCTCCTGCATAAGACGTATGAGAACACCTTCAAACTGCTCCCCACGGGCCCCTCCTGCCCTGCAGGATGCCCTCGGCCCTCTGGGGCTATTTGTGGCCAGGGTTTGTCCCCTGGGAGCTCATCCCCAGGGCCAGGACAGCCCCTCCTGCCCCAGGGCCAGGACAGCCCCTCCGTAGGGCACAGCTGTGTTGTATTCTGGTGGATGTGAGTTTGTTCTCTGTGTGCTTTAATCCATTGGGGTTCTGCCATCCCAGCGTGTCCCAGCTGCAAGCTAAGGCCAGGTTTGTCCCAGTGCTTCCCAGAAAGGAGCGAGTTTGCAAAAGGGGCTCTTGGCACCCAAAGCACCTGTAGGGGTTAAGATAAGGCTGGGTTTTGAGCCACAGGAGGGCTGAGAGCTTAACCAGCTGCACTGCCCTTGGCCCATGTGCTGCTGGCACCTCGGGGTGTCCCTGCACCCTGGGAATGTGGATGCCACTGCAGGGATGGCACTGGCAGCCCTGGCACACACAGGGACGCCCCCATGCCTACTCAAAGCAGCAGATGCAGAAAAATCTGGAAGATGGATGTCTCCATACCACAGACTATTGCTAGGAATTTTTTTGTTGTTTGTAAAGGACAATGTGATAATTATTATTCCTTTAAAAAGAAAAAAAAAAGAAATGATACTTAAATATATTTAAAAAAAATGTTTTTTCCAGTTGGAATAAATGGAAATATTCATCCAAAGGGAAGAGTCTCATGTATGCTTTTTGCTGTTAAGGAGTGTTGGTTAATCGTGAGTGGAAAACTTGATTTTTACTGAGCTGGTCTTACAGTAAAAGCCCAAGAAGCAGCTCAGCTGCATCACTGACATGGTTTTGGTGGGCAGGGAAAGCTGGTAGAGGAGCATCTGTACACCACACACCTTCACCAGTATTGGTGACCTAGTGTGGTAACACCTGGACCCATTATTTAAAAAGCTGTTATTTAAAAGTTGTTTAAAAAAGCTACACTGTAGATTCATTAAGGTTGGAAAAAAACCTCTAAAATCATTGAGCAAGAACAACCCAACTCTGCCATGTTCACCACTAAAGGATATTCCCAAGAGCCGTATCCACACAGCTTTTGAACATTTCCAGGTTTTCTTGAAATCTTCACCTGGTAAAAGCCAGCACACCTCAGCTGTAATCCCTGCTGAGCCTCTGGCATACTGGGGGACACTATCAACTTGAGATGTATAAACAACAGCCTTTTCTTAAAAGTTCACAGATTTTTACGTTTTCCAAAGCACACCTGCGAAGCTGGATAGGGGCATTGCTTACAGCAACAAATATGACACTGCAACTACAGGTTATTTTATAATTGGAATTTAATATATACACTTTAATTCATTGTCAGTGATTAAAAGCACAACAAATGTCTGTCAGCTCTGGTACAGCTGAGCTGCTCTTGTGTAGCAGGAGCTTGGATTGCTCAGCAAATGGTAAAAAACTAATCCCCAGCTTTTCCCCTTTCCCTGCTTGCTGCCTCTCCCCAGGAGTAAACAGAACAAGTTTAGAGACTGCTTGCAGCAGAATTGCAGCACTCTGTACAGGCAGTTTTTCTACTAAAATCCCAGGCACAGCGCCTCTCTTCACACGATGATTTTGCTGCTGGAAGCAACTCTTCAAAAGCTGGTTCTCCCTGCAGAGCATCTCTGCATCCCTGCAATGCACCCCAGTTTTAATGCAGCGCTGGAATTAGAACAGATGGGCAGCAAACAGGGCATAAAAGAGTCTCTCTGGTGATGCTCCCCTCTGATGGACCCTACACCAGCACCACAGAAAGGTGTCAGATCACATTTTCTGGAAGTCAGAGTTGGTACAAATTTCAGCAATAAATGCAGCTTCCAAACCTTTTGATTTTTCATATGGGCTCCACAAGTCCGGTATACTTATGAGGCACAGGATTGAAAAAGGAAGTGATTTTTTTTTTTCTGCTTAGCCCAGCTGGAGTATGATTAACCATTTCTGACAAACCCACTGAGCTTGAGGGATGGAGCTACAAGTCTGTAAAATCTTGCTCCATTGCCATCTGGCCCTGCTGATTCCCCACTCTGTGCCCGTGAAGCGGGGCACACGCGCTGACGTTTGCTTTTGCGTCTCCAGAACCGAGGGAAGGTGACACCACCTAAAGCCTGGGGTGGGTGTCAGTGGCTCCCAGTTTTCCCTGGGGTCACCTGCAGATTCCCTGGTTTGGCCAAGCAGGAGGCTTTTTGCTGAGCTCCAGACAGCTGTGCTGCCAGAACCAGTCTGGCACACTGTCACTGTCGCTTACAAAAATAATTAAATCTGATGAGGTCTATTGCTACCACAATTTTCTTCTGTAAAACAATCTTTTTTCCTCCTTTTTCCTCCAAAAAGTCCTTGGCAAAACCCACCCAGTCTTAACCATGGGGTGGGCTGGTGTTAACCTCAGTTGCAAAGGCAAGGTTTTTATCACACACCTGGCCATGACTCGTGTGATGGTGGGAGCACAGCATCCTTCACATCGTGCTCCCCAGTTGACATGGGGGGGCTCCCTAAGGTGCCTGCAACACCTGAAACACCCCAGCATGACAACATGTTGGACCAAAAGCCACTAGAGCTGTGCAGGGAAGCTTCCAGCACACAAAGGCTTGATTTTCAGGAAGCCAAAAGCCACACACAGCTTTGAATCTGGCAGTTACATTATAATGAGGTGAGCAAAGCTTCTGCAAAAAGATCAGAAGTGTAAAGTTAGAAATATTCAGCAGCCCCTTGTCTGGAAATTATCACCCACAAATAAATCCACATTTGCTAAAGGCCCAAGTGGCTCTGACATAGCCCAAAGCACTCAGTGGCTTTGAAAACCCAATTGCTTTATGGAGGGAGGGGTAGCATCACTGAGTGGGGGGTTACTAAATTACATCACTTTGACAAAGACTCAGTGGTCCTGATGAATAGGCACACGTTTACCCTCACAATTTAATACCCAAAAAATCCATGCCTATGCAGTATGGGGCTGGCAGCACCCACCTGGCACTGCTGCTGTGCCCCCTCACCAGCTCTCAGCTAGTCTGGGCTCCTGGGCTTTGAACTGCCCTATTATCTGATAAACTTTGCTCTTTGAGACTAAAAAAAGCTCCCAGTTCCTTGCATTTACATACAACTATGCTATTTTTGAAATCTAGGCTGTCCTCATTCTCCTGAAGATTATCTGCCACCTATTAGATGACCATCCTCCATGGCCGGAAAAGCTCATTAACTAAGAGCAATTCCATAGGATTTTATTTTAAAGATTAGACTATTTTTTAAAAATTTTTTTAATGCAATACATTTTTAACCTAGGTCCTTAAAACTATTTAGGAATTCAGATCTGGTTTGAGTATAAAGGGCAGTCACTGGAGAACTGGGGCCCCTTTCCAAAAGCATCCACAAGTTGTGACATAGTGCAGGAGAGAGGCAGGCAGGGAAGGGAAGGGAAGGGAAGGGAAGGGAAGGGAAGGGAAGGGAAGGGGGGAAGTGAAGGAGGAAGGGAGGACACTATTATAGATATTTCTGATGTCAATAATGCTTGTCTGAATCTCTGAGGAGGGAAAAAAGATTAAAATGTTCAAATAATTTGAATTTGCTGCCTCTGCCCATCAGCAATGGACTCCAATGTTGTGCTATGTGTTCCCTCCCTGTTAAAGCATCAGCTTCATCTGTAGCCAGGCTTCATTCTCAGCTGGGAGGAGCAGAGATTGCCAGGTCACAGGCCTCACACACCTGTGGGACACTGGCCCTTAGGTCAGTGACCAAAGGCAGCCCCACCTTTCTGCTTCATCACTCCTTATTAAGCACTCTGCAAATTACCAGTTTCCCTGTTCTAGGCAGACCCAGGCAGTTGCTAAAGCATTCTCAGGAGAGTTTTCCCCTTGTAAAAGCAAATATTTATATCTGCTATGCTCTTAGAGGCTCTGGATATGATCAACTCTTAAGGCAAGTCTTAGCTGAAAGAGATGATTTATTAAAATGGATAAACAAAGCCTTGTGAAGCAAGTTAATTCAGTCTAAATAAAGCATTAAACTCTGAAGAGCACACATCAGATCACAGTATATATCTGTATGTATATGTATATACATCCCATGTAATTCCTGCAGTCAAAAGCGAGCCCTCTGGACTGGGATCCTGTATCAACACCCAGGAGAAAGGCAGCCCTGAGCCACGCTGGGTGTGTGTCAGGCAATGGATGTATCTGCACATGCCCTGCTCTTTAACAAACTTCAGCAGGCAATCCACTCCCGCCCCAAACACAGGGATCCCTGCTGTCTCCGTGCCTCAGTTTCCTCATCTCCAAACCTCCACCACAATGATGCTTTTAACAACAAGGAACTTCAAAATCTGGGGTGAAGGAAGCTGGCAAAAGAGTTCTGACTTAAATCAGTGGCTCAGGGTTTGAGCCAGCTTTGTTGGCACTTCATGCCAGCAATTTCCATCAGTGTTGTTTCCTCCCTTAGATCCTTGCTGCTACACAGCTTTAGCTCTATACAGCTTGGGTTTTTTTCTTCTTTTCTGTAAGCTGGGCCTTAATTGTCAATTATTTGCTCATGAGAACGCTTTCATGACTGATGCTGGAGCAGACCCAAGCAGTTTTTATTTTGGTACTTGGATTAATTAGCTTTATTGGAAGAGGGAGGCAGGGCAGGGATTCATTCTTGCTGCTCATCACATATTCATTATTTACATTTTTCGGTATCCCAAGTAACTCGGCACAGAAAACAAGTAAATGAAGAAACTGAAACATACACAAAACATCTGGAGCTGCTGCAATTCCTTAATTATCACTGCTCGTTCACAAGTGCCTGTTGGAAAGGCCATTCATGTATTGGCCCAATGGAGATTTTTCCTCTCAGATGCTTCCAACGAGCCCCCCCCGTCCTCCTGCCCCATCTGCCTGGCTTAGGTCTGACCTTGACTCCCCACCAAAATCCAAAGCAGCAAAATTGCTCGTTGCTGGGAGCAGCAGCCTCTGGAACTCCTGGCCCAGGACAGTAAACACAGCTGGGCACATTAGGGCTGCTGAATAATTCATGTGATGACTCTTCAAAATAGTAAATCCTGCTCCCTCAACGAACTCCATCCTTCATCGTGTGCCTGCTGAGCAGTTTGTGAATATTTAGGAAGCTTTTCTAAATTCATGGACTCTTGTAGCAAACAGTTTTAAAACGTTGAGTGAAACACTTGCATCTCGCACTGCTCACGGCTCGTGTGGCCACAGGGGAGGAAAGGGGAGCCAGGGAGAGTCACTGCAAAATCCTCATGGCTTAGATGAAAATTGTCAAGATTTTGGTCCAGCAGATGTGATGCTGCCAATGTGCCCCCCCTGCAGCTGTACATCACTCTGCTCACCACTGGGGAGTTAAATTAAAACTTCATCCTTGAGTAACACAGGGGTGAAATGGCAATTTTTTATATGCCAGGGAGGCCAGGCCTCACCACAGCAGTGTTTGAGTGTGGGAAGCCCAAATGAGACCCTCCAAAAATGCTGGTGTGGCCTCAGCCTGGGGTGGAGATAGCTCAGCTGGAAGCACTGGTGGGGCCTGCCAGCCTGAAGGGGAAGGAAAAAGGGAAAGGGAAAGGGAAAGGGAAAGGGAAAGGGAAAGGGAAAGGGAGGAAGATAAATAAATGGAAACGGAAAGGGAAAAGGACAGAAGGGAAAAATAAATGGGTAAGGCAGAAGCAGAAAGGCAAAGTAGAAGAGGAAGTGAAAGGGGAAGGGGAGAAGCTTTCCCTTGGCTGGGCACACAGCAAGGCAGTGGGCAGCCCCCTGGGCAGACACACTAGAGCAGCCTCCTCTCCCAACACTTGGCTTTCTAGCAGAGCATTTCTGAATTCACAGTGCTGGGAATAAGTGTGCCTGGCTTCATCACCTGGCCCAGTTGTTCTGGTAGAGGGTTTTGCTCAGAGGAAGCAAATCTTTGCATATTTATGAACATAATTGTTTATGGCAGAAGATATAAAGAGGAGAAGTTGATTTGGGATGCACAGAGAACTGGAGAAAACAAGCCTGGCTCCCCACAGGGCTTCACTGCAGCCCCAGAGATCCCTGCCTTTAATGCTCCTGGATTGTTAACAGCTGCGAGAGGGTGGGGAGAGCCTGTCTAGGGGGAAAAGGCAAAAATCTCCCAGTTTCACTTTCATAATTTGGAGTTTCAAACCGATGTTTATGACAATGTCATTATTGCTGAGCATCCACTGGGCTCAGGGAATAAAATTCCTTTTATTCATCTCCAATGTCAGGATTTGCAAGTGCAAGAGATTTTCAAGAGCTTGTCTCAGTCCCTGTTTGTATGCAAATCATGTTGTAACATTTCTTAGACTAAAAGACCTGATTTTTGCTGTCATCAGTCAAAGCATCTGTCAGCCTTGTCAGAAAAGAAAGACTTCGATTCTTTCAGGTCAAAACAACCCAAAATTATTGCTAGAATATTGAGATGGATTTAAGACATGAAGATTACAAGGAAAATTGCTCAAACCTCATTTTTCCTTTCAATGAAATTTAGATTTTTATTTCCTCACATAATGTTTTGGTTTTTTTTCACAAAATAAATTTGGTGACATTTTTAAAGTCAGAGTTCAATGCAATATTCCAGATCTCCATAATCGGGCAGCGAGCAGTGTTGGATTCAATGACATGTACAGAAGAAAACTGGGATAAGGAATTAAACTAAAGAATGGGCAAAAATAATAGAAAATTCAGTAGGAGCTTGTGCCAAGGCTTGAAGGCAGCAAGTGAGGCTCCAAGATCAAACATTTCCAGAAATGCTGTAATCACCAAGTGCTTGGGAATAGGGTGCTCTCCAGGAGGTAAATCCTCTGTCCAGAGAGGAAAATGTGCCATTGTCCCTGCACATGTGGGCCCCAGAAATCTGAAGTTTTGTTCATTATAAAACCAAAAAAGGGCTGGTACCTACGGGAACACTTTCCCCTCGGTGTGGGCTGGGCCCATCTTTTGGCAAGACAATCAGAGCATCCTCCATGTGACGTGGGCTGGCTGGAAGTGGAAAACACTGGTTAGCAAGTGACACAGTCTTTCTGAGAGCAGGATTTCTGCTTTCTCATGGAAATGGTTTTTAACAACCTGCTAGATGGAGAGAGCTCACAGTGCTCCTCTGGGTCGCTGTGAGGGGCTGTCACTCTGCTCTGGGGAGGGAAGGTTGCATTTCCCAGTAAATCTGCACTCAGCCACTCACTTGTCACTGAGGAGGTCACTAAAGCCTGAAAGACTTCACTGCAGCCACCAACAAAAAAGACACCTCCAGCTCCACACCTGGATAAAGACTGGGAGGACTGGGATGTGCTGGTACATCTTTGGATCTCCTCCAGCACCATCAACAGGTTCTCTGCCTGCTGGTATCAAAGTGGAGTTCAAATCTCAAGGTTTTCTGGGAATAAAGAAACTGGTTTGAGGGTCTGTCCTGGGGCCAGTGGGAGGAGGCTGCCCAAGGTCCTGTCCTGGGGGCTGGAACAGCAATGTGAGCACCCCAGCACGGCCCTGGTTTGTTGCCATCTGGATTCTCTCTCCACAGAACCAGCACTGAGCATCCACCTCCAGCACAGAAGGTAGATTTTCATTTACAGAGGCACAAGGCTCTCTCTCTCCTGCACAAACACACACGGACATCACAGCCTCCACCATTTAAATGAGGAACTGTGAAGAAATAACATGTTATAATAACAGCATGGATATATCCCTCAAGCTCTGAATGATAAGGCAGTAATCATTTCA